>KB722750.1:628466-679698 GCA_000349905.1 Volvariella volvacea V23
AATGTAGACGCTTGGTGGGCGTCAGAATATCGGGTGTTTATGTTGAGGGCTCTTACGAGCCCTGACAGTGGGTGTAGATGCTTGTGAGTGCCTGAATGTGGGTGTAGACGCTTGGTGGGTGCTTGAATGTTGGGCATTTATGTCAGGGCTTGTAAGAGCCCCTGACAAGCATCACAATTACCCCCACTTAGAATTGAAAGCAAATCCTGCTTGTTGTGCACATTTTTCAATGCTTTTTACAAGTGTATCATTGTTCATGGCATTATCAAGCATAAAGACAAAAATCTATGAATAGTATTTGCAAGTGAGGACAGGACATGCATGTCAAAAGCAATGGAATCATATCCGCTTTTTGATTCCAAGCCTCATCAACATTTCCCACACAAGCTCTATCATATTTTCTCCCAAATGCTCCCCAATTATCTCACAAAAGTCAATGAGAAGTTCCTCTTTGGTTTGTCAGTTATGCTGTCAGTGCACCATCTTAAAACTCAAAACTCACTGAGATCACCTTTTTTTGTTGATGTAGTGTGCAACAATAGCCATGAATGCATAGTTATTGCTTAAAGTTCATGCATTAAGGGAGATACTGATTTTCCTCTCAACCTCTTTCTGTTTTGAGGTCAGCAAGCAGCATACGGATCATTATTTTATAAATGTCAAGGCTCATAAGAGCCCTTGATATAAACATCTAACATTTAAATGCCTATTAAACATTTATATACCAACAGGCACTAACCAAGCATCTACACCTCCATCCAGATGCCCACTAAGTGTTTTCATTATTTTATTTTCCTTTTTTTTCTTTTTTTTTGTTTACATTCTCTTTACTATATCTTCAATACATAATACGTATTATCCTATTTTCCCTCTTATGCATCATCATTACCTACAAATATCTACTTATTCATACCCTACACCCTCATTTATGATATTCATTCTCACTCTACCTGTCTCCACTCTTTTTCTTATGGTATACCTTTTGTTTTTTATTGCATCCAATAACTCAATCTTGTTTTAGATGAACATGTGTTGAGTCAGAGGATCAATTATAATCTTATATAACTCCGTTCACTTCCCACATTAACTACGCATGATACAGGCTTACACATACATGCCGACTTAGCTTATATGTCTCTTGGTCTGTGCGCTACATTTTTTGCTCAGGACTCCCATTTTGTTACTTTCATTCCCCCACTTTTCTTCACCCAAGAAATTATATCTCTTTATTTATCTTTATTTATCTTCAAATAATATATATACCATACTGCTCTTGCCACTTATTCCTTAGCTTTAAAGATTCTTTGCTTGGAAATAGGTAAGCAATTACAAGTTAGCCTTTTCTTTCCACCCCTTTACTTATATTTTTTTGTTTGGGAATAGAATCTGAGTATTTGCTTTTTTTTAACAACAAATTTCAAACATTTTTTTGGTTGATTTGAATGTATCTTCACTGAGCTTCATCATGTGCCTCTTCATTGCATCTTGGTGGGGGATGTGAAGTGTTGGCAAGGGATGGTGTGCATACATGAGCATATCCTGAAATTTTGTGTGGGCAACCTCCTCAAATGGCTGATCGCATGCTACCTGCCACTCTGTGATGAGCTGTTCAAACTTCTCTTGATCCCATGGCTCCTATTACATGCTGAGTAATCTTAATGATGATTATAACATAACAGGACAATATAAATTGTGGCTGCCTTTTTTTGTCGATGGAATGCATCAGCAATATTCTCCAATACAATCTTCAATGTCTTCAGATATGCTTGGGCTTGATTGTTATTGAGAACCTTACAGCTAGCAGCAATCTCAATTTCTTCAGGTGTTGGTTTGTCACCCCATGCTTTAAGAACCTTATACAATTGATACATAAAAGGTACTGCATTCTTGAGATTATTAACAAGCACTATGAAGATCAAGTTAATTGAAATGAAGAGTATAGAAAGCCAAGCACACTTGTTAAATTGTACTTTGATGCCTTTCAAATTGTGACAACTTACTTTACACCATGAAAACACTTGAAATACTTATTGCCATCAACTTTTGTTGACCCATCACTTATATACTCAACTTCCTCATAAAAGTAGTAGATTAAACTTTGTTTTGCTGGCTAGTAAGGAGGTAGTCAATAGTCATGCATCAGCATCACAAGAACCAAACCACAAACCTTGCCTCCTTTGGTGTAACTCGGACCTCCAGCATCTTGTGCAGTTAGCTTGCCACCTACCAAGATGTATTCAATGGTGACCAAACCATGGTACAATAGATTCCTTAAGCTGTTGCTTGCACTTTCCTTGTTGATGACCTCTTCAACTTGAACCCAAGTAGATTGCTTTCACTTTGCTCCTGCCCTGGGCTCTGTCACTGTCTTTCTCAGTAGGGAATCTGTAATCTGAGTCTATGGTAAGCATAGCAATTAAGGAATGAGTGTTAGAGAAGACATATTTCAAAATTGGTAGGTAGATTGTCAATATCAGATATCAAGAATTGTATCCTTATTCCCTATTTATTTACCGATTATTTAATATTTATTCACATTTTCTTTTCTTTTCTTTTCTTTTCTTAAGCACCAGGGACCACGTGACTTGCTTACTTAATTCAGATTAGATTAGATTACATCTTGATCACATGATGCATTACCTTTTGAGCCACCTTCAGAGGTCTCAGGCATCGAGGTATTCTTGGTGGCATCATTAGTCTTGGAGCCATCATTCCGGCTCATGGCTTATCTCTACCCAATGGGATCTTAGTGATACTGAACACTGGTGATGTCATCATGAAGTCATAAATAGATATCTGTAGAATAGTCTGAAATACTGTAAACATGTACACATGGACTTTGATGAATATATAAGTGGGCTTGGTTGGCTCTGGGGGTTTTCCTCAGTTTCAACCTTGTCTACTCTGCCGAGTTAGCTTTGTCTCAAAGACTCTGGTGCAACCTGAATCTACAGGCTACTAAGAGGTGAGTACGCATTGTTAGGATTCTTGTATTTATCTCGTCTCTCCCGCTGGCTGGTAGTAAGAGTTTTTCGCAACCATGCCACCAGTGATACCTGGGCACCGCCGCGTGGGTGATCTCTTGTAGTAAGCCCATCTGATAATGCATATAGATGTGTGCCAAGTAGCTGGTGTTCTCTTTTCTCTTCTATTTATTTCTCTGTGTATTATCTCTGGGCCAAGTGCCCTCGTCACTAACATCAGAGTTTTCATTTGTAAAAATTTCATCTAAAACAAAATTGTTATCTTTAATATCTTTATTTTTTTCCCTATTCTTTATATTATATTTAACCTTTTTCTTTGATGGCTTTGCTCTTGTGCATGGTGCAGCCTGGGATTTGACCACTAGTTCACCATTGGAATTATATTTTTCAGCATCAAGAGCTTTTTTATAGTAAAAGGAAACCTCCCATTTCTAGTGGCTTGGCTTCTCAGCTTTTGATCTCATAAAAAGGTCTGCAGGCATGAAAAAATGAAAATACCTACTTCCAGCATTGGCACCAGTAACTGATATGGATAATGGAGCTCCAGACTTAGTGAGTGGTATGGTGTCAGTTTCTGAGAAATAAAATTTGATCTTGGAAGCATCTTTGAGCTGGTTAGAAGTGTTGACTGCAGGGTTGATTGCCATCAGCATATACAAAGGGGGACTCAGAGGAAACTATGAAAAAGAGAGAGCAAGGCAGATGAACTCAGATACAAGCATAATATCTATTTAAAATGTCCATCACTGGCACAAGCACATCAAAACTATAATCACCACAATATTGGTAATCTGAAATTTAAGACCAAGACTGTTGCTCGAAATGGAAGGATGAATTACAAGTACAAGACAAGACATGTTAAAAACTTGGATCCTGTCAGAGGACTGTTAGGATAGGACTTACAATTGCCCAAACATGACTTACAAAATGTATCTGATATAGTTCACCCTCAGCTTAGAGTACAAAGAGTGCTCAAGGTTGCTGAGGCACCAGGCGCCACAAGCAGGTCAGTTGCTAGATTAGATACTCCAAAGAAATCCGAAGGGAATTGGGCCAAAACATCTGTTGTGGTGCTGCTTAGGCTGAAGAAGGGGACCATAGAATAGAGGCTGAATAAAGAGAACAAAGGAAAGAACTCATGAAAATATCACAATCAAGCATTGCAACTACACTTACAACCCTCAGACCACCCTAACACTATAATAACAATCACAGTGTCGACCAATCAGCTCAGCAGTAATGCCAAGACAAGGCAGGTGGTGATGCAAAGTGAACCACTCAAACAGCCCAGATTGTGATGCAGAGTCAATGACCTGGATTTGCTAAAGTCAACCACCTCATAGTCCAAATCATAATGCAGAGTCAACAACCTGTCCTCAGTGTAGCACCAGTCAAGAATTTAAGTTGCAATGTGCTTATTAATAAAATAAGAATGCAAAAATATCAGTAGATTACTTACAGAGCATTGAGGCCACTGTTAGACACACAGAGCCAGGAAAGAGAGGAAAAAGGATGGGAAGATGTCAATGGAAAAAGGCAAGGAGGATGTAGAAGAAAGGCAAGACAGAATGTGGAAGAAGCCCATATATGGCCATATTGCCTGTATCAATACAGTTCCCATGGCTTTCCTGGCCGAACCTTCTGGCCCAGACTGTGCTTGTCCTTTAAGCCTTGCAGTATGGGTTGAGAACCCATACCATAAAACTATACACCTATATGTACAGTTACAGTGCACAACTCTATTCCCAATTCGCTAATCTGTGATCTTCAGAATGGAGATTCTGAAAGAAAATCATAGACTCAGACCAACCTCATTCCAAATCAGAAGAAAATCTTGCCCACTCCAGACTCCCAATGTATGATATCTCAATTGAAGCAAGCAATCATAGTTTCACAATCAGAACATTGAACCCAACATGCATACAAGCTGTCAAAGCTCGTAAGAGCTCTTGACATAAACGCCCAACTATTAGATGCCGACCAAGTGTCTATACACCCTTATAAGCACCTGTCAAGCATTTTTATTATTTCTTTTTTCTTTTCTTTTTTTTTTCTCCACCACATCCTCTTTACTATACCTTTGATACATAATACGTATTATCCCATCCCTTTCATACACACCACCTTTACCTACATACATCCACTCATCCATACCCTACACCCTCATCTCCGATACCCATTTTCACCTTACCCAACTCCATTCTCTACATATGGCATACCCTTTGTTCCTTATTGCATCCGATGATTCAATCTTGTTCTATATGAACATGTGTCATGTCAGATGACCAGTTATAATCTCATATGACTCTGTCCCCTTTCCACATTGACTGCATATGACATGGGCTTACACGTACATGCTAACCTAGCTTACATGTCCCCTGGTTTGTGCGCTACACTCTTCACTCAGGACTCCCACTTTCTTACTTTCATTCTTACCCCCCACTTCTCTTCACCCAAGAGATTATACCCTTTTATTTATCTTTATTTATCTTCAAGTAGTATATATACCATACTGCTCTTGCCACCTATTCCCCAGCTTTAAAGATTCTTCGCTTGGGAATAGGTAAGCAACTACAAGCTAGCTTCTTCTTTCCATACCCTTTTACTTACTATTCTTCGCTTGGGAATAGAATCTGAGTATTCACTTTTTCCTCAATATAAGCTACCATCCTGTCGATGACCACCGCTCCATCATGACACTCTCTGTGGAGGTGCTGATGAGTATATTTGAAGCCATATTTATGGTGGATGTTATAGGACAACTGACCAACAGAGGATCTTGCAAGCGAAGAGTCACAATGCTGAGGTTGAGCATACTCAGATAATGGTGGTATCAGTCTAAGAGACAGAATTGATTGATCTGAAGAGCGAAACCCAGAGATACAAGCCTTATATACATGAAGGTTATATTGCCATGAACAGGCTAATTTTATTTTTAACTTATTATCCTACTTATAGATGCTCATTATAGATGCCTAGAATATCATTATTAATTTCACTTTCTTTTTATTTTATTACATCATTCCTTTACCAGATTAGTCAGCATGATTAGATAAGACAATTACATACATAGGTAATCACAGTTACTACATCAAGTACATTCCCAAATGGCGGTCACCTCCAAAAAGATACAAACTGGTTAGTGAATAACTGAGGGAGACCGTTAGGCATATGACCCATAGAATGTACTAGAAATGTGTGTCATAATTGCGCCATAGCACGCAATCATTGTGCAAGTATTAGCATAATGGTCTGTGCATAGATAGTTAGATTATCTATAAATACTGAAGCTAGCTGGCAGGTAGCTCCCCAGTTCTGATCTGGTCTTTACTACCCTTGTTGAGCTGCGCAGCCTAAGTAACCCAGTACCTCTACTCCAATGACCAAAATATACACTCATTACAATATGAGTACTCACAGTGGTAAGCAGATCATCATTAATCTTTCTTCTTATCTGGTCAATGTGGAGTGAGATGCTTCATGTGCATCCACCAACCACTGTGTATCGTTTCATACGGATGACTTAAGGTCTGTCCCCTAATGAGGGTAAAGTCTGTCTTCTCATTCTTTTATATTTATTCTGTCATGCTACTCATTGGGGTTAGCGAGCGCTTGATGCAGTCACTGACATATATGTATATATTTGTTATTATTTGTAGCACATTAACTAATCGATCTACCAGCTTGATGAAAGTCATGTGACTACTTAGAGGACTAATAGCTAAGTATAGTACCATGTACATAACTAGAAGTATTCTAGGATATTCTACAAGATACAGCATGACATAAGTCATGATGCAATCAGAGATCTAACAAGAGTTCTAGAGTACTCTGGAACCATCTATAGATGTTATGACTGAAGGACGTCAATGAAAGGTATGGAATATGGTATGTGACAAGTAAGTGCTTATACTAGCACATAGATGTTATGACTGAAGGACGTCAATGAAAGGTATGGAATATGGTATGTGACAAGTAAGTGCTTATACTAGCACATTATGAGTAACTGCTCAAGGTGTCTAAGAACACTTGAGGAATAACCCAAGGGTTAACCACTCTAGGTGCTTAAGGCTTGGCTAGCACTTAAGGTAAGAGGGCATCTATGAGATAGCCACTAGGTAGCAGCAACTTAGTATATCCAAGGCTTATAACCAGCACTTAGAATACAAGAGTGTGAAGACATTTAGGAATATTACTACTAGGGCATATAATGTAACCTAGGAGGTGATAGCCACTTATAGTGTCCAAGGTAAAGTAGTTACTTGTGTTATAAGGGCATCCAAGGTTAAGGATGAGTGCTAAGAAGAAGTGAAGTGATAAGAAGGAAGGGATAATTGGATGTTGATGATATAATCATGCAACAAACATGACCAAACATGGAAAACTGTGACAGTGGGCCCCTTCAAACAAAATTATTTGTCTTTGTCAATGAGGCCTGATAGTCCTGATCAGTCCTGATTAGTACTGAAGGTCCTGATGGTCCTGATGCTAAGTAAAAAGGTTTTAGCTAAATGGTTAGCAAATCAGGAAATGCATAATAAAGTAATACAAATTTTCAAACTTACATCAGGGTTTTGAGATTGTTGTTGATAACTTAAATATGGTGGGCGGTATTGGAACAAGGCAAAGACACTTTTATTTCAACATATAGGCAGATACATTGTGATTGAATATACCAGTGATACTAAGTTGTATATGGTCTGTGTCAGTCCAAGTGGAAAACTTATTCACACATCTCATTTGTATGCTGTTGTCCTGCCAATGGTGTGTATTAATATTTTCTTTCCATTTTTAAATCTAAATATTTATTTTCTAGAATGCTACACATGAGGATGTCAATTGTAAACCCTCCTGAGGATCCTGAGGGTCCTGAATGTCCTGAACGTCCTGATTCCGTGCCAAGACATTCAGGACCTTGGGTACCGATCAGTACTGGACCCTCCAATGTCAAGGGTTTTTGTCCGAAAAAGCCCTCCATACGTATTGGATGAATATGATTACAATGTCATCGGAATTGCCAAGCCAACACGACTCTCACAAGTTTGTTGCGCATGGCGGTCGGTCGTTATCGGACGTATGCCCAAAGCTTGGTCCACAATCAATATATAATTTCAGAAGGGAATTGTGCAATTGGTAGAGCTCTGACTCATCCGGACGGGGCGACTCATGTCCCCTCGAACTGATGCTCCGCACCAAGCGTGATACGTTGGCCATTCTCAGGCTCCTCCTTCCATATTCCGATCGATGGCACAGGATCTGGTTTTGTCTGACCCCCGAATGCGAACCAGCCTTTTCACTTGCGACTCCCAGCAATCTTGTAGCCGTTTTCGAGCTGTCCACTCACGATCGTGCCGTAAAGGACCAGTTTTGGGTAGTCAATCGCTCGAAACAGCTTCGGCAAGTTTTCTGGGAAGGTATCATACCCCAATCAACACCGTGGGCGCAGATCGAAGATGTCGGTGTAGGCTGTGATAGTATTCAAATTCTTCAGAATGTCTTGCCTCAACTTACGCGCCTCACAACTCTTTATGCTCGCATTTATCAATCTGATCCACCGCAAAATAACCCACCCATAAAGCTGCCTCTCCTCTGTACACTCCATATCATAGGCCCCTATGCGATCACGTTGCTGGATTGCATACTCGCACCATAGCTAAAGGACCTGCATGTTGATCTTTCCCATCGACATCGTCGTAGAGCCGGAGAGGTTCACCTGCCATCCGTTACTCGATTTCTCGAGTGCTCAGCGTGTTCATTGGATGTGCTATCCCTCGACGTGTACGATGATATGGATGAACCACATTTACCTGAATTCCTTCTACGATCAAGGCACAATACAAAGGCTTTAAGAGAACTCTGTTTAATGTGTAAAAATCCCCCGGACGACGCAATCCTGCTGCTGGGCACTCCCGCACCACCACATGTGCAACTTCTACCTTCCCTTGAATCATTTTATTTGAGAGGGGGCTTTCCACGCACTGATGGGCTTCTTGGTTCCATGATCCGGTCGCGTTTTCTGCATGGATCATTGCGAAGTGTCTACCTTAACATATACCGCAAGGACGCTCACGATCAAGATGTTTTGATGCTTGAATCACTCAAGAGGGGGGCGAGATGTGGACTGGTCTATTGCCATAACTTGATTAGATGTGCTCATATTTTGGTGCCAGGTTGCAGAACACGTCGTAGTGTTATTGCGAAGACGACCGTGGTGACACATATATTCTAGTCATAATATAATCAGTGCGCCATCCCCTGATTTCTTGAGACAAGAGCTGGGGTGTATCCCGTAATTACAAGCAACCTATGTACGCAAACAAGTAACTCGCCTGAATGAGGCAATTATTTAATGTCGTCTTGACGAGCCATCCCAGCCCTCTTGCAAGTACCCATCATCGTGAAAACCCCAAAACCACCTCCATAGCGCAGTTGGAATGGTTTGTTTGACTACTGACTTCGGTTCATTTCGTCGATAATGAAAATACTCCTCTTGAGATGCCCTCGATGACACCATCCGTGCAATGCTGACGTAGAATAGATTGTTGTTGCTTTGGAGAAGTATATTTGCCAATTGATCTCGGTGAACGACATCCATCCAAGGTGCAGGTAGGTCGGAAATTATCCACCACCGAAGCTTTGGCATATGGTAGTTGATGGGTTGTCCCTGAAGCCAACTCAAAGCGTCAAACTGTGGTTGATGGAACCACGGCTCGATTACAACGCCAACATTGTAGGAATTTATCACTTACTCCAACATCGATGTAGCTCAAAGCGACCTCTAAAACTTCCAGATTTACGATATACGTCACGATTTTTGGCAGCATGGATAAACCCAATCTCCAATCAAAGACCAGCTTACGCAGTTGTTTCAGCGACGATAGCAATCCCGGATTGATTTCTGTAGTGTATCGGTCATCGCGGTGTTGTTCCCAGAAGACTTCCGTAACAGTAGGACAGAAGGGAAGTATCGACGCCAGTGTCGCACGACTACCGTAAACACGGACAAGAGAAGAAAGCGAGAGTGTCTTCACACTGTTTGCGGCCTGAGTACCTGGATACCATGTGAAGGCAAACTGAAGGGATAAAGTGGTAATCATGCGTTGAGAGCCTGATAACCACGATAACAATCGTTCTTTGCGTGTAAAAAAGTAAAGGTTTGAATAGAAGGCCTCAAGCTGGAAGGTCGCAAGTTCGAGATGATCCATGAGTTCATCGTCGATTGCATGCCCGTTGAGCCCTAACTGCTTCAAATTTCGTAAAGCAGGTACTGCAGAGGAGAGTAGACACGTGAATGGGTCGTCTGGGGCGTTGGAGATAAAATACATCCAGCTGTAAACAAGGTCCGACAGAGATTGTGAGTTTATGATAGTATGCAGGAATTGGCGCTGTTGCTCCGGGTTGCGCAGGACGATGTGGCGGTAGAGTACTCGCGTAGCTTCCTGATGAGTCATTCGAGAGGTGAGAGACATAGCAAGGAGGGTAGTCGTGTCTCCATTGAGTTGTTCAGTAATCGGTCGATAGAGCTCTGGTGGAAAATGCAGGGCTTTGTGGTGCGTCCCCATGGCTACTGCAGACTAGGATAAACACAGAACAAGCTAGCAAAGTGTTTAGTTAACATACGCGAGGGCCGTGTCAACTATCGCCTACTGACTTGGATCAACTGGCAATTGCGTGGCACCGACGCCACCGCCATTTATGGTTGTACGGCAAGTGCCGATGCCAACAAGAGCGCTGGACAGCAGTGACGACAGGAAGAGCGCCCGCTGCTGTTGTTTGTATGGGATGAATCTCCCTTGCTTGGCGAGGTCTAGATCCTGTGTTGAGCTACAAGCCAGGGCGTGCTATTTTCAATGCTGATCCGATGGAGCGACATCCGAAATCTTGGCTATGGGTTTATAGGTAGGTGCACTGCTCAAGGTTTCAATGAGTTAGTATGGGGAAACTTACAAACATTTTCTGCATGGCAAGGTCATTTATTATCTGCATCGACCATCACAAGCACTACCAAACCTGTGGTAGCTTGAAACGTCGCCAGGGGTCTTTCATCCTGAATGCACTCCAGGCCGTGGATCCTACTTTAGAAAGACAGGGGAAAGTTCCCGAGAAACTGTGGACCAAAGTAAAGCCCCAGGCCTAGCACGTTGGAGCATCGAATAGCCGATGTCAGTTTCAATGCTGGTGGCGTTGATCGGCGGTGAAAAACGACAAGCTGTGGGGTATTAATCGTATAGGAATATAAGAGGTCCGACATGACATCGGAGTATCGGTAGGCGAAGAAAAAGATCATAACAGGGAGCCAAGTCAAAAAGGAAAATCAAGGACGATCAAAGGGCAAGGATTAGTTTGATGAGGCGTGTAAGTCGCTGATTTTGGTGGTATATCAAAGGGAAAAGGATGGGCACTCCACCAGCAAAGCCAATGCTGTCTAGGGGTGAAATAGAGGGCATGCTAGGTATTTTGTGTGCTTCAATGACATGGACGAGGGCATTCAACCGTTCCAACGATTTCGTGGCATAAAGCGACCCCACGTCGTGATCAGGGATCACGATGCGCCTGACTTGGTTGTATTGTAATTGAGCTAGGCAAAAGTCGAATGGTATTGAGGAATAGGGGTTTCGAGGCACATTGGCCCACAGATATGATGCTGAGCCCTGTCGATCCATTCTCAAGTGGGGTTGATAGAAACGAGTCGAGGGTGGCTCATCTCATGGACAACTCTAGCCCTCAAGCAAAGTGGGGTGAGCCTCGTTACTCCACGCTACTGCTCTAATTGAGAGGAACCCACTTTAAACGCCCCAGCAACCACTGGCAATTAAAAGGACAGAAAAATGCATCCACGAAAACCCAGCTCGACAGCTTGAAGTCTTCTGCTGTCAACGATATATCGTCCCCAGCATCTCACTCTTTTGTCCTTGATGTGTCCATCGCCATCTTCGTGTTGGCTGTACTTAAGTACTTCCACTCCAGGGCGAAGAACCGTACCCCCGTGCTACCCAGTCCGAGCGGCTATCCGATTATTGGTCACTATCTCAGTGTGCCAAAAGAGGAGCCATGGGTAGTCTACAAAAAATGGGGGGATGAGTGTGGTACGTCATCACCTCTTTGCTGACTTTTAGGCGAGGGCTCATACCTCGATCCAGAGAGTGACGTACTACGACTTAATATGCTGGGGACAGAGACAATCGTGCTAAACTCCTTCAAAAGCGCGACAGAGTTACTTGACAGGCGCTCTGCCATTTACTCTGATCGGTAAGTCGAGAGTTCTTCTCTTAATGCAATATGCCGCTATGATGATGAACTTGTAAGTGATAGCCCATAGTAATGCGCTATTGCACTCACCAGTAACTAGGGTTGGAGGGGGCTTTACTTTGCCTCTCCAACGTTATGGCGCAGAATGGAGAAGTAAGGAATAATATTGCTAAAATGAGTCCATACTGAAGAGTTTCCTAGATCACCGCAAGATGTTCAGGCAGCAAACGGTATCCTCAAACTATCAAGAACACGAAATGAACGCTGTTCGTGGCTTTATTGATCGTTTGGCATTGGCGCCTTCGAAATGGGGGTCATCTCTGAGACAGTGAGTGACATGCTCTGAGAGTTTATGGTCTTGGAGTTAAACCGCACCTCGGTAGTATGGCAGGAGAAACTATCTTCAGCACTTGCTATGGTATCGATATCGAGCCCGAAGGCGACCCCTGGGTCCAACTTGCAGAACGAAGCCTGGTATCCGCAGCACTGGGAGGTAACGTCGGAAGCTTCATGGTGGACTACCTCCCATTCCTGAACTACTTTCCCTCTTGGTTCCCTGGTGCTGAACATCGGAAGATAGTGCAGGAAGACTCGAAGTATGTCAACAGTCTCCCGGTTGCACCTTTTGAGGTTTTGAGGCTGTTAAAGAGAAGATGGTGAGTGTCTGGTCCGACTATGACAGACTGCGAGACTAAGCTTTTTGGGTCTATACAGTCGAAGGGAGAGCTTAAACCATCCATAGCATCAACAGTGCTAGAGGAACTTCATGGCGACCACTCCGAAGAAGCTGCAGGGAAAGAGCGAGTGCTCATGAATGTGTTGGGTACAATGTACGCGGGTAAGTCCCCTCATTTCTGAAGCTGATAGCATGCATCCTGACAACATTTATTTATCTAAATCAGCTGGCGCAGATACGGTATGTGCAAGCACGCACTCAGAGAGCTGAAGTCCTGTCATGTCAACCAGACTGTCTCCTCTATCAGCAGTTTGATGTTAGCGATGGTCCAGAATCCAGAGATGTTGCGAAGGGGACAAACGGAAGTTGACAAAATTATAGGGTCCAACCGCCTCCCAGATTTCTCTGACAATGACTCAGACTCGCTTCCTTACGTCCAAGCCCTGCTACAAGAAACACTGAGATGGAAACCAGTTCTCCCCTTATGTAGGTATACTGTCAACCTGTTGTTCACTACGAAATTAACACCCCTTGCAGGCGTCCAACATGCCTCAATGGACTGATGATGTCTATGAGGGATATGTGATCCCCAAAGGTTCAGTGATAGTGCCCAACATATGGTAACTACGACTCACCGTCGTTCAACAATGCAAACACTTACTGTATATCGACAGGGCTATGATGAGAGATGAGAACACTTTTGGGCCAAACACAGAGATGTTCAATCCTGAAAGATTCCTTGACAAGAACGGCAAGCTCAATCCCGATGTTATGTTTCCATCAATGGCTTTCGGTTTCGGGCGACGACAATGCGCAGGAAAGGAAATCGCACTCTCTTCCATGTGGCTTACAATTGTTACGATCCTCGCCACCCTCGATATCACCAAGGCTAAAGACAAGGACGGGAATGTCATTGAGCCCTCAGGAAAATACTCCACGGGTTTGATGTGGTAAGTCCGATTATAGGACTAAAGGAGGTGGTACATTGGCTAATGCCAAATAACGCAGCTATCCGGAGTCCTTTGAATGCAACATCAGCTTCCGATCCAAGAAGGCGGAAGAGCTCGTCAAGGCATACCTCCATCATTAATAGACATGTGCGTACTGATAGCTTATTTTAACGACGAAGTAGTCATCTAGGCGCTGTGCTAGGCCTGTTGGAGGCACAAGGTGAACTCATCAACTCAAATTGTACCATATTAGCATGCTTCGGTGTCATATGTACTTGTAAATATGTATTCTCATTATACTTGGTTTCGACGCAAGAATCAGTAGGAAAACAGTTAAATAAGTAATGGGCGTTATGGCATCACTACTACACTGACCTGATGCCCAACGTTCGTGATTTTGCACAGCGGGACTAGCAACTTGAACTGCCAAAGGTGAAATGAGTGAGATGGTAGATGTTATTAATGTCATTGTTGAGCACATGCGTGTTAATATACAATACTTCAATTTACCTAATCCATTGTAATCATATTCTCTAATAATCGTCTGACCCGCTACTCTATACCGCCACCCTTTTCGTAAGTCGCACTCAGAGTTCTAATACCTCAGCAACTTTGTCGTGCCGCGGGATCATCTTGATTCTAAATGGAACAGGTGAGCGACCAGAAAGGCCATCGTACTCCTTCAAGTCGATGGGCTCTCCTGGGATGGTTTCCATCTTGAATGCCCAGAGGAGACGAGAGATGACCAGGAAGATTTCGCGCTCAGCGACCCACATACCGGGGCAGATTCGTCGGCTGAGGGGGAGATGTAGTTTGTTTGATGGTAGTGTTATAAGGGGAGAAGAGGTGATACGTACCCGGCACCGAACATCCAGTGGTCACGCTCATTTGCGTCAGGGAGGTTGGCAGATTCGGAGGAGAGGTATGGATCACGGATGTATCGCTCGGGCTATTTTAAGATTGACACCCATGTTAGCTTCCGAGATTAATGGCAGGGGATGATAATTACTCACGTCAAAGACCTCAGGATTCTCGTGTCTGCGGGCGTCATAGTGCATTGTGTACTGTAAGGAAAATATGAGTTCATACTAGTGCATCCAAAGCAGAGTGGGACGTACGGTGTTCAAAACGAGAACAGTGTTCTTAGGAATGAATTTACCGTCGTAGACAAAGTCTTGAGTGTTAGTGTGCGGTGTACCGAGCCAGAATGGATTGTGGCATCGTTCGACTTCCTGGAAGTAGTGAAGGAATCCAATGAGCAATGCCGTTGAATAGTGATCGAGCTGAGTTGAGATACCATACCTTGATGATCGCATGAATGAAAGGAAGGTTCTTCTCGTCTTCGACTGTTGGCAGCCTGTTACGGCCGACCACGCGGTCCAGTTCTTCGTGTGCTTTGGCTTGAATGTGTGGGTAAGATGGAATCAGTGCCGAGAACCATTGCATGATCGAAGCAGTCTATCAATGGGTTAGGGTTTGATGCATTTCAGATGTTCGGATGCTCACTGTTTCAACACCACCAATCATGAATGCCGAGCACAAGATCGACATGTCAAGGTGATCCATATCCTCTTCTTCCTTGGTCTCGATCATGTTCTTGACCAAGCAATCAGGGACCTCTTCTCCTCGCTTCATTCTAGCTTCAATATCGAGAATCATGCCACCGTAGGTTTTAACCAGGTCATCGTGCAACTTCTGTGCCCGCTTGACCATGTAGTTTCCTGGAATCTTTTGGAGTAGGGGCACGAAGTCGGTCAAGTTTGATACTGGACCAGTGCAGTCCTGTGTAGTCTCTATCAGTGCCTAGCCCATTTAATGGGAAAATCGACGACCTACATGAATTCTCTAGACATTCTCAAAGCCTCGGCAACCATTGGGTGCTTGATGTCGTCCGTTCTCGTTCCAAAAGTGACAGTAAGCATGTTGTTCAATGAACATCGTCCAGCGTGTGGTTGGGGGTTGATGGGAATCTGTCCCGCTTTCCCGAATTTGTACAAGTCACGAATCAACACAGTTGCTTCGTAGTCCAGTACGTTTGTGTATCCGTCAACTGCTCGCGAGTTCAGAGAGCCAAAGGCAATGCGACGGTGCTTCCTCCTGTGTGTCGAGATGTGGTCAGGATAATTCTTGGGTAAACTCAGATTGCTTACCATCGGTCGTTGTAGGGAGTAGCAGTGATACCTCTACCAGCGAAGATGATTTGTGACTTCAAGAACATCTCCTTTCTCGAGGAGAATACGCTCCATTGGTCACGAACAAATCCTTAGCAATGACCGGGTCTGAAATGATGACAAAGAGTTGATTCCCAAGGTAGAAGGAATACAGCGATCCAAACTTCTTTGCCCAGTAGTCGAGAGTGAGCTCAGGATAGTGCGTAAGGAACGGGAAGGATCCTAAGGTATTTATGAGCCTGGGTGCAAGAGTTGTTGGTGCAAGACTTACCAACGATGGGCAGACCAATAGGGCCGTCTGGAACTGGGTGGCCCTCTGCGTCGTATCGACGACCATTGAGAGAGTTGTAGACCAAGAAGATCGCAGCTGAAACCAGTCCAGCGAGGATGATCATGTTTGGGCTGAGAGAACCGGAAAAAGCCAAAGTTTGAGCGACAGAAGAAGACATTTTTGAGTATAGGCGAAGAGAATAGGTAGAAATGTAGATAGGAATTGCTGTAGGACGAGAGAGATGAGGCGATGGTGGAGGATGAGGAGCATAATGCAAGTCTTTTTAAAGCGCTGGTGCTCTTCCCAATGGCGACATGTCGGAACAATGGTGGATGGAAACCACGCAAACACCACATTTGGGTGCCTGTGCAATTAGATCTGCACTCCATCCACCTACCACTCCTCGAGCATTAACGAAGGTCGTTTACGCCAGTACGCTCTAGTTGACCTTGTTTGTTCAAGTTAAGAATGATGCGATAGACATGGAAGCTAAAAATGGCTTACGACAGAGCGTGTGTACAATAATTGGATTCCACCAGCTTATTGGTTAGGCCCAAACGTAGGATGACTGACAGGTCCTACGGATTAGAAGTTGCAGCTATCCCTCGCATAATATGATGAATCATGATCTCTGCTGCCCACGTAAAATAATAACGTGATTGCACGCATGCCACCTGAGCAATTCTCCATTTTGCTCTCGCTTGCAATCAAGTGGCTGTCCGAATAAAGCGTTTGCCTGAGAATCTCGCCTCACGCCTATTCGCTTTTCGGACGCGCTCATAGCGAGCACATGTCCTTCTTGACCAATTGCTGGGTGGCTAGGGCTTTTTAGCACTGAAGGATCCCCCTATCCACCTAGCAGTCTTCGAAACGTCACAATCAATCCCACATAGATCGGAATTAAAATGTCGACTTCTTACTCATAAATCATATCTTGCGAAGTAAGAAGTACATGGTTGGCATAATGGAGATGCAAGTACGGCTAATCTTAGTAAACTGCATTAGAAATGAATTCTACAGCCAGGGATATCTTATATTACTCACATCAAGCTTTATGAACTTCTTACGGAGCCCTGGCCTCACCCTGTGGCTGGCCAATCCTAGCCATCATAAAGAAGGCCAACTGATACGAAACCATGCGAGTCACCGACCGAAGCACAACGAAGTGCTTACAAGATGGAAAGGTGGGGCCAGGTCTGGAGCGCAGAATGTCAATGTCAACTCCCGCTGTCCGGCGCGCACGCAAGATGAGCACTGCATTTACATGACTGCTTAGCCGGAAGACATCTCTAGGCACTGTGAATATGTTGACTTGGTGATATAACATGAAAGCACGCAGGATATAAAGGGTGGGGATGAGAACATTCCTGAACGAGATCACGATTAACGCTCTACAATCAACTGGGTCCGTGGAAGTGTGGCGCGGGTCGAACCGGCATCTACTCTGTGTATTTGTACTTGTTTTCTAAATGGCGGGTAGAGGGCAATATAGGGCGGAGTAGTGATATGAACCCATGAAGTTGCAAATTGGTGCGGCTCAAGTGATTGCTCATAGGTGATGCGTCAACACGTTATTCTGTCTTTGGTGAGAGAGGTTATGTAGGCGAACGCAGTCTACTTGAGTGCTCGCACGTGTTAGATTGAAACAACGATAACGATAATCATTTGATTTCTTCGGTATAAGTTACATTCTCATTTGATCAATTTACTTATAAATATTTCGCAATGACATTTTGAGCACAGCTTCGTCCTTATGCATCGGCCTTGACACTTATAGCTCAGTCGAACAGTTGCTCAGCCCTGCATGCACAAGCACTTCAACCTCCTGTTCTGCAATATAGGAATGAAAGGATACGCACGCGAAGTTCCACAGATTCAAGGGATTATTGTAAGTATCCTCAGTGTACGAGAATCGTACTATATCAAATCAAGTTCAGCATAATTCTCAGTGAGAAAAACACAAATGCCGTCGACTTACTCTGGGCCGGCTCTGACTTGTAAGCTACAGTATTTGGCGTTAGCGTAAAACCTCGACATTAGATTCATGTACTCACCAATGGGCACATCCTCATCGAGCCAACTCCAGGCTAATGAACAATTGGCACCACAAGCAATGAGGAAAGAGCCGAAACAAAATAGGTGAGTTGCTTACCAGTTCGCCAGTTATGACTGCAGTAATATGTATATTAATAGATGAAGGAGAAAAAGAACTAAAATGCCTACCGGAAATTGCCAGAAACAAGCCTAATCGCGAACAGAATACAGTTAGTTGTCCGAGCATTTTGGGCCCTTGAATACTTACAGATCAGGTGGCGTCAATGGGTCCTATAATCAACAATAAGAAATTGGCGCAAAATATATTAAGGAACACGATACGTACATCTGCAAGGCCAGCGCTCTTGATCTCAGTGGCCAGGTCGGACCACTCCAAGACTTGATTTCCGGCCATCCCTAGCACAAAGTCAGTTCATAGTCGGGAGCATTGAGTATGGTTACTTACCCTTGAACTCAATTGGCATATCAGGGTTTCCGCCGAATACTGCGATCTTGACGCCGTGTCTTTCGTGCATCAATGTGCTAAACATGGCGCAGGTCGAAGCGCAGTTGCCATTGCTAACTATATAAAAGAGATTTTGGTATTAGCTGGAATTTATGAGAAGGATGTAGTGGTAATTTACCAATTGCAATTTTGCTACTCGATCGTATATAATTAACACATATTGAAGTACTGCATAGAGAACAAGTACGTACCTCATATCATATGGAGGTTGCTCCGGAATCGGCACTTGGAATGATGAGCCGCACGTATCCTTATTGGATTGGCACATAGCCTCAGTATGTGTACAGGATGGAAAATTTTAGAAATATGTACATGGAGTCTTTGAGATGTAGGATCACTTCTCCCATTAATAGTGAACGGCAAATCTGGGTCGATATAATTGAAGTCAAATGGAAGCTGCGTGTCGTTCAAGTCGGCAACTGTATGTTCACTCGATGTCAGGGTTCTGCTCTCAAAAGCACAGGAGGAAGCGTAGATTGGGCGCATTTACTCACAGCCTGTTGACGAATAAAATAGGCTAATCGCTGAGTTCTGAGTATCAGCCGCAACAATCTTCTTGGCCAAAGGGTTTGCCCTTATAGTTGAGACGAAACCTCTGTTAGTGTGCATTAGCGCATATAAGCACCTAAATAATACGCTCAATGACATTTAGACTTACGGGTATCCAAATTGAGACCCAGTAAGGAATTGATGCAAGAATTCTCCAAGGCATACAAAGCCGCCGCCATTGTTGGTGAGGTCAATGAGAATTTGCGTTACGCCCAGAATGTTGAAGGTGTTGATAGATGCTAAAACCTGGACTTGAAACTGGAAGAAGTCTCCGCCGAACGAACCAATAAATAGCTGTTGGGGTGCATAAACAATATGAGTGCGTCAGCGCACTCATCATTATAAAGTGGCGGAATAATGGTGTAGACTAACCACCCCAGTCTTTCCGTCTGGAAGGACGTATGACTTGATGACACCATTGTCTCCACTGAGTAGCGGAAGGTTAGGGACAAACTGACTTGGCAAAATGACTGCGTTGTCGGATGATTTGTCGATGATTTCTGCCTTCGGTTGCACTGGAAGTGGAGCAAAAGAGAGATTCCTTACGTCCCGGCCATTTGTTCCCTCATTAGCCACACAGTTGTTCTGCCAGCTTTAGTCAGGTGGTCAATAACTAGTGTATTGGTTACGAGAAGTAATAAGCACTCACTAAACCTCTGAATTCCCGAAGCCTGAGCCTAAAAACATAGCGACGTAAGGGACATCCACAACCTCGGGCGTAGTGGCGCCAACCAACAGAAGTTCCATCTCCAGTGAGTCCTGTGCAATGCCAGTTGGGTTGGCCAAGTCGCCCAATCTTTGCCAGTAAAGCTGTCCAGAGATCCCATAGCTCGAGAAGACAGAGTTTACCCGGACGTTGTGGTCCAGGTAGTTTCCGGAAACGGTGCGAGCAATGAAGTCGACGTAGTCCCATGGATCTTGGTCTTCGATGGAGATGACTTTTGCCCCGGCCAGGCGCTGCCAATCGAACCCGATGGAGTTCAAGTAGTCTGGAAAGTCAAAGCCGACGAACGGGATGAGTTCAACAAGATCAGGGACAACGAAGATTGACACAACGCCGTCTTTCTCAAGAGGGACTATGGGAGCCGGAAGGACACTTGACCAGACGGTGTAGCAGTTCGGGAACCAACCTGAAAGGGGATACATTGAACAGTGGGCAGTATGGCATCATTTCCGGGACTTACGAGTGTGGCCATCGTTCAACTGAGTGGTGAAGTCGTATACATCTTTGTTGAAATCGTAGTCAGTCTGCCAACCACTGTTAGCACTATCCAAGATTACACCTCGTATAATAATTGAGTGCTCACCGCATAGGTGGTCTGATTGATCCTTTGAATCTCGGCCCTAATGTCGATGGTCGATTCTTGGAATGGAGGGGGTGAGTCCAAGTAGTAGTTCTCGAACGTGAAGAAGTCAAACACCCTTGCGATGTTTGTCAACACATTCTGGCGGAGCTCCTCCTGGAATGGGAACGATTTGACGCATGCTAGAGCCTCCGCTGGGGACACGAAGGTCCTGGTACTGATGTCGGTGCATGGGTCATCGCTTCGAGGAGAAGGTGCAGCAGCAACCTGAGTTATAGCCGCGTATACCAAGGTGGTGAGTAGAGGCGATAGAGTACGACGCATTGAACTGAGAGTGATGCAGTATGATCAACGAAAGGATGTCCTGCTGCAATTTTCCATCTTACATCCTTTTATATCGGATTGAAGTGGATTCTGTAGCGTGTACTTTCAGTAGGCAGAGCGCCGAGGCGGCAAGGCAAGGAGGTCATTACCACCGCCTTACGGTAGAGTAACGACAGATGAAGCCACGGCAGAGTAGCAGTAGCGCCTGGGAGGCATGTTCAGACCATAATCTCTCGTAAGGGAGGAGCGGCATGAATAGAAACTGGCCTGGAATTACCAAACGGATGAGCAGCACAACGTATAGCAATGATGTCGGGGATTTCTCGTACCAACTTGAAGTTGTACAGTTTTGATGTTACGAGCAACGTGCATGTCGGCATATCCCGGCTCTCGCTCCATGTGGTAACAGATCGTCGGGCCGACATTTTGATCCCAAACGAGGATGTTGTTGAACCCAGCTCAGGTTGCAATCGTCGTTGCGCCGTAATAATTGAGGTACTGCAAATGCCAAACTAGTATAGTACCCAAAGTTATAATCTCCTTATGCATTGCGCTTACTTCATAACGGATATTGGCATATGCATGATTCACCGACGGAAGGCAGGACAATACTTACTGGATCAATCATGCAATGACCGCTGTCCCCGTTATTTTTAGGCGCATCAATGTATCGACAAGTTTCCGTGCGCTATAGCGGTGCTCTGCTCACACCTCTTGCACTATGTGATCATCTAATCGACTGTGAGGATCGCGAGATAGATATACCACCAAACACCTGACACGGCCACCGCGACAGAGCTACCGCTCTTTGCCCCAGTACTAATATTAATAGCTCTTTCTGTCAAACATGGTACGCGTCATCTACACGTAGGGCTCCCGAAGTAACCCTGACATGGCTCGGCATGTGCTTGCAGTCAATATCCCATCGGGGCCCGTACCCATTTCCCGCTGAACGATTTCCCGACTTACTCTACCATGTAAAGAATGGCGATGAGCATCTTTTCATTATACCGATGGAGTCAGGGGTGATGTAGATATCACATGGAGGAATACTCACGCAAATATTTACAGATTCGAACGGATATTGCATCCATCCATGATGCCAGGGAAAGAGACTATGTATGGGATTTCGAGTTCGGCATCGCTCTCCGTATAGGAATCATGATACAAACCCAGACAACTCGCATCGAAATCATCAAGTTCAGACCCGAAATGCCCGCTTATTGGGAGGTTCTAAGAACTTTAATAATAGAAATAATTTTTTGGATGCATTGATGTCGTCTAGTGCTAGGATTACTAGTGGCGCTCATCACTAACATATCGACTCGGACCTGTGAACCTCGAGGAGACACACACAGTGTATCGGCGTGCTCGGGCGCTCCAACTTTTACAAAAGATAATGATAGAAAGGATAATTTGTTTCCGCGTCAAGGACGACGCCTTGTGTACTGGTACGTCCATTGTCTCGTACATATCGTTCCGGCTTGTCTCTCGACACCCTCCATTCGACAATAGGAACGAATGGAAGGAACGACTCACACCGTGCCAACAATCAGTTGTTCTCGACAAGCCTTTATTCCAAAGCTTGCACAACAAACTACCAAATTCGATTTCCGCCCTAGCAAACTAGATCTTTACAATTGGTTAGAGATCCTTCTCAAGCACTAGCATGTCCCCAGCCATCGTCCGAACTTAAGTTGCCCCTCCGGAACAATGGTAAGTGGGACAGTTACGCATGAGTCAGAAGAGCTACAGAATGAATGCTGGACCCTAAACATCCTTCATGAATACTGGGGATGCCAGTGGCCGGAGAGTGCTCGGTGACCATATCCCATAAGCAACTCGCTTCACCCTCAAAGAATTTTTGCAGCCACAATGAAGCTATCGAAGGTTCTAATATAACCCATAAGCACAAATCGTATCATATTTATCGACCAACGGCGTACCGATAGCGCAGAATTTAGTATTACGTCTCAGACAAATCCCGGACAATTGGCAGAGACTCGGGTTTGGAGCTCCTGAGGGAACGATTGCATACAGCTCACCACCAAAAACTCTCTCTTCCACCATAAGGCCTGTCTCGCTGCAGTTGCCCACGTCGCGTATTTGGAGCTTGGCTTTAGGGTCCACATAAATTCGGTGCTGATGTACCCTGTTGAGATGGAGCCTGTACACATGCGCGATCTCAGGTAAGATGGCACATGCGATCGCAAGCCTTAAAAGACTTTGAGAAGAGTCGGCGAAGAACGCGATAACGAGACTAGCGTCGAGGCGGATGATTGTATCATTGAAAGACGGCACTCGCTTTACCTGTCCGGGCTCGACAGAAGGGTCGATACGAATGGTGAGAGGGATCTTGATCCAATCGTCAAAACGCTGAAGAGCTACTTTGTCCTCCTCGAACTCTTCTCCTTCGCTTGCTGGTGGATCGGTTGGGGGCCTACTGATGCAGATGGACTTTTGAATGAAGTCGTTGGACGGCGGTTAAGGTTGATTGCCAAGGAGTATAGTCAAAATGAAGTTGAGACATTGTGCAAGGGAGAGTAGTTGAGAGGGGTTCGGTCGATATTTGACTGAATATATACGTTCCACGAGGGCGGTGCGTCTATGGTATAGGGGAATGAGACAGCCCACTTTCTCGGGATCTAATTGACGTCATGTTCAATAATTGCCTTTCCAGAGTTGTTCGTTAGGGTTCGGTTCCGGAGGATAACGCCCTGGTAGTTGATATATTAAGGCGAGCTTGATGAAGCGTGTGGCTACAAAAATGAACACGATATCGATAACTGTGAGGGGATATGGCACAGCAGGAATAGGGAGATCGCGTAGCCGCTTCAAATCCCGCAACCCCAGATGTGCGTCGTCTAAAGTTCCGTGAATGACAAAATACTAATTTACCAATGGTTGTGGGAAGTTCAAGTTGGGCTAGTAAGGGAAGTTAGCATGTACGACCTCGCAATAGGGAACCCGTACTGATTCTTCATGGATCATTTTTGAAGCAAGGGGTAAGAACGCAAGACTCGTCGAACGAGCGTTGTCAGAATATAGTCTCGTAGGTTGGTATTATCTACTCTTTGGTGTCTAAACTACAGTTAAAAGATTTACATTGAAATTAGGTGGTTGGTCAAGTGTAAGGAAACTTTAGTAATGACAAGGTATCGTAAAAATGAGATATACTGTTAGAAGGGCTTTCAAAATAGCAAATACCAAGGAATCATTCAGCAATATTATGTTCCGAGCTCTAACACCCATCCCATCCATCCCGCAGATATCCGTCCTCTATAAAGCTCCAATGCGAATCAAAAATTCCAAACTGAGTATCGACGCAAACGTGCGACGTGGTCGTTTCTCTCTGGAAATGATCGAAAGTGCGCATCACAGAAGCACCTGCGGCAAAGACGCTCGTCGCGGTGCTGACGTATTGTAAAGTCTGGTTACTCTGGAAGAGCGCCTGTGCCAGTTCGACGTGCGGACTGGTGTAGAAATGACTCAACCCGAATACGACCCACCGGAGTTTGGGCATGTTGGAGATGGCAGAAGCTAAGGGCTGTGTCTTGGTCAAGTGGTAAGCGCAAAAAAAGTCGGAAAGGATGAAACGGCAACCTACTTCGGATGAGGTGTAATCGCTAACTTCCAACACCTCAAGATTTGTTAGGTAAGGCGCCATGTCGACCAGTCCCGTCATTGAATAGCTCCATTGAAACGCTAATCTGCATAGCTGCTTAAAGGAGAGTGATAGCTTCTGGTCCAGTTCTGGTACGTCCCTATGATTGGGCTGCCAAAAAACCTCTGTAATTTCATGACAGTACGGGACGATACACGTCAATGCTTTCGGACTACCACCAATACGCCGGAGGTTTTGTAACCACCTCGTATCCATAGTAAACGAACTATCGGCCCGCCACGGAAAGTCTAGCCAAAGTTCAGTTAGGTCATGCTGGTGCCTGATCCAGTTGTGTAGAAATGCTTTATCAGGCTCGCAGGACCAGCGGAGACTGGTAAGGCGAAATGTCGCATCGCGGAGGAGTAAGGATGAACCGCTAAAGTCGAGGGAGAACCAGAGGCACTTGAGGTTCCGCATGCAGGCAAAGCCGGATTGTATGAGGTCACAGAGCTCTTGTTCTGGCTTGTAAAAGAGGTCGATTCCCCAGCTGTGGACTAGGTCTGCGAGAGCTTGCGAGCTGGTGATGGTGCGAAGGAAATTGTATTGTATGTCCATTTCCTCGGCGGTTGCGACTACCTTGCGGTAGAGGACGCACGTGGCATCGCGATGGAGGGTGCGCGAGGTGCGCGCGAGGCTGCTGAGAGTGGTGGTGTCGCCTCGGAGCTGCTCAATTATGGGTCGAAAGAGCTCCGGAGGGAGGGATGGTTGTGGTTCCATGGCACGGGCGTGACCGAGTGTGACGTCAATTATGAGCGCGCGTTGGCGGGTTGAATTTATTCTCCCGGTCTACGTGCGCACTGCGTATGCTGTCGCGAGTACTAGTAAGTGGGGGTTAGACTGTTCCCCGACTGTAAGTGGCATTACGGCATAATGTGGCGTGGATTATGCGTTGCAATTTGTTGCCGTTGGCCTAGGCGAGGAGCATGCGGAGGGTGTTTCATTAGTTTTCTGAGTTGAGTGCGAATTTTTTTTAGCATATCAGCCTCGTGTGGCTGTTTGTACAGTGGCTCGTGCCCCTGCGGGAGTTTGTAGGCGCCACGATGGTCTGCCGGTGTTTCATGGCCGCCCACCGAGGTTGGCAGTTGGTGCCCCACAAACCGGTGTACGATAGCTATGAAGAGTTGGGCTTCAAAGCTGCAAGTTTAGTTGCAATGGTGTTTCCTGGCTTCTGGAGGTGTGTAAGGCTGGCTGTGGGTGCTCAGGGGTGTCCATTCTGGGCCGAGGTCGTCCAGTAAGGGCCCACCAGTGATAGCATCGGCAGGCGTATATCGCCGGTGGTTTGATTGACAATTTTGAAGCGATCTGGTGTTTGGCACGGGCGTCTAGGAAAAGTGCTACTATGAGTACGCTACTAATGCAAGACCAGTCGTGAAGGCAGCCCTGTGAAGCTGCGAACAATACGAGACAGGATTGTCTCTCCCGCTGTGCCAAGCGCGGGACGGGCAGCTAAGACCCATGGAGCAAGACCGAAATGGATATGTTGATGGACATGTCCAGGTCCATGGTAAGCGGAGGGAATTGCGGCCTGAAAATTGCGAGCGAGCTTCATCCCCACCCACACCTCTTCTCTGCCCACTACGCCCCGCCCGCTCGCAGATTTGAAATACAGTCCGCAGGGCCATTCGCTGTTCCTCGATAACGAGAGGCATTTCGGAACAGGGGCGCCTGTGAGACGGGATTATCCGGTGGCTGTGCCCGTAGAGTTGCCACGCCCTCAGTTCGTTTCTTTCGTCATTCAGGTCGGCCACCCACTCCTCCTCAGTCCCCCTTTCCTCCTCCCCATCACTAATGCCAGCCCGGCCTGGTCCCCAAAGCCAGGAAGGCTTCCTCTCGTCCTCGCAATCTCACGAAGCAAATCAGAACGATCCTTTCTCTTCACAGCCAAGGCGAGACTACGATAACGACTCGGACAATATAGATTACACCCGGAGGGATACATATGGCTCCGATGGAAGCAACCAAGGCTACCATGATTCCCAATATTATGACCAGAATGGAAACTACGACGCTTACCGTAAGTCCCCTCCATAACAGGTCTTTTCGTGTCATGCTCAATTTGCTGTGAAATCATATGCTCGTCCAAAACAGCCCACCAAGATACCGACTCAGATGGCGATGTTTATGGACAGCGTTACGCACCACCATCCAACGAATCACTAGGTCCCCCCACTGGCATACGGGCTCACTCCGAGGCGTCGACCCCAACCTTCATGATGGATTACGGTCTTCCTGCCGGTTCGCGCGAGGCTTACCCTGCATGGGTTGCAGAACGCCAGATACCGCTCTCAAAGGAGGAGATTGAAGACATTTTCCTAGACCTCACACAGAAGTTTGGTTTTCAGAGGGACTCGATGAGAAATATGGTACGTTGACACATCACCGCCATCTTCTTTTCCTCTTTATTTCCATTTTATCGCCATGTGAACCTGTGCTCCTGGGATCCTCCATTGGAGCACTCTAAACCTTTTTTCATACTTCAACTACTTTTTTCTATCTGCGCTGTGATGGTGGAGTCGAGATGGATGCTGCGCGGGGCATGGCGTCCGACACTTCGCTCAAAAATTTTCCACCGCGATTGTGATCAGTTACACGCTTCATGACTTCCCCTTTACTTGCTGGCGTGATGTAATAATACTGACCAATGTTCTCCATCTCCACAGTTCGATTTCCTGATGCAACAGTTGGACAGTCGAGCGTCCCGCATGTCTCCTAGTCAGGCCCTACTAACCCTTCACGCTGATTACATTGGAGGAACTAACGCCAACTACCGCAAGTGGTACTTCGCGGCGCAACTCGATCTAGACGATGCTGTCGGACAGTCGCAAAATCCTGGCCTGACCCGACTAAAGTCCAAACGCGGCAAGCAGTCAAAGTCCAACTCCCATGAGAAATCGCTCAACTCGGCACTGGAACGCTGGCGTCTGGCGATGGTCAATATGTCACAGTATGATCGTCTCCGACAGATCGCACTATACCTCCTATGTTGGGGTGAGTCTGCACAGGTTAGGTTCATGCCGGAATGCCTTTGTTTCATCTTCAAGTGCGCGGATGATTATTACCGAAGCTCGGAATGCCAGAATCGAGTGGAGCCTGTACCGGAAGGGCTATACCTAAGGGCAGTCATCAAGCCTCTATACCGCTTCATTCGGGACCAAGGGTACGAGGTTGTAGATGGGAAGTTCGTGAGGAGGGAAAGGGACCATGATGCTATCATTGGTTATGACGACGTTAACCAGTTGTTTTGGTACCCAGAAGGCATCGCTCGGATAGTACTGAACGACAAGGTAAAGCTAAATCAACCCCTCATCCATGTTGTACTTACTCTTTCTAGACTCGCCTAATCGATCTTCCCCCACCTCAACGATTTATGAAATTTGATAGAATCGATTGGAATCGTGCGTTCTTCAAGACCTATTACGAGAAGCGATCCTTTGGGCACTTATTGGTCAACTTCAATCGAATATGGGTTATTCACATCGCCATCTTTTGGTTCTATACCGCCTATAATTCCCCAGCAGTTTATACACCTCGAGGAAGTAGACGACCTTCGGCAGCTATGCAATGGAGTGCCACCGCCCTTGGCGGAGCAGTCGCCACATCAATCATGATACTCGCAACTCTCGCGGAATTCTCATATATCCCAACAACATGGAATAATACCTCACATCTCACCCGTCGATTACTCTTCCTGTTCATCACGCTGGGCCTTACTGCCGGACCTACGGTTTACGTTGCTATCGCTGAGAGTAACGGAAGTTCAGGATCACTGGCGCTCATCCTCGGGATCATCCAATTCTTCATCTCGGTTGCGGCCACTGTTCTTTTTGCTGTCATGCCCTCGGGACGAATGTTCGGCGATCGCGTCGCTGGCAAGTCTAGGAAATACCTCGCTAGTCAAACTTTCACCGCCAGTTATCCCACACTATCGCGGCGTAGTCGTCTCGGTTCAATCCTACTCTGGCTCCTCGTCTTTGGCTGCAAGTTCACCGAATCTTACTTTTACCTCACCCTGTCGTTCGGTGGTCCTGTACAGGTTATGGTGGGGATGATAGTCCGAGGATGCAACGACCGATTCTTTGGCGATGCGTTATGCAGGAACCACGCCGCGTTCACGCTGACGATCATGTATGTGATGGATCTGGTATTGTTCTTCTTGGATACGTTCTTGTGGTTCGTCATTTGGAATACGGTGTTCAGTATTGCGCGGTCGTTCACGTTGGGTCTTTCGATTTGGACGCCGTGGAAGGATATCTATTCGAGGTTGCCGAAGAGGATTTATTCCAAGATTTTGGCGACTAAGGATATGGGTGTCAAGTACAAGCCCAAGGTATGCGGTTTTTGTCCTGACTGTCTTTTCTCTAGTAGCTTATGTCGTATGTATAGGTCCTCGTCTCGCAAATCTGGAACGCCATCATCATCTCCATGTACAGGGAGCACCTCCTCTCTATCGACCACGTACAGAAACTTCTCTACCACCAAGTCGACACTGGCCCGAATGGTCGTCGCAGCTTACGAGCACCACCCTTCTTCGTCACCCCGGAGAAAAGTGAAAAGTTCGAGTACTTCCCTCCTGGCAGTGAAGCGGAGAGACGAATTTCCTTCTTCGCCCAGTCCCTGACGACAGCTATCCCCGAGCCTCTTCCTGTAGATGCTATGCCTACGTTCACCGTTTTGACACCCCACTACAGCGAAAAGGTGTGTAAAAGTTTATTTTCGTGGGAATGGATAGAGTTTAATGACGCGTTCTAGACTCTCTTGTCCCTCCGAGAGATTATTCGCGAGGAGGATCAAAACACTCGCGTGACCTTGCTGGAGTATCTCAAGCAGTTGCACCCTGTCGAGTGGGAGAACTTTGTCAAGGATACCAAGATTTTGGCGGAGGAATCTGATATGTTTAATGGTGCCAATCCTTTCGGCGAGGAGAAGGGGTTGTCCAAGGTTGATGACTTGCCGTTCTACTTTATTGGGTTCAAGCGCGCTGCTCCGGAGTTTATTCTTCGCACACGTATCTGGGCATCACTTCGCGCTCAGACTTTGTATCGCACCGTGTCTGGTATGATGAACTACTCCAAGGCCATCAAGCTCCTCTACCGTGTCGAGAACCCAGAGGTGGTTCAACTCTTTGGAGGAAACACGGACAAACTGGAGCGAGAACTCGAACGGATGGCGAGAAGAAAGTTCAAGTTTGTCGTCTCGATGCAACGCTATTCCAAGTTCAACAAGGAGGAACACGAGAACGCCGAGTTCTTGCTAAGGGCCTATCCTGACCTGCAGATCGCTTATCTGGAGGAAGAACCACCGAGGAAGGAGGGTGGAGATCCAAGGATTTTCTCTTCCTTGATCGACGGGCACAGCGAGTTCATTCCTGAGACTGGTAAACGGAAGCCCAAGTTCCGCATTGAGCTGCCTGGCAACCCAATTCTCGGCGATGGTAAATCGGACAACCAGAACCATGCGATTATATTCTATCGTGGAGAATATCTGCAGCTTATCGACGCCAATCAGGATAACTACCTTGAGGAATGTTTGAAGATTAGGAACGTGTTGGGCGAGTTTGAGGAGTATGAGGTTTCGAACAGGAGTCCGTATGACCAGTGGACGCCCAAGGATTTCAAAAAGTCGCCGGTTGCTATTGTTGGTGCGAGAGAGTACATTTTCTCGGAGAACATCGGTATTTTGGGTGATTTGGCCGCCGGGAAGGAACAGACGTTCGGTACCCTTTCGGCCAGGTCGATGGCTTGGATCGGTGGCAAGCTTCACTACGGACATCCGGATTTCCTCAATGCGCTGTATATGACGACGCGTGGTGGTGTGTCCAAGGCGCAGAAGGGTCTGCACTTGAACGAGGATATTTACGCCGGTATGAACGCGTTTGGACGAGGTGGGACGATCAAGCATACGGAGTACTACCAGTGCGGAAAGGGTCGTGATCTTGGGTTTGGAACGATCTTGAACTTCCAGACGAAGATTGGGACTGGTATGGGTGAACAGATGCTCAGTCGGGAGTATTATTATCTTGGAACTCAGCTGCCCATCGATCGGTTCTTGACGTTCTATTATGGCCATCCTGGATTCCAGATTAACAACATGCTCGTCATCTTGTCTGTTCAAATCTTCATTGTTACTCGTATGTGTTTTTTCCTCTGGGTTTGAGTTTTTTTTGCTGATTTTTTTTTGCTAGTCGTCTTCCTGGGTACCCTCAACTCGCAACTTACGATCTGTAGATATACCGCTTCTGGACAGTTCATTGGTGGTCAAGGAGGATGTTATAACCTCGTACCCGTCTTTGACTGGATCACACGATGCATTATCAGTATTTTCTTGGTGTTCATGATTTCCTTCCTGCCCCTCTTCCTTCAAGGTAAGCAATTGCGATTAATGCGTTACTTCGTAGGCTGACATTGTCCTAGAACTCGTCGAGCGTGGAACATGGAAAGCAGTCTTCCGCCTAGCCAAGCAATTCGGATCCCTCTCCCCCGTTTTTGAAGTATTCTCGACCCAGATCTATACCCATTCTATCTTGAGCAATCTCAACTTTGGTGGAGCACGATACATCGCAACCGGCCGTGGCTTTGCGACGACGAGGATCAACTTCAGCATTCTGTTCTCTCGCTTCGCTGGGCCTAGCATATACCTGGGCATGAGGACGTTGATCATGCTTCTTTATGTCACTTTGACGCTCTGGACGCCATACCTCATTTATTTCTGGGTTTCGATCTTGTCCCTTTGCATCGCCCCGTTCTTGTTCAACCCTCATCAATTCGTGTTCTCCGACTTTATCATCGACTACAGGTGCGTTTTCCCCCCTTGTAGCTAAGGGTCTTATTGACGATGATCCGGCAGGGAATTCTTGCGATGGATGTCTCGCGGAAACTCGCGCACTCACAAGAATGCTTGGATTGGTTACTGCCGCCTCTCTCGTACTATGATCACGGGATACAAGAAGAAACGACTCGGTCTACCCTCCGACAAGAACACCGCCAGCGATGTCCCCCGAGCCGGATGGCGAGCAGTCATCTTCTCCGAAATCATCTTCCCCATCTGTATGGCAGTGCTTTTCGTGATTGCCTACCTATTCGTCAAGTCGTTCCCGGGTCCTAATGGAAGAATGGGACCTAGCGCGTTGATTAGAATTGCGGTGATCTCGTTGGGCCCGATTGTCTGGAATGCGGGTGTCTTGCTGGCCCAATTCATCATCTCCTTGCTCTTGGGGCCCATGTTGGACCCAAGGTTCCCGAGGTTTGGTTCTATTATGGCCTTCTTCGCTCATATGCTTGGCGTAGTGGGAATGCTTGGGTTCTTCGAGCTCTTGGTACGTTTTACACTTCACATACACACAATATTTGCTAATGCGATTTCCAATAGTGGTACCTCGAACGCTGGGATACTGCGAATGCTGTACTCGGACTCATTGCCGTCATCAACATTCAACGTGCCATCCATAAGATTCTTATCTCGGTCTTCCTGTCTCGTGAATTCAAGCATGATGAGACTAACAGGGCGTGGTGGACTGGCAGGTGGTATGGACGCGGCTTGGGTACACATGCCCTTTCTCAGCCCGCTCGCGAGTTTATTGTGAAGATCATCGAGCTCTCCCTGTGGAGCTCAGACCTGTTGTTGGGCCATATGTTGCTCTTCATGCTGACTCCGCCGATTCTTGTTCCCTACTTTGATAGGTTCCATGCCACCATCTTGTGTAAGTTTTGTCATTTTCGTCTGAAGTTTTGGTTCTTATTTGGTTTTAGTCTGGCTGCGTCCGTCGAAGCAAATCCGAGCACCGCTCTTCTCCCAGAGGCAAAAGCAGCGGCGCACGCGTATTGTACGTACCTGTTACTGCGGATTACACGCTCGAAGCTCACCGCGTCTTATAGGTCATCAAGTATGGCATTATCTATATCCTTGTCATTACTCTCTTTGTCGCCTTAATTGCTATTCGTAAGTTTTCGTCTGCTTCTCGCCTATCCCTCGGGACTAAGTTTGGTTGTCGTATACAGCCGCTATTCTCGCTAGGACAAACCCTGAATGCTCGCTTTGTGATAGCCTGTAACGGACTACCCTTTAATATTTTCATGACCCACGACGCTTCCGTCACTTATCCAACCATTTCTTCAGTCTAGTGGCTCTAGATATACCGTTCATATCGCCTTCATGATTCTATCTACCCTTCAATGAACTCGTGCCTGCGCCATCCCTTCAAACCGCATCCCATTCGCCCTCATTTCCGCTTTTCCCACGTGTTGGGTGGACATGGTATTTCTCATGGACTCTTCTATCATTCTTAAATGAACTCGAAAAGTAGTTACTCTACTGTACCCTCCTCTACCCTCCTTCCTTTTTTCCTCGCCTTCCCCCGCCTTCCTATTGCCGCATTCCTTTCTCCATTTTAGGTCTACTCTGGGATGAACGTTTTCTCGACGCCTTTATAAGGACAGCTTTCTTAGTGTACGCCTATAAGAATACGAGATATATACACCTGTTTACTGCCCTTACCCCTTTTTTTTTCTCTTTCCCGCGTCGTATTATTTTTGTCCAAGCCTAGGCGTGCTGCGTATAGCGGGCAACGCGGTCTCACATTGGCTGTGAATATAATGGATTTTAACATACTTTTATTGGTTGACCCGACCTTATTGCTTCAGTTCGGAGCCTTTGGCAAATGGATTCCGACTGGTAGTCCTGGAATTCGGTTGGGAGGCTGATAAGTCGCGACTTACAAGTCAACCGGCATTGCTATTACACCGGTCGTGTTCTGCTACGTATACAACCGCATGTGTAGCACGTTACAGATCAATGGGCGGCGCACAAGGTTGGAAGGATCGCACCTACGTTCTGGCACTGCCCAGTGTAGGACAAAATAAAACTAAGTTATCCCAGTCAATTAATTCCTCCAAGAACTCAACGGTATTTACTGTTGGCCAACAAGAGTATAACATTCCGAATTTCAAGTTGTAACGCTTGTCAATTTAGCATTCATCCGCTGCTTGGATGGTCATTTTATTGTATTAGAACCTGGACTGTGCCAATTGATTAGTCAAAGTCGACCATCCTCCCCACCAATGAGGTTCCAAGATGACCAGAGGTTCGGAGTTGTCGAATGACTCTCGTCTCGGAGGGTAGCCGTTGGAAATTTCCGGTAGTTCCAACCCATCTGACATCGCATATTGAGTCACTCGGACATATCGTATATGAAGCGAAGGGTCCACGGGTAAGGACAGGAGAGCCGAATATCGGGGACTCACGTACTATGCGCGTTATTTCGGTACTGAGCGGCCTTCGAGGTGTTCCTGGGCGCCTCCGACAGACGAAGTTGACCAACGTAGCAGCGTAATGTGAATGCGACCCATAGCTTCCTACATGCCGAGTGTTGTGACCAGACCACAGACGGATCGAACCTAGTATAATCCATGACAATGAGGTAATTGTAACCGCGCCTAATAACATGATGCACTCGAGGAACGGGGATAGTCATCCTTGCGAGTACTAGGTTGAGTACACGGGCCTCCGCAGCGTCGTGATCGATATATTTCTCATTATCTTGAAAGGGTTGGGAGTATTTGACCACGGTGTTGGGTGTAAGGCGGCATTGATAAGTTTTGGGAGAAATTTTGGTGCCTGCTTCCACGACTGTATAACCTCTTCATCACTTGTTTCGCCTACTCCGAATGATTGCGGTATTCTCTTTATATGGGCTTTGAACATATATCCTCAAATTTACTTACAGGATCAACATTGCCCATAACTAACCAAGCAATCAACGGTAGGCGACGCGTCATCCGGTGTATCTGCAGCTGTGCACAGTAGAGAGTAAATAATCCGTTTCTACATGCCTCCAGGTCAACTCATTTTAGCGATCTAGTAGACATAGAACCTGAGTTGGGGAATAGATTACCTAGAATGTAAGCCAGCATCATTTGAGTCATGGTTTGACACCCCACCCGAAATTGAGCATATGCAACCCTGCACGGTCGCATATACAAGTAATGGACAACATACCGAATACAGCTTTATGGAGTCACCAAGTTGGAATAGAGCGTGGCGCTTTTGGATCAGAACCCCAGACAGTCTGGCAGAAGTATCTCTTAGCGTTATTCTTGGAAAACAGGACTTTGGAGTCGAGAGGTCGCAAATTACATCACCGTGACAGCCTGACCTATACACGAAATACATGCCAGAGCACCGCTTTTCTTCCGTCGCCGGTTATGGACAACTAGATTGCTGTCCGGGAGACTAAGGGTGAAAAGATCGAAGCAGTCCTCAAGCATGAGGCACAGGCGAGCTAGGGAAATTAACAGGATGCGAACGGATGACAGAGGCTTGTTCTGCATGAAATAATGAATATAACGACCAACTGAAATTTCAACACTTGACCGCTGCATAGTTTATGGGCATCGCTGCAAGAACAGGAGCAGTGAATGCCGCAGGCCACCCGGAACTCTTCACTCGCCCGTGTGCGCTTTCGAAGCGCTAATGCAGCATGAAAGCTGTCACTGTTACTGCGACCGCATTTCGACTTGCCCTTATCCATGCTTCATGTATAGTGACTCGTACCTTTACCCTTATGAGCAATTCCTCCGCTTCATTAGTGCATGCCTGCAAGAATACGGGACAAATACTTTCCTACTTGTCTCTTGCCGCGACTCAGATTATCTTGTCCAAGCCTGGATGTGCTGCGCATGGCGGGCAACGTGGCCACCCCTAAGCCATGAGTATGATGGATTTAACATATACAGTATACTCCTGTGGGGCATCAAGATGAAACAAGGCGTTTCCTTGTCGGACCCGGGGCTTGAGGTGGAAGTATCTCTTGGTTTTATTCTTGGAATCTAGGACTTGGGAGTGATCAGTCACGAATTACATCACTGCCTTACATCTCCATGCCTCATACAATGCATGTCTCGCCCACTGCTCTTTTTCTGTCTCCGCTTATGGTTTACTAGGATGCATCCATTACCGCCCAGGAGACCAAGGGAAACGAGGTTGAAGCAGTGCCCGAGCACGAGGCATGGGCGCAATAGGAAAATTAAAAGGATGTGAGCGGATAACGGAGGCTTATTCTGCAGGAAACGACAAACACGATGGCCAATTGAAAATTTCAAGGGTCTATTACCACACGATTTGTGGGCGGTGGTGCTATAAAAGTAGGAGCAATCCTGTAAGCCAGATATTTTGACACCCCTTCCTTTCACTTTTGAAGGATTAGCGCAGCATGAAGGCTGTCATTTTGGCTGCGACCGCATTTGCTCTTGCCCTAATCCACGCTTCATGTGTGGCCGCTCGTACCTTCACCGTAGGTGTTGTGAGGATCGTTTCCCTCTCGAAGAGCTGAGCCGTCTGAGACAGGTTTACAATGGTTGCCCCTTTACTATATGGTAAGTTTCCGCTAGCCGTGCTTCAAGGATGGAAGTAATATCTTGCGGGTTCTTTAGGCCGGCGGTAAGGAAAAACAGTTGATCAACAAGGCCAGAAATGGTAACAAACCCACCAGATGTATACCGACCTAGGGGTAGCTCAGAATGCACCTGATTTTGCGAGCGGGTGAGAATCGTTATGTGCTGTGGCCGGTTCACATCGAGCAAAGCTAACTGGAAGATAGGTGGGAGGCACCGCCCTACAGCCAGGTATCGTTCTACGTCCCGAATAACTGGAAGTCTGGGCGGATATGGGGTCGAAGAAACTGTGATTTCAGCTCTAATTCTGGACCTCACGCTTGCATAGGTGGAGGCTGCAACGGCGGTCTTCTATGCGACCGATTTCATGGCACCGTGAGTGGATTTTTGTCGTCGGCCCTAAACTACCGAAGGTTCATGTCATGTGTCTTACATGAACAGGGAATTCCACCAGTTTCCGTTGCGGAGTGGACATTAGAAGGCGATGGAAATAGAGACTTCTATGATGGTTCGCATCGATTTTTGTTGTCCGCGTTGCTCTGGACTTGACCACCTTGGTTTAGTATCACTTGTGGACGGGTATAACCTCCCCATGAGGATCACCAACAATGTTGGCTGTCCCGTGGCTGATTGCCTCGTCGACCTAAACCCAATATGTGAGCCCAGAATCGCTAAAAATCGAAAATATGACGCGTGGTTACCAAACTAAATAGGTCCGGAAGCTCTGCGAGGGCCTGTTGATGCTGCGGGAGTTCCCCTTGGGTGTAGAAGCGCTTGTGCAGCGAATATTGATGGAAACCAAGGTACGCTTGACTGCGCTTATACCTCAGTTCGCTGGGGAAGTACCACGTTTCACTAATCACGTTGCACCCTCGTAGCTGACTCTCCCAACTGTTGCTCTGGTAGTCACAATACCCCTTTTACCTGTCCACCTTCAGGTAGATCGCTTCTAAAAACTCCGAGTGATGACGTCGGTGTCGCTGATAAACACACCTCTCCTCGACGTCGCTCCTCCATTGGGTGGCGTACACAGGCGTCGATTACTATGACTTTTTCAAAGGAAACTGTCCGAATTCCTATGCCTATGCCTATGACGAAGGGAGCGGGACTGCATTGTGGGCGTGTCCCTCTGACCTGAATGCGGACTACACTCTTACTTTCTGTCCGTAAATGATCCGATTGAAGCTTCTGGGATGTACCAGGACGTACCTATCCCCACATACCCTCCGCGAATCTGTAAATCAACATCAATTTCGATCTCGCTTGTCGTAACGATTGTATAATAGTCGACACGAAGTAAATAAATAGACCTACTTCCTGGTGATCGACGCAAGGAATGGTGGATAGGCACCTTTGACTGGACTAGCCCAATGCGAGACTTTCGGCGCCTCATAAGGGGTGTCATGCTGATTTTCAGGTGATCAACCGCCAACGTGGACCGAGTCCGAGTCGGAAAGGGTCTGCTTCCAGGCTGTTCTGTCGTACCTCCTATCTTCCAGCCCTTCACTCATAGTAGAGTGGCTCCCTTTCTGCGCCAATTCGACTCAGGCGCGCTTGGGGGGTTGGTCGCACCAGTTCACGGCAAAAGCAGGGTGTGGTGTGCTTAAACTCTAAAAACAATTCGACAAATAAACCCAAATCAAGTTTGCCACGACTCGCCGGATCGCTTGTGCTCAAACCCAAATGCTTTCAGGTCGAAGGCAAAGCCGGCTGCAAAACTCTGTCCCACACGAAAGTCGTGTGATCCGTGGAATTTTTGTCGTTCTAGGCGACTTACCTTTGGAATATGATCTCCGCCTGCGCACATCGCACGCTCCAGACTCTAGTGGACGAAACAATGACTATGGCTTCAGCTACGGAATACGGGACTCCTATGGCCCACGCAAATTGACTGAACGCCATTAGCCGAACGAAAGATGTATGGTTCTTTCCTTGATGAGGCTCTTTGGGACGGCTTCTATCTTTGTAGTGATGTAATGCCACCAAGGCGCTGGCGCTCAGCCTTCCCCCGCATGCAGTTCACCATGTTCCTGTTTACCTCGTTGACAGCTCCACATGATATGGGCAACAACCGCGGGTTTTACCCTTGGACGATCTTCAGCCGCATCATTCATCGTCGTACCGCAATACATCTGTGAGTAGTGCGTAAATAGGTATGTACTCCTTCTTCTGGCGGCTCCACGTGGCGATCCACCTCCTGTGTGCGCGTTACTACCCTCAATATGCTAGCTACCTTATGCTCGTACGCTCGTCCATGAACAGTCAAGTGACCCGAGATCGATACGATAACAGCAAAAGTAACCCCTCTCTGTTTCCATAAATCACGGGCAATCAATAGAATGGCCTCCAAGCAATGCAACCGCTCCATGTGGTACATTTAACTCAGTCATTCTTGGATACTTCTCTCAATTCACCCTCCGAAAAAGCGGCAATGTACGTAGCGACAAGAAGACGCCTGCGCGTTCAATCGGGTCTGCCGGTTCCAATGTCAAAATTAGGGTGATGCCGAGGGATATCGGCACAAATGGAGTTCGAGAGGCTGTCACGAGCACAATGTCAGCCTCATGCATGAGTCTAGCTGACCATACCACCCGATACCGTCCACAAGATACTCTCTTCTTCGGCAGTGTTGGGCGACAAGAACTGATCTTGGCTCCCGAAAGGTATTCTGAATACTCCACAACAAGTTGAAGAGGCGCACGGTATAAAAGGTGGTCTGTGGAGCGAGCAAGAGAATCAACGGTCGATTCCTCTCATATCGAAATCGTAAAGATGAAGTTCTCCGTCGCTGCTGCTTTGACTTTGATCACTGGTGCTAGCGCCAGAACTTTCACCGTCTACAATGCATGCCCCTTCACCATCTGGTATGTTATCCCTTACACTTCCCATACGTTCATTAGCTCACATTTATTTTAGGCCTGCTGTAAATATTTTTCGTCCGCTCTTCACGTCTTATCATCTAATGCTGGAATGTAGATCTTCACCGACTTGAACGTTGGCTCTGCCACCCCTTCATACCAAACAGGATGGGAAGCTCCCGCCTGGTCCGTCGTGTCCTTCAGCGTTCCCGACAACTGGAAGGCTGGTCGTATCTGGGGTCGCCGAAACTGCAACTTCTCGACCAACCCTGGTCCCAACTCTTGCTTGACTGGTGGTTGCAACGGTGGTCTCCGCTGCGATGCCCGCACCGGTACTGTGAGTACCCCATTGACTTCCGTGTTTTCTGCCTAGTTGTTGACACGAAGTGTTATGCTATGTAGGGTGTCCCTCCTGCCACCGTTGCCGAATGGACCCTCCAGGGTGCTGGTAACAACGATTGGTACGATGGTAAGTCAAAAACACACATAAGATAGTTCCTCCGGGAAAATCCCGGAGTGAGAACTGTCAACTCAATTCTTCTTCCCTTCTCGACTGCGTGGCAAATGTCTGACACGAGACCCACCCACTTTCCCTAATCAGTATCGCTCGTTGATGGATACAATCTTCCCATGAGGTATGTTGCGGTTCTCTATCTCCGAATTTGAATATGTTTAAACTCAATTTGGTTTGTAGGATCTCCAACAACAAGGGGTGCCCAGTCGCTGACTGCGCCGTCGACCTTGGTCCGAACTGTAAGCGCCGCTTCACCGCATCAATCCCTCTTCCTCTAACGAGATCGTTATCGTAGGCCCCGCTCCCCTCAAGGGACCTTTCGATAACGTCGGCTTCCCCGTTGGTTGCAAGTCTGCTTGCTTTGCCAACTTGGACGGCAACCAAGGTACGCTAACCTTTTTTTACCCAACTACACCTCTTTATTAATCGGGTCCACATTACTACAGCCAACTCACCCAACTGCTGCTCCGGTCAATACAGCACCCCTCAAACCTGCCCTCCCTCTGGTGTTGCATACTACAGCTACTTCAGTACGTCTTCTGCTTCTCCTTTTTTTCCCCACAGCACTGATGAGCCTGCGTTATGTTTGAACAGAGAACAACTGCCCTCGCGCTTATGCCTATGCTTACGACGAGTCTTCCGGAACTGCTCTCTGGACTTGCCCATCCAGCTTGAGGGCCGACTACACCCTCACTTTCTGCCCTTAAAACCGTCACCATCTATGCCACAGATGGGGGAAAATAAAGCGCCGATGTGTTGACTCTGAGGTGTTGTTCGGGCTGTTTCCGTTCCGTTTATTTATCCATCTTTTATATTCTTGAACTGAAAGTCATATTGCTTCGTTCTCTCCTGTTTCTGTGCATGCCATTGTTGCTTGCTGTGCTCGCGGTTCTGGACTGCTGCCCTTGCCTGACATTGCTTTAGTATGCTTCTATTGTGATCTTTGTTCTGGATGTGCTGTATGTGGCAGTGGCGTGCATGTGGGGCATTTGGATTTTCGTAGAATATGTAGTACGGTTTTTGGTTTTTGCCCATCATTTTTCATTGCTACTTAGAGATGGAAATGGATGAGCCGAGGATGAGGGTGGTGGTGGCGGAGTGGGGATAGCGATATCAATCCGGACGAGATGTGTTGGCGCTATAAGGTTATGAATGTATTTACTTGCTATTTTTTCTATATATTATTTAAAACCACGATTCGAGTGTCATTGCTCTAGATCTAATATTCTGTGCAGAGTGATTCAGATGAACAAGGTAAGAAATACGCTCCGGTCTCATCGGCCCGGGCGCGGAGTTGGCGTCACCGACCCCAAGACTCATCCGGATAAAGCCGTGATATTTAACCCACCTTCACCTATTTCCGCACACGAAGACAAAGGTACGGGGACGCCAGATGAGCAAGCGGGAAGGCCAGAAATACGTCCATAAGCCGAGTTGTCGTGTGTATCGATGTGGCGAGTAATTATGTTACTGGGGTTGTGGGCTGATAATCAGAAACAACGCGATTTCCTTTTCAGCACAAGACCCAAAACTCGGCGAACAACATTGCACTACAGTGTCCACGGTAGTAAGCTCCTCAATCTCAAAGGCTACAGAAGGACTCGGAAATTAAACGCGTAGGTCAACGCAATCGAAGCAACAGACTTATCGCATGACCCTGAAATAAATCACCTTTGCAGTTGGAAATGCATATGTGTTTCGCAACTCGACAAAGGATAGGTTCTAAATTGGTCCCACACCGTCCAATGCGTCAGTCGGCACTGTAACCGCAGCCCGTGCGTTACAGACACTCCATTGTCATGTCTAGTGGCCATAGAGCCGGGGATCTCACCCTGACCCGATCACATATCAAACCCCAATTTGGCCACTGCTCATTGAACACTTGTGCGTCATTTCTGTTCATGGGGTGTGTCTATTGGCAGCCTTTCAAAATACATTCACGACCACTTGATCACGTTGTTTTCATGTGTTCATTTCCCCAGGATATATATTAGAGAATAGCCATTTTCCTCCAGGCCACATCTTGTCCTCTTCTCTTGAGTTACTTTCCTCTCCCTCTTGAACTCTGTCTACAATCCCGAAAACTATGCCTGAGGACTCGAAAACCACAACTGAATTTGAATGTCCCAAATGTGGCAAGCTGTGCTCAAAACCTCAAGGGCTGGCGGTACATTTGAGGCAACATAAGTGAGTGCCACATTATGTTCTTTGCCGCGCCTAGGCTTACAATAACTTCCTCTATTCTAGATGGTACAGGTGTACATTCCCATCGTGCGAGTGGAAGACAAAACGAAGGGAACATTTACAGAGGCACCTTGATACTCAGTATGTTTTAACGCGTCGCAACATCCCCCCTCTAGGCGTTAGTGACACGACTTTATTCAGCTCTAGATCTACAGATATGCTGTTCCATTGCAGTATCTGTAGCTTCTCAGGACAAACAAAGAGGACTCTTCGTCGCCACTACCGTACCTGCCACTCACACTACCCGCGCAGACTGCTCTTGTCTCCACCAACTACGACAATGCCGATCAGAAATGTGTCCCAAGGCCATGCAGCAACCCCGACTCTCACAACAAATTCTACTGGTTCTAGTTCTGCACAACCAAGCTCCTCCCAACTCGATGATGCGATATTGGACACCTCAGTAGCTCCCAACAATTTTGCCACTTCTTTGCCCCTTGAGTCCTGGAATATTTCTGGGCAGCAATCCCTGGCTCTCCCCGATGCGCCGGCTCCGGATGCCTACCTCTCCCCTGCCCAGTCTACTGGTTTGGCTGACGGTGTGGCACTTGCGCAGCAAGAAATTGTTTGGATGTTGAATAATCCAGGTTTGACGAATTCCTTGTTTACTAACACCACCAACTCCTCCGGCTGCGTCAATCCGATGCCAGAGTACACCCCAGTGGACTACTCCGCCGAGGACATTTCCACTGCCACTGACTACCATGACCACCTCCTCGCGTTGTTCAGGAATGATTTCTCCAATTCAGACGGTGTGAATGCTGGATTGCTTCCTCCTTCTCCTAATGGCCTCCCCACTTCTGTTAACTCCACCAGCGCCCTTTTTGGTGCAGATACCAAAGGCAGCGTGACCACCGTTCTTCAGGAAGATGCTGAAAACAACGAGGCCGAATTATTGTTTGATGATTATATTGCTTTGGATATGCTCCAGTAGGTTTGCTCAGGGGAGTTATCTGCAAGGTATCGGCATCGGACACGGTGTACAGTATACTAATGGGTGTCCCTGTCTTTCTAAAATCCTGGTCGCTGTGTGGGATGTAAAAACTGCTCTAACCTCGTACCTCACTTTTCCTAATTGTTTTTGGTTTATCTCGTTTTGTGTACTCATGCATAAATGTCTTGTGTTGTTTGAAACACTTATGTACCGTGTTTACAAGTATAATTCGTAGGTGTCGAAAATATATTGCTATTGCATTTGGCAACACATAAAAATTGTGGTCGTGTTCCTTAGGGTGCGGCAGGAGAAGGTAGGAATGTTCGTGGGCAGCATATGTTATACTTGTACCCTCATCCGTGAATAGTCAAATAGCCCAAGATAGTCCCGGCCACAGCAAAAGCAATCCCTCTCTATCCCCATAAATCACGGGGAATCAATGGAACGACCTCAAATTTAAACCAAGCAACCCCTCCATGTGGTACATTGAACCCAGTCATCAAAAGCGCAATGTACGAAGCGACAAGAAGAAGAAGCTGCGCATTCAATCGGCTCTGGCGGTTCAGACGTCAAAATTAGGGTGGCGCCGAGGCGTGCCGGGATGAACGGAGTTCGAGAGGGTGTCGTGATGCGTTCCACAAGACTCTCTCTTCTTCGGCCGTGTTGGGCGGCGAGAGGTGTTCTCGATGCTCCACAACAACTTGAAGTCGAAGGGCGGGCGGTATAAAAGGCAGTCTGTGGAGCAGGGGTTAGGACCAGCAATTGATTCCTCCAAAATCGAAATCGTGAAGATGAAGTTCTCCGTGGCTGTTGCTTTGACTCTGATCACTGGTGTTAGTGCGCGGACGTTCACCGTCTACAATGCATGCCCTTTCACCATTTGGTGAGCTGTTCTCCGTAACCGCCTCAGGCCGTATGCTCACCCGATCATATTCGTTCCAGGCCTGCTGTAATATCCCTCACCTACTCAGCACGCCGCACCATCTAACACCGCAACACAGATCTTCACCGACTTGTCCGCCGGGTCTGCCACCCCCTCATATCAAACTGGATGGGAAGCTGCTCCCTTGTCCTCCGTCTCCTTCAGCGTCCCCGACAACTGGAGAGCCGGCCGAATCTGGGGTCGTCGGGGCTGCGACTTTGCGGCTGACCCCGACGGTCCTGACTCGTGCTTGACGGGGGGATGTGATGGTGGTCTCGTCTGCGATGCTCGTAATGGTACTGTGAGTGCTTTGCCAGACGGTTGTCGTGTTTTCTTGTGTGTAGGTGTCAACGCGGAACGTGACGGTAGGGTGTTCCACCTGCTACGGTTGCTGAATGGACCCTCGGTGGTGATGGTGTGCAAGATTGGTACTCTGGTAGGTCCAACCCTTTCTCGACTGCGTGGCGAACGTTTTAACACGAGACCCACGCGATTTCCCTAAATCAGTGTCGCTCGTCGATGGATACAATCTGCCCATGAGGTGCGTTGTGATCTCCGAATTTGAACGTGCTTAGACTGAGGATGGGTTGTAGGATTTCCACTAACAAGGGATGCCCAGTCGCCGACTGTGCCGTCGACCTTTTGCCGAACTGTAAGCATTCCATTTACTATCCATCGCTTCCTCGGGCACCAAACAGATATCCTTCATAGGCCCTGCTCCCCTCAGGGGACCCTTCGACAGCGACGGCTCCCCCATTGGGTGCAAGTCCGCTTGCGTTGCCAACCTGGACGGCAACCCAGCCAACTCCCGCAACTGCTGCACCGGTCAATTCGGCACACCCGCAACCTGCCCTCCCTCTGGTGTCGCGTACTACAGCTACTTCAGTGCGTCCCCACATTCACTTCTTCGCCCTTTCGTGATGCTGATGAGTCTGTTTTCGTCGTACGTGAACAGAGGGAAACTGCCCGCGCGCTTATGCTTATGTTTATGACGAGGGTTCTGGAAATGCCATTGTGAATTGCCCATCTAGCTTGAGGGCTGACTATACTCTCACTTTTTGCCCTTGAGATCGCCGTAACCCCGTGTTGTGAAGGGTCTGTACACGCTTGTCGCTAGTTACAGCTTAATTAAGGATACGCGCACCTTTAGCTTACCTTACTTTTTCCCATTTCCTTCTATGCTCGCGTGATGGCATCCGTAATTAACTCGAGCTCGAGAAAAAAGATAAAGTCGAGAGACATCCGAAATTCTCGCATGCGACCGACATCTTGAGCTACATACAGTCCTCGAGGGTCGAAAAGGCAATTGGCTCCGGCTTCGACTTCCTTTCCCCACACTGGTGATAAATGGCGTGCTTGTAGACAAGCGTGATGATCAGCCATCAACTTGGTGCACGTCACGTCCTCACGCCAAGTTGGAAAGTGCAGAACGCGTTATCGAGAGCTTCGAACTTTGAGGGACAAATCAGACATTGACAGTGATATGACGAAGAAAGGTCGAGTTTGGAAGTCGCCCCAGCGATAGGAGGGTGCTTCTGTGATGGACGCCGACGCGCGCTTCGCGGCCCCGGTGTCGTCGAAATTTTCGCTCTTCACATTGAGCGAAAGGGAGTGGTCGTGATGCCATGCGCAAAGTTGACAAAGCGCGGACGGGATGCCCAATCGGTCGCGGATTCGCTTCTCTGGCAACTTTAATGGATGGCGCGCAGAAAACGATCGACCAGTGCTCTCGTGCAGGCGGTGGCGAGGATTGTTTGGAGGTCAGGGTCGGGGAGGACATTAAAGACGCTCGGCTATGACGCTTGCCCTTGGTTGGCCTCGTGTCTCTTCCCCCTGAGCCATCCTTCCTGCCCCTCGCCTCCCCAAACACCGCTGCACTCTCCTTCACCAAGAGCCTCGTTCTTACCGCCGTCGCTGAATCCGTACTTCTTACAGACCCACACTCATAATCAACTACAGCCTTCTGTTCGGGGAAGTTTCTCGATTTGTCAAGCCAAGTTCTATAGTTGGAACTCGTTGGTAAGTGGGATCGTCGTTCACGTTACTTCCCAATCTCCACCCATGAGGCTCATCGCTTTTTTCTATTCAATTCGCTTTGCTTTCGTTTTTTCTTCGTCTCCAGTGTTCAACTTGCCATACCCCAGGTCTGCCTTGTGCTCGCTTTTCGTGCCTTTGCTGATCCGTCGTGGCCAACAGCATCGTATTGTTGCTCTAGTGCTATCTTAGCCATTTATTAATTATCTACGACTCTCGAAGGAGGGTCTCGTTCATCTCGTTTTTCACTGTCGTTGCGCGTCTTTGGCGGTTCAAAAGCCTCGCTGCATGCTCTCCACCTCGACCCACAAGTACATTAATACCTGCCTAGCCCCATCAACCCCACCCCTGCATCACCAATGCTCATCAAACTCATCCCTTCCCCGCCCCACCCCACCGTGCTCTTCGCCATCACCTTCCAAAACCCTCCCCAGGGCCAACCGCTCCCTCCAGCCTGGATCAACCAACTAGACTACCTCTCCCTCAACGAGCTCGAGCTCCCCAAACAGCTCCACTCCCTGGACAAGGCCGCCATAGTCCCCTGCATCGTCGAAGAAATCACGTTGGACGTGCCGGCTCTGACTGTCACATGCCACTTCATCGACGGGTCCATCGAGGAATGGCCGCTCATGGGCCCGAACTGCTTGAAATCCATCGGAGACGTGTTGGACCTGGTCAACGAATCCGCGATGGAGATTGAGAGAGAACAGGAGAGGGAGCGGGCGAGAGAAGAGATGGAGCAGAGGAGGAAGAGGGAAAGCGAGGGCGGCGCCGCTGCCGTCGTCGGCAACTCGACGTTTGGCGCGCTGGCTGGAAAAGTTGCAAAGCACAAGAAGCAGAGGTCGTTGTTGATGACTCTTGTCGCGTATGCCCCTCTCTTTTTCCTTCCCATCTATTCTATTTTCTAACGAAAACTTTTTTTCGCTCTTTAGATCGATTGTCCCGCTGTCCTCCCTCTCAGGCACCACCTCCTCGTCCTCCTCATCATCAACGCCCCGCCAGCCCTCACCCCCACCCACACCCATAACCTCCACCGCCCCCTCCTCAAACCTCTCCTCCCGCGCCCTCCGCCGTCGCGCGCGCTCAGCCCTCGTCGACATCTTCCGCCAACACGCGCTGGGCGAAATCACGCGCCGCCTGCCCCAGGGCGGGTACTACACCTGGATCATCCAGAGCACCCTCCGGCGCGTCATGCACAGAATCGACCAGCTCACGGCGAAGGCGGGGGGCAACCCGAGCGACGTGCTTCGTGCGTACCACCAAGCTGCGGAGGCACATTGTGGTTGGTCGGCTTCGTCCTCGTCGTACCCGGTGAATGTGACGAGCAGTGGGTATGCAGAGTATGGGCCTGGGCCTGGTGGTGCGGGGTATCAGGATGGCTATGCGCTGGGCTACTCGCCGTATCCTGGCTATCCGTCCCATGGGCCTCCTGGACAGGGATATGCGGACGCGTATGGGCAGGAGATTGATTATTTTGCGATTACGGCGACGTCGATGCCGCCTTCGCCGTTTTATTCGGACGAGGAGGAAGGAGAGGAGGAGGATGAGGAGGATACGGCCGAGTCGAGTATGGTGAAGACACCGTCTTCCGCCTCTTCTGGGTCTTCTTCCACCTCTTCTGGTCCCATCTCGGAGCAAGACGATAACGGCCGCGACAAGCAGATCCACCGCCGTACACGCTCAAGACGCAAGTCCATGTCGGCCTACGCTGCGCTCTCAGCGTCCCCAGCTTCATCTCCGTCTCCGCCTGCTCCCCAGCAACAGACGTCGGCGGCTCCGCACGTAGCGACGCCTATCCTTGGTTCGGTGCCTCACCCGCCGCCCCCGCCTCAGCCGCAACACCAGCTCCCGCCGCACATGCACCAGCTCCCGCACCACCCTCCTCCTACGCGCTCTCACTCCCATCCACGGCCACGGCCAAGGCCACAACAGCTCCAGCAGCAGCCAATTATAAACCACAAAGCAAGCCACTCTGCCCCAGCCTCCCCCATCCCCGTGCCCGTGCACGTACCAGTACCAGCAGCAGCACGCGGGCCCCCACCGCTAACGCCAGAAGAGCTGAACGAGTACCACGAGCTCTGCGCGATCTCGCAGCGGCTGCAGCACCTCTTCCTGCAGTCCATACAACGGCTGCAGGCGGTGGAGGACGAGAACCGGCAGCGGGAGGAGGGGCTGGAGGGGCGGTCGCGGAGGCGGGCGTGGCTGAACCGGGGGCTGTTGGTCGTGAGGGCTGTCGGTGGCGGTGTCCACGCGGGTGCTGCCAATGCGGGTGCTGCCAATGCGGGTGACAAGGGGACGAGAGGGGCGCGGGATTTGGGGTGTATAGGGGGCGGGCTGGGGGCGAGGGGGAGCGCGGACTGGGGGTATGCTGTGCCGGCTCAGCGGAGCAGGCTCGGGATGCAGTGGTGGAGCGGGGATGATTGGGAGTACGTCGGATGCGGGAACGGCAGCAGCGCCAGCACCAGCACCAGCAGCGTTGGTGATGCGTATGACCGCAGTTTGGAGATGGATGTGGATGTGAGCATGGGCGTGGACGGGATGGATATGCACATTGATGATGGTGTGGACGTCACTGTGAACCGCGGGTGTGGTCCTGCACCTGGTCTGGGTATGAGCATGGGTGTTGGGAGGGGCATTGGGATGCATGTAGGCGTGGGTGTGGAGATTGGGATGGGGAGAGGGATGGGAGCGGGGAGGATGGGCGTGCGGATGGGGATCGAGGGGATCGAGGCTGCGATGGAGGATATACAGACTGGCGTCGAAGGGCTGGCGTTCATCGAAGAAGACGACGTGGAGGAGGACCCGAGTGCCCGAGCTCAGGAGCCAGATGATGGCAGTGACGAGGAGGTCGCAAACGCGACTGTGCCGAGCACGAGACGCCATTCGACGTCGAATGATTCGACAAGCCACGGGGGTGGTTTGAGTGAGCAGCAGGCAGCGAGGATTAGGAGGCTGTCGGAGAGCGATTGTCCCCGGTTGGGGCCTGCGTCTGCGTCGTCTAGTGGCTCGAGCAAGTTATTTCCTGTTACGGAGGTTCACAACGAGGCTGTCGAAGTTGAAGACGAAGCTTCGGGCCAAGTTTCGTACCAAGACGTGAACCAGGCTGATTATTCGGGCGTCAGCGATGGTGCAGACCTGGAGGAGGGTTATCATGGACGTGGCGACGAGTTTGGAGCTACGACTGCAAGAGGACACGACGACGACAGCGAGGACGCAATCAGAGAGCTCGAAGTCGAACTTGGGTTTTTGGATCTCGAAAGCGGGACCAGGAGGAGAAATAGCCTCGGGAATGTCGTCATGACTTCGCGTTCCAGCCAGTCCTCCTCCTGCCAGGCCGGCGGCCCAATCAGACTCTCGCCCCCACCTCTCTGCCCACGACCGCGCACAAAGAGCATGTACGGATATGGACCTGGCTACTCCGGCCCACACACCGTCCGGCTCGTCACCAAGAGCGACTCTGGCTGTCCTAGGACGTTGGTGGAAGACGACGCAGAAGAGGCGCTGCCCGTGTTACCCGTGTTCCCATCTCTGGCGCCCTCGCCCGTCGTGGCACTGGCCCCGAAACCGATGTCGTTCCCTGCAACTGCAACACCGGTGCCCGCGCCCATGCCGACGCCTACACCCGCGCCGAGCTACATCCCGATTTCGGTGCCGGTGACGCCCTCGCCGCCTGGCTCGCCGACGTCGCCGACCTCTGCCTCGTCGACGTGTTCGAGCGGGTCGTGTTCGTCGACGTACTCGGTTTCGACGGTTTCGTCGGCTAGCTCGTCGGTGTTGAACACGCCTGTTCCGACGAGGCCTACGTCGCCGTCGCTGTCGATGACTTGGGTCGTGGAGCATGATGCGGAGAATGAGATGGAGCTTGGGGAGCATCGTGGTGGGTTTACGAATCCGTGGGCCAAGTCCCCTCCTGCTGCTGTCGCTGTGGTGCCTTTCGAGTCGTCTATCCCTTTGGCGAGTGGGATTACTATGCCTGGACAGTTCGAAGCTCCATCTCCGGAAGAGCTGCCGATTGTGATGCCCGCGATGACGGTGGCGGCAGCGACGATGCCCAAGCCTGTTAGGCCGACGCCGATACATGCGCGTCCGCATCCTAATCCGTTGAGGAATGAGGTGGGGGTGGGGTTGCACCCGCTGCCGCCTCCGCCGAGGAAGAGAAAGTCGTGGATGAGGAGTGGTGAGCATAGTGCGATGAGAGATGGGGCGTTTGAGGGGGGAGTTGCGAATGTGTAATTTGGGTGAGGATTTGCGGCGTAGGGAGGGGGGTGGAGGGATTGAGGGGCTGGGATATGGAATTTGGAGGTGTTGCGTCCGAGGTGGTTGTGCTTTGCGCCTTGCTGAGGCAGAGGCAGCTGGCCGTGGTGGGGTTGGCGGCTTGTTGCTTCCATGTCTTGCGCTCGGTCGCTGTCCCGATGTTCAAGCAGACGTCAAAGGCCCTCGTCCATCTCCGGCGTCTGTCACGCGTTCAACGTTAAACTTTCGACGTTCAAGGTTATTGCTTCATGACGTGTATTTCTATAATACTTTTGTCCTTCAACCACCATCCCCTGACCTCAACGATAATTCTCACTTTTGCTGTACATTATAATGGGTACTGACTGACTTATCTAGATATATAGTTATTCGTTCGTCCATCCGTCCATTCGTTTCATGACACTGCCATAACACCCTCCATCCCCCAACGTTCATTGTCGCATTTCTGCTTTTTTATCTTCTCGTGCTTTTACTTTATCCTTTTGCGCATATATTCTGGCAGATGCATTTTCATTGCAATTTTTCAAATGGCAAACGGCTATACCCCTCCCCATCTTCATTGGCACGCCACGCATCATGGTATAGCAAACTCTACCTCACATTCATCCATTCACTCTGCACATATAGAGACATTGGCATTGAGCACTTTTGGAACTTCATTCTTGCCACATTCTTGGATCTTGCATTTCGTCTCATTACGATACACATACAAAAAACCTTATTGTCTTCTCTCTAATTCACGTGTACATATGCGTATCTTGCACCTTTTTTTGCATCTTTGTGTCATCTTTTCTTATTAGTATACGATACAATGATAGACTGACGGAGATGGTTGCTAGAACCATCCCACCCCATTTCGTACGCGTCATTCCATTACTAGCATCCACCATCGTCCGCCTGTTATGAGGCATAGCACTGGACCCGTCCGCTCAATTTCCCACCGATCCCCCGCCTTCATCGTCGCCACCCCCGCTCCAACCCCACTTAGACCACGACCTCTGCCTCCCGCAAGAAACCCAATTCAGAAATCACAAAAATTGCAAAACGGAGAAGTATACCGGCCCGCATCTATTCCTAATGTTAGTTGTCAAGTACAAATTGTAGTTAGCTAGCTCTCTAAACCCCCCGAAATGCGAAAAAGAAAAAGGAAGCAGAAAGAAAGGGATTTATGAATTATGTGGTATTTAGTTACATGGTATCTCGGTTATATAAAGAATTGATATAGAAAGAAAATTAGGAAATTGAATGATTAACTTTGAATGATAGAGGTTAAGTCATTGGGGCGTTGCGATGATCCCGTGTGCAGGTGGGGTTAAGTCACTAGTAGATATGAAGTAACAAGACAAATGAAAGTAAATTCGATACTGTTTGACTGATACTCGTTGC
>KB722750.1:679798-724705 GCA_000349905.1 Volvariella volvacea V23
AGGGACGGCGATGCAATGCATGTACAATGGCTCGCGCTGTGACCCTTTGCGCACTTGGGCTCTAGGCGCAAATCGCCTAGTTAGACTTTGTTGTTGGACCACCAGAAGGTTAGGCCTGATTGTCAATGTGGGTCCTAACGAACCCAGAAGATGGCTCAATGCAAATGACCGGAGTTTGGGGGCGTCCGAAATCCATTTTCTAGCCGATTGTGCTCATGAGACTGTTTGAGTTTGAGCAACTGAGCTCATTATACAACCATGATGGTGGTGAGGCGGAAATCGGGTCCCGGGATGGACGTACCTTGACGGCGAACGACTGTCCAAGTTGAGCTGTTTCCAATTTGGTGGCGGAGTGCAAGGTTTTGGTTTGTTTCCAATTGCCTGAACGTGCTTCGCTGAGTTCTGACCAAGTCTGATGGGTGCATTCCTTGGACGAGTGATACCGGGAGTAGCCATGATTTGGGGGTGCGGACTTTGGGCCTGTTGGATAAACAACACCTTTAGTTTAACCCATACATCCCACAAACCTTACGAGATGGTGAACGGTGTGCGTGCTTTCTGATAACAGAGAAGGATTCCCTGGTCTGGAGCCTTTTAGGCGTGGAGGGCACCCCGTTTCTTCTCCTCCAGATGAATTGCCGTCTTCCCCGCTTTCATCCAAACTGGGAGAGTTGATGCTTGTGTTGGAGCACCGGCACGGGCATTGAGCAATGCTGAAATGCGAAGATGCTGCCAGCCGTCCCAAAGTCTGGTCCATTCTGATGACCTTGATGCCACGTTGTAGAGCCCGGCGATGTGGTTGGGCCTAGGGCTTTACGAATATTCATGTTTGGGGCTCGGGCACAGTCAGCATTCGGTGGGCCAACAGCATTTGTGGGAGAGGAATGCAAGGCGGTTGAAAAAGGAAGAGCGTACAATTGCTCTTACGGGTATAGAAGCTGCAAGTACCACCACTCATACTCCGCGACCCCTGCGAACTTGGCCCCGTTCCATGGTCTGTAAACCGTCCGCGTGAGGAAAGGAAAGATCCGAAGAATGATGCGATTAATCAGTAGGATGCATAAGTTGAGCGCCGTTTCGTATAAGGTCGCGGCACCAGCACTCCGCCAAAAATGGGGAAAGCTTGTGGATCTTGCTGGAATTAGGGCAGAAGACAGCGGTTGATGCCATGCCTAGGCATGTCAAGTTCGGGAGAAAAGTCGCCGTTGAGAACAATAATCATAACATTATTGTGCTTTCCCGAAGACTCCAATATAGGATGTCAGTTTGGGGGTATGCGAGGCTAATTTCGGTGAACTCGCCTGGGCAATAAAGAGGAGATCGTGTGCGAGGGTGATTTACTACGGGTGACAGCACCCCTAGGGCCCACGGCACGCCGTTCGTTCCAACTTTATGGCGATACCCCCCAACTCTGCAGCTCAGGTCTGCAGGGAAAGTGTAAGTCCCATGTCGCAGCTAAGTTGTTTTTCATACAACTCTTGGAGTGAACAAGCCACCCACTGTCTAAGCCCACCCGTTGTCTGCGTGCCACGCTAGTCGAAGTCCGAGGCCGCTTTATTTGAAAACACTGGTGTGAGGTACCAACCTGGTAGTAATCTTGGTGATGGATGCTTTTGCCAAGCATCGGCGGAGATGCTCTACCTACCTATAGAGTGAGCGTTTGCTGTGAACAGACCTGTGCAAATTGGCATGTCAATTACTTGGTACGATAGCTCGCGATCTAGGATACATGACTATAGCACAACTGCCGGACTACTCGACGCGGCAGCGAAGCATTTCGGGAGTGCTAGAAGTGAACTACCGTCGCGAGATGGCCGAAAATCGGTGGAAATTGTATGGCGCCAAGTTCCATTTCAGCTGCACTGGGTTCAGAATCGAGGTGCGGCAAACCACCACGAACATCATCGGCCATCTCGGGAGTGCCTCTGCCAGTAGCTTTGAGCTGATTGGTGGCCAATAGAAAAGGCCAAGAAGGTGTCCACTGTAGGAGGAAGAATTTGGGTACGCTGTGGCTCGCGTTGAAGGACACCCTTCTAAATTGCTCGAATTTGCAGACCACTGCCGCTGAGTTTCATTTGAATCGTGTTCGGACGGAGACGATCGGAGTCTAAAAACAGCGAAGTCTGGTTAGTCTTCCATTAAAGTTGGACTTCTGTGGCTTGCCGCCTCTTTTCCTTCTCGATTTTGCGCATTGCAGAGGTGTTCCCGTTAATCGGTCATTCTTGCTCGGTCATTTCGGCCTCCCACTTGAACAAGTTAATTTGACAGAATTTCATGAGGAGCGTATCTGCTCTTCAAACGAATTGAGTACGTATTACGACGCCCAGCAAGCACAAACCGATGGTAAAGCAGCTCGCAACCCTGGTGAGGGAACTCGCTCTATTTGAAGAACCTCAGTACTTATATTGCGGCTTGATATTACGCTGGTTCCTACATACATACCTGGATGGTCGTTGCACCGCAGGTCCGCGAAGAAAGGCGAAAGAGGGTTTTATTGGCGAAGTTCCTGAAATATGAAATTAAAATGGTAAGTCATACCCAAATATATGCGCATATATGACACACCTTGGTGTGGCTTGTCCATTTTTGTGCAGCATAGGCTTAAGTGACAACGCTCCGCGGATGCTGGCCAGCCCTTCGTTGGTGCGGAGTTCCATAGCATGCACAGTAGTAGGTACGCGATAGCCGCCAAGTTTTATATCCGCTTTATGCTTGGTTTCTCCCAATCACTCGTGTACGTCAACGCTCGGAATCGAGGAGGCCGTTCCACGATAATCAGTCATTTCTCCCGAAGCCACGCGTTGCCCGAGTAATTTGCTTTGCCCAGGCGTTGTGGATATCCCACGTTGTCTCAGGCGTTTCTTTCTGGAAGTTCCTCCGATCTCAAAAGGACTTGGAAAGAAAGTAACACTCCTACTGAAGGAGACTGGACCACGGACCACCGCAGTCCAACGTCAAAAATGCAATCACATGGACTTACGAGTAGGTACGCCTTGCCACATATCACTCTTCCATCTCCGACAATCTGATTTCCTTAACTCGTGACTATACCCTGTAATTCCTCCATCTAGTTAGTAACCTGCATCGACCAGCCATCAACGAAGAAGCATCCTATTCCGGATAAATTTGCCCAAATTTGAGGCACATGGTGTATCGCACAATCTCTGCCTATCTGCGAAATTTTATTGACATGGGTGATCGTCGCCCGCACAAATCTGGGAAGTAGCTAATGGAGATGATTCACGCCCTCAACAATCAGAGCCCGAGCTTGAGGTGCCTCAGCTATCATTCCCAATCGAGTGCTTGATATGCTCATCATGGATCGTAGTATGGCGCACAGGAAGTGGCATTCCTCATTAATCGACTTTTTCATTCTTTGCCACGTCCTGAGAACCTTCCATGATTGCCTTGCAATGCGCCAACTCAAGGTTTCAACAGCCAATACGATTCTGTCGGTCTGGGCTATCATTTCCGCGCCACATACCGGCTACGTACTGCCTCGAGGAGCCCAACCGCCAAGCACGAAGGCATTGCTGATGGCAGCAATGTCGCCGAATTATCTGCGACCCTGCTGGCAAGTCGCCTGCTGGCGTTTGCGGTGAATAACGTTTGAATTAGACGTGCACGTTCATCTGTCGGCATGTGGTGATGGGACCGTAGCTGGCTATTCATATCTCCTAACTCACAGCTATCTGGGTTTCAATTATGAGGCAGGAGTGACCGCCGTCAAATAGGATTCTCTCCACCGACTTTCAACGCGAAGTTCGCGCCGCCAGCCAGTTGACGGGAAGCCAATTTAATTGTAAGGTACGCACAGTACACCACCTTTAGGCGTTACTGCGCTCCTTATCACCCTGAACTCCCGCATCTGATGTGTTGCTTCAGATATTCGTCTGCTTCCCAACACTCGAGAACGCCGATAACCTTACCATAGCTTTCACTCTACCGACATCAAGCCTTGCAATGATAAAATGCTTCATTGCGGGAAACAAAGCACTTCTTTGATAGTCTAATTGACTCCGCCCGACGCGCTGTCCTACCGCAGTCTCATTGTCGTTTTCGGTATTGATACCACAGAAACTTTACGAGATTCATGCTGGTTTATGTGGCAAGTAGACCCACCCTTCTAAATATTTGACCCCAAATTTGATCACCCATCACACCGGCATCATGATCATAGGGGACACAATGTGCCATCTCAAACCTTGCTCAAAGGCATTTGCCATCCCAATAGTACGCATGGTGCGCCGTTTGTTTGCCGCCGTCAATGCGTTCTCATGGTCTCCGCCCCTCATTCTGTTTGCGAACATAAGCATGCTGATAGGTCGTTGTCTGGACCACGCAACTGGATTCTGCAAACTACATATGACTTTTCCGCAAGCACCGGCATACTGTTATCAGGGAAAACCGGATAGTACACGCGACTGCAAGTGCGTACTATGTCGCCGAAGAACCAAAAACATCAATCCGCATACCCGATGTTGAAACTTTTGAGAAATGCTCGTTCCGAGAACCACGCAGAAGGTTCAGGATAACCTTCAGTCCCGTGGTGGGTTCACCGCTCCATAGTATTCCTGAGGTGCTGCTGATTCTCCCACAGCTATTGTGTATATCCGTCTAGCGGAAGAATGATATTTACCTTTTTTACGAGGCCTCGTAGGTTTTCAACATAAAAAAGGATGGATGATGTCAGCTCGTGGTCATAAGGCCCAAACTTGAATTTCTGTTCCAATATATTTTGTCACCATCTCAGCCCTAGCAACTTTGTATATACGGAAGCGTTCGGTAATCGGCCGGCTCTCCTTTGTTGAGCTACAAGCCACCATATGTCTAGCCCTTCTCAAGGATTTCGGGACGTATATTAACGGAATAAAGCGTTGCTCACAGTAGATAATCTTAACTAACATGTCGGCAATCGCCACACAGCTTTTCATGATGACACAGGCTAGGTACCTTGAAGCGTCATCTATCCGGATACGCTTCGGTTCATGAAGTTTGTGCATATGCCGCACCCTGAATCGTACGCATGTGCCTATGAAGCTATAACGCGATGCACCCATGAGTCATAATGAACCCAGATAGACCGAACAGTGGTGCAGAAGGCACTTCTGTGGATTCCCGGTTGCGCACATCCGGATTCTAGTATTCCTGAGTCAAGGCTGAGGTTTACACATGGTCTCATGTTATGGGCATGAGAATGACTATCAGTTCCTAAGAATTAGCCCAAGCCTCACGTAACGTACGCAAAGACGGTACCTTGTCGATATCTTCAGAGTCCCGATCAGAAAAGTCGAGGAACAGAATAAACTACAGGTAAGAAGGGAAAATGGCATCACAGGCTCATGCTGTAGCCCCACCAAAGAGCTGTGTAAGTTTGAATATGTTGCCATGTCCGCTGTTGATTAAGCAGAAAAGTACTAGCTCGTGCAGGGGTTGTTGGTCGGATGGGGGGAGAAAGGGGATATTGATGTACGTATGAAGCGCAAAGGGTAGATGGAGGATTGGTGCTGATGATGTCAACAGTCATCTTCGCTCAGATATCTGAACTCCGATTTCCGGAAAATCTTGAAGGATTCTCTGTTACGGCGGTCTGATCCCCATCTGTGACAAGCGAATATTCGAATCTAGGAATTGGATTAAGCCTCGGAGAGATGAAGGCCTTGATGGATGGAGGAAGAGGTAAGGAAGGGTAAGGAAGACGATGAAAAAGGAAAGTAATGAGGAGAGTGGGAGAGTTACCCCAAGATTTGGCGTCGATTGGCGAGATTTGGACTCTAAAGGTTCCGTCACCCTAGAATGTGGGCAACTTGCTATATCGGGATGCAATCTGTGTCGGTGCATATAAGTCCCTGTTAGCGCCCATGCCCCGGAATGTAGCTCTCCTCATCGTATTGCCAGCCCAACTGCTTTAATTCCAGTCGTTTTAGATTTCGTTATCATCCTACTGACCGCTCCTACCACTCTACTTAACCAATGTACCCTCCCCAGTCCCGCCACGATTACCATCTTCCTCCTCCTCGACTCGATTCGACTCCTCCGTCGTCGTCGTCTTCGGCTTCATCCTCTTCAGTTTCTATTTCACCCCCGCTTAGCAGACATCCTAATCCTTCTCCTCCATCTGATTCGCCGCCTTCGCCATCTTCGTCCTACTCTAATCATCATCACCACGCATACCGTCCGCATACCGCGTCTCGTTCAGATTTAATGGGTCGACCAATCCATTTCATGACTGGCCAGTTTGCTGGAAAGACTATTCGCGCCCAGTTGAATGAAATCCAAAAGGCTGACCTCGGCAGAAAGTAGGTCTGCTGACTTCGTCAGAGCCCTCTTGACTGGTCGATGGAAATAACCGCTCTTTTCAAAGGTACGCCAGAGTGGATAGAAGGCCGCTCGACCCGCCCCCAGTGGTCCAGCTCCGCCTTTTCCAAGTGTATCAGGCTGGAACTGACCAGGAGACAGAGCAAGAGATCCCTAACTATGAGTGGGTTATTTTCTTTCACAGCTTCATCATGAGGTCATTTCCGTGACAAACTTGCCTTTTCCGTTCCTTGTGTGCACCTGCTATCATCTGCCTCTTCTCCACACCTTTCCCATCTGATAGTGAGGTTGAGGTTCTGGGTTTGATGTGCACCGTAGACCTATTCCCAGTTGACTCCCCCGACCAAGCTCCGAGATCTCGCCACCATTACGACTACGGTCCTAATGGGGCGCCCTATCCACGTTCAGGACCGCCGTCCCGCCCTCAGGACACAAGGACATACCCTTACTCTTATATGTCACAACCGCAGCCTCAGTCACAGGCGTCCTCCACCATGCCCCCAATATTGCCGCTCCACGTCCCTAATGGATCACCAACTCGTCGATCGCCGGGGTCTACATCAGTTTCGTCATACTCCTCTTCGTCCACGCCGCCTTCTTCAAACTCTTCATCGGATGTAATCCATCGTATTGGCACTCAGGTTTTGACGGAGGAGTCGAAGTTGACCAATGCGTTGGTCGGTGCGACGTTTGTTCAGCCCTGCTGCGTTGATTACCAGGGCAGAAAGGCCCTGTTGTTTGTCTTTGCGGTTAGTTCCCCACCACCTTCCTTTCTCGCTATCTGATCACGAGTGAACTGATTGACACGCGTTTGCCACTTTATCCCAACGCTTTACTCCGCTCTTCTCGTCTCGATCTTGGGCCGGTTCCTTAGGACCTCGCCGTCAAAATTGAAGGGACATTCATCCTGCGTTACAGAGTTTTCGATATCTTTTCCAAACCCCATCCATCAGAGAATCTTCCCATTCAGGCAGAATGCTACGGAGGTATGTTTCGTGTATATTCAACCAAGGAATTTCCAGGTCTTCAAGCCTCCACCGAACTCACCAAGGTTAGTCTTGTTTGTTTAATCCTATAAATTGCCCCCGTGTGACGCCATATCGTCATTTTTTTTCAAAATCAAACGCCCATCACAACACCTCCGCCTTGCCTCCTTTCTTTGATCTCTCTGATATCCGAACCATTGAATTGCATTTCTGACATCACCCCCCCCTCCAATTCCACAATACCTCATTACCCATACATAGCAACTGGCCATGTGGGGTGTGCGCCTCAATATCAGGGAAACGGAGCGCCGACGCAGAAGACGCGAAGAGGATGAAAGCCCCAGCCGTCTTTCTTCTTGAACGATCGCGATATTGAGGACAGGCGAAAACACTTTTGGAAGTGACGGGACGGTCATGCCGCCGCTATACCCTCATCAAACGTCATAGACAACAGGATCCCAATCATATATTCAAACTCAACCTTTCGGCTTTCATGCGATTGACATGTTGACACACTGATAACATTCATAATAGTGCATTATCCACTCCTATCATCTACGTTCGCATCTTCCGAGCTTCGTACCCCCCGACCCTATGGCCTTCAACACGCACCGCCCATCCGCATTACTCGCCTGCAATGCATGCAATGTTCTGAGTTATGTTAATCGCACACAGGCTGCGTCCTGTGTACTACCTTGACGTTTTCGTTGTTGATTTCCCTGCACTTCTCATTTGTACTTTTATCATTGCTCATTCTCATTATGCATTGCCATTTCCTGTCCTCTCCGATACCACAGCTCGTTTTGTTTTGTCTTGATTTGTACCGTTTTTCCTATGCTTTGCTTTGTTCCCCCCTCAATGCTTGATGTAATGATTCCGATCAATACCCTTCCACCGGTGTTGTATCCTATTTCTTGCTTTAACTCCAATCTGGACCTGTTTTCTTCCGTATTCAAAGCGTTCAAAGCGGATCGCTAATTCACAACAAGGAACGACAGGCCCCTCTTATCCTCATGTGAACCTACGGTCAGCTATTGCTTCCTCGTTTGTGCCAACAGAGTTTGGGTTTACAACGGTGGAGCTTATAGTTTGATCTACATATTAATGCCCACTGCCATACCATACTGTATTCTATATGTACAAGCTCCTTCACTTCTCCATTGATGCCACGTTGCGTCATCGACCCAGTCTTAATCATAATGTGTCATTTCCTTCCATACTTTGATTGAATCTTGCATCAAGGCGAAAGGTATCCATATACTATCATGCCAACTAACGCGTTTAGGGTGCCTTCGGATGACGAATGGCATAAACTATACACAGCTTGCAGTTAAGCTCATCCGACTCGGATTTATGAGTTTTGCATCAACATCAATAATCTTTTAGGACTTGTAATAGTTGCATCCTGAGTATGACGTCCTGAATTCATTGTAGTTCGTATCCAGTAAGCTATTCACGTTGTGGATATCCAGGGTACAAATTATATTAGAAACACAGCCCGCGCTCATCATTACTGATGAATATCGATGTGCTCGATGATTAAACTTGTATAGTCGCCTGTGCTATTAATCTTCAGGGTGAGAATAGATGTCAGGGTAAGGTTTCCTTGGGGTGCTGTCCTCGGAGAATCTATGAGTGTTGCACGCGGTCTCACTCTGTTCATTAACACTCGAGTTCCTGCACCCGAGTCACACCCTTCAAATCACGACTAAATGAAGCATCGCACGAAGGGATAAGCAGTGGATACTCACTTACCGATCCTGTGGGCGATGTGAAAGACACGCACAATGGTTCCATTGATCGCGATAGCGGGTGAACGTTCCCAATGCCACGCAGCGAACCAACTCCACACGCTTGCAGCGCATCACAATGAGGCGAATTCCCTGGCTCAGACTCGTGTGTGTGGTAGAATATACGACGGGCATACCCGCCGCAGGTTATTTCGGAGCCAGGCTTTCAGTGATTCTTGGCTCCGTACATTAAGGGAGCGAGGAATGATGTATGCCTCATATATATACTATACCCCAGTAGAGCGAGCGCTTACGTATCCCCTTGTGGAGAGAAGCAAAAATCCACATACTTGTGTGAATTCACCGCTTTGTGATTAGATGCGCTCTCGGGGACATCTTAATGCATCTGGAAAACATGACCCAAATTCCCACTGACTAAAGATAATTAAGGAATTTAAGAACGATTCGTCGCGGAGTCCCGATCGATGTATCGTAGATTGAGATTGAGGAACGAAAGCCATTTCTGGCATACATGATATTTCCTCGGTTGCATCCTCGTAGGTGCACGCGAGGACGACTTCGGTCGGGATGAGGGACAATATAGCACCAAAGCGGAGGTGCCTCGCTTGCCAGCATAAACTAATACCCTGAGGCTCTTCCCTAGCTTTTGGGCTTGGGATGAAGGCGCTCAATGTATTGGCAATTAAGCTTGGGGGTGGGGTTAATTGAGGGCGATTACCTGTGCAGGAAGGTCCATCGACGAAAGTTGGCGAGATACAGATTCTTGCTGATCAGAATCGATAAGGAACTGAAAAAAACTAAGCATTAAGGGAGAGTTAGCGGCCCCGCGGCAAGCCTGGCCCATCACGGTATAAAAATGACATGAACAGGTGGCTGACCCTCTTCAAGTGTCTGTTACTCCAGAATCCTGGAGTTTGGCGCTGCCGCTAGGGCTTAACAAATGGGGTTGCAGATTCGGGCATGGCTTAGAAAATAGGAATAATTTTCCTTGAGAATCTGGATTGTGACATTGTTGGGATTGTAGTGAAAATCCCTTACTTGATGGCATTTACCATGATGTGGCACTGGTTGTTGTTCTGAGTACTTTGTCAGCGCGAATTTACTTTTCCATTGACTCACCCCTTGAAAGGTCTTTTGTTTCACGACCGCTCTGAAGGCACATCACTGCGAGCAGTCGAGGAAGGCGGGCAAACATCATGCGGCGAGGCCGCAAATAGCGTCTGTGAATGCTAACAGTGAAAAGCCGCCTTAGTTGCGAAGCAGGAACGACACAAGGAACTCATTTGACAAGAAATTGGCGCGGTGATGGTGTGTCCTGTGCTTCTAGTTCTGCGTACCACGAGTTCGCCAATAATTCCTTCCAATGAAGTGATGCACATTGCGCATCGTCGTCGGTTCATGGTGTCCTGCGCCTAGGAGTTGGCGCGTCAGCCAAATAGTACCAAACACGACACAGGAAAAGCGACCGGCGGCGGCGTGGAATTGTTGATGTCCGCCAGGTGTTTTCTGGCCCTTGGCATGGTCGCCCTGAAAGTACGCGATGGTATCCACCAGCGATGTCCCTGTGACGTTGCGGTGAGGTAAGTCTGATGGACTTCTTGAAGATCTGTTGCCTCGAAACTGTAGTACGCCCGGCACATACTTTCATTAATCTGTCCCACTTGTCGGCCCTTTTTGCAGGCTAGAGACACCAGAGGAGCACCAAAAAGGTATCCTAGTCGCTATTAATTCCTTCTATTGCCTCTCAGAATCGTGGATTTGGGCGTTTTAACTAGCAAACCATCGCAGTGTGATTAATCCAAGAACTCTTTCATGCCCATCAACGATCAAATTGCAATCATAAGGAGACGCTCTTGCAAGTCTATGTACAGTTGGTGATTAATATGGTGCATTTCGAATTCTTGGTCCAGGCATTGGCTGTAATTTCGATCAAAGGCCAGAACTCTTTCATTCTCTTCTCCAGTCACCACTACGGTTTCCACGGTTGAGATGTTGAATTCCACCGTCAGTATCAGTCAGTATCTCCGTCGTTTGTCGTCATGTTGTCGTCCTTTAAAAAAACAAATTAATTTGCCGAGACTAGGACGAGATTGGCAAGTCCGCGCTCACCAACACTTATACTCTCTTCCAAGACCCGACTAACGGATTAAATCGATGACGTCGTAATGTTATCATTCGGTTCCAATACCGGGAAAGCGCCCTGGTGCTATTTGCAACTAGTATATGCGCCTACCACGGTGATGGGCTGAAAGATATCAGTATCGCCATTGATATCAAGTAAGGCCACAACGCATATATCCAAGAAATTGACTAGAACTGACGTAACGAAAAGCAGCTACAACAGAAAGATAATTTACACACCCGGAACCTCTTCAGCGCATGGCTTTGAGGTTTCGAATACAAGGGTCTCGATGCCGAGAGTGTTGCTACGTCAGTACATAAAGGTTCACGTCGGGAATCTGCGCTTCTACGCTCAGTAACAGGCAAGTTACAGGATCCTTGATACAGTGCTGGTTGTCCTTTGAGTCATAATGTATGCTATCCGACCACTTCAGAGTTGATCGCCTCGTGGCGAGCCATGCGTTATCATCAACAAGCCATCAAACACGGAATCGCGCGTCGGCGGATCAGCTGCGTTTCCCTTCCGGTAATGGCGTCATGAAGTGGTATTTCCTTGAGCGTCAACGAAAACCTTGTGGCGGTTCCGTTGGTTGCTGAAGACGTGTGTACATAAATATCATCTCACGAGATCAGCTGACGCCAACAGTGTCTGAATGACAGCATAAAAGTGTTGATAGTATAAAACCAGGTAGGTTCTCGGATCGTTCTATCATCGACACCAGTGAACACGGTGCATCATGTGCACAAGGTTTTTCCATTAAACTCATTCCTTAAGGAGATTAGATGGCCATTGTGCTAATCATGAACCATTTCATTGCTCCATCGTAAATTACCACGCAGGTCAGCTGCACTGTGAATTGCAAGACAAGAATCAGAAACATCTCTCTGGGAACCGAAGTACCATATCTAAAAAGTGGAACAAACCATTCACCAAGATAGACGTAGGAAGAAGACCGGAATTTATGTTCACCATTAATTAGACCACATCGAGCGCGTCATACGTTCTAGATCTCTACTAATGGTAACCCCATACGACCACCAACCGGGGAAAAAAGGAGAGAAAAGATCTGGCCACGGAGTTCATCACACAACACTTATGGCTAGGTTGGGCTCCGTGGGCATGGGCACAACTTGACACATTCGTTTCTTCGTCAAAAAAATTGCTTTACGGGGTAAGTATCTACCTCGTCTGTCGAGATGATTCTGATTCAATTTTTACTTACTCCGATTTGGTGCGGCAATACGTGCATCATGCTCCACACATGAAGAATGCGGATTGTCCAAAGAATCTGCGGTGCGTGGATCGAGTGGCACCTAACAGTCGTGGCTATTGCCTCAGCGCACGCCGCCCGCGGTGGACAGAAGCCTAGTGTTTCGATTCCTTGCAACGATCATCTGCCTGTCGGTAACACCGCGCCCCGGCCTCAATTTCCATTTGCCGGCTGGTCGATCTGCTCGGCCGCTCAGCGCCTTCAGGAAGGAAAGATTTGGAGTAATATGGCGAGTTCTTTCAACCTCGTTGTTTCACATGCATCTCACTACTCCCGAGGACCGGGACTGGCCTCCCAATCCGAGGCGTGGACTGGGAAGAGCCTATCAATAGCAATGTACTTGACACGAACTGGACACATCTGTGCGCTCATAGAAGGAATTCCTGCGGTATAAATGTAGGCGCACCCAGAACTGACGCAACGGAAGCAAATGATCAAATGGGCTTAATCCTTGTGGGGAAAGTACGTCATCAGCCTACACCCAAACACACCTTCGTACACGCGCATAGATCACCCATGAATTCACCGCGAAACCACTACCTCCGACATTTGAGGATAGCGCATTTTTGTGGATTTGCTGACGTCCTGTGGCATGGGCCCATCTCGTTGCATGCGCACTAATCGCACCGTCTCTCCTCCCGGCCGGAGCCACTGGGCATCCCGCCTTGCCTCACGGAGGAGGTTTATCCCCATTTCCCCCCTCAGTGCTGTGCTATGTGTCTGTCTCCTTTTAGCACAAACAGCACAAGATTGCCGCGTATAGTCACGAACCCAAATCAAGGGAACCCAGTGATTTGGTTCATACTTCACATTCACAGCCATCGCCCAATCTAGAAACTCGAAACCTCCGTGTCACGGCCTCAAAAAATGGAAATAAAATCTTGATAGCTCAACTCCTGAGATGCGAAATAAGTCAAGTCAAGGCGATTTAAATCTTGACTGACCTAAACGGTACTCCTCTCGCTCCCCCCCATTCCGTCCCCTTTGCTCCCATTCCAGTGCTATCCAAACATCCCGTCTTGCCAACAACAAAACAATAAAGAAATTCCATGATGAAAAAAAAAAAAAAGACGTTATAAAGGAAACCAAAACCAAAACGAGGAAAAACCCGCAAAGGAGGCCGACTAATCCCCAACCAAATTCACTTGGGAACGCGGATGTATGATGATGACGTCTTGCCCCCAAATTCCATCTACCCACCTAACCCACTCTTCCCATTCTCCACCGAACGAATGGGACCTAGCACGGAACTAGACGGGTTAAGTAACCAAAGGGGGGGAAGAGGGGTGTGCGTGCATGCGTATGCGTGTTTATGCGTATGTGGTTGGTGACATGTGGACAGAGGGTCTAAAAGTGGTCAAAGGGAGGACGGTGAGTGGAAATAGACACACGGCTTTTTGCTTGTACCAGCGAGGCGTGTTTCGTGACTTGAGCATTGCATTGTATTGGAGAGGAGGGGGAAAATCCCATGTACTTGGCGCAAGGAAAGGTCATCCGGAAGGCCCTTCAAGTTGGAGCATGACGCAGGGGAGAATGTGGGATCAGCACCTGGGCTGCATTTGGGGGGCAACTCTTTTTTTGCGTGCGTTGACGTTGCTTGCCCCCTCTGGAGATAAGCATCCCGACTGGCACTGGACAGAGCGTATCGTTCCCGACTCTTTATACTTTTCGGAACTGTAATCAGAGGTAATCAGAGTCTAATCATCACGTTAAACCTGGGGTAAGTGGCATCAGCGCAGTATCAATGTAGCCCTTGTAGTCCTCGTAATGTACAAATTCGTCCCGAGCCAACACTTCACTGAGTCCCTGGCCATTTGTCTGAACAGTCGAGCGAAAATCTCACAAAAAAGGAACAAAGTTAAACGTGCGCTTTGCATTGCTACGACATATAGTACCAAAACGAAAACACGCAGGACACCAAGCCTCTAGGGAAACAGGTCTGACATTTACGACCCCGCTTCGCATCACTGAACCCCCAAATCAATAAATACCACGGGTCCGGGCATCGAAATTAAAAATTCGTCTTCCGATATAGCCGCCCTCGGGCATTGCTTCGGGAATGTAGAAGTAAATGTTGGGTGCCCGGTGTCGTTTGGACCCTTCGGGCATGTTTTAGTTTTTCTGGGCGTCGGCGAAGCGCTTCTCGGCCTCCTTGAAGTTAATGACGTTCCAGATAGCGTTAAGGTACTGTAAGATGAATACCGCGGTAATGGTTAGATCATCAAGTAATCTAGGAGATTGCGCTGCAAACGAGAGCAGGTATCGGGTACATACATCTGGTTTCACGTTCTTGTACTGTAAGCGCGAGCATTGGTGGTCAGCGTCCAGGACTTTGAACCGCAAGATGGGCACGTACTTGGAGATAGAATGCCTGAAGGGGCAATCATTTCGTCGAGGAACACAGTTTCAGGTCAGTGCACAAAGTCCTGGGACGTGGTTTGGGGGTGAAATCTACGTACATGCTCCCAGATGTCGACCCCGATGATTGGTGTGTGCGCTATGGAGACCCAGGATTTTGAATGAGCATTCGCGAACCATAAGCGAAACCCAGAATAGTCGAGGGAAATTTTAGGAGAAAAGAGGACAAAGAAGGCAATGAAAGAAATCGCCACTTACAGATCAGGGGGTCTTGATTTGGGGTAGTAACGACCTCTAGCTTGCCATTGGCGTGGTTGTAACCCTATTGAAAGGTCCGCGAACCCAACCGGTCGTCAGCATTGCGAGGGGAGCCAGACGTCGGGTATGGGAGAATATGGGAATGTAGGGTGGAGAGCCGAGCGCAGGATACTAAGAGGAGGATACTCACGAGCCAGCCCCAGCCACTGCCCTGGATAGCAGCGGTCTTTGTGTTGAACTCCTTCTTGAACGCGTCCACGGAGCCGAAGTCTCGTTCGATGGCCTTTTTGAGGGCCCCATCGGCCAATTTGCCGCCGTCTTCAGAGGCGGGAGCTAAATTCTTCCAAAACAAGGAATGATTGATGTGGCCTAAACGGTAACGTCGTCGAAGAATGATCAGCAAGCACGATCACTGTATGTATGGACTAAATTGGACCCTACCTCCTCCATTGAATTTGAGCGCGGATTGAAGCGCGATTTGCTCCTTGGTGGAACTGGTCTTGGCGTAGGCCTCCTCTGCTGCATTCAGGCCGTTGACGTATGCCTGGTGGTGCTTGGTGTGGTGAAGCTTCATGATTTCCTCAGAAATATGGGGTTCGAGAGCCTAGACCTGGGTTAGTCTCGGTTAGACTCACAGGCCTTGAACATTACATCGTATGCATAGGGCAAGGGAGGAAGGGTGTGGATCGAGGCCGCAGCACGAGCTGCGAAACGACGAGACAGGGCGGGGCGTAGAGCAGTTCTGGCGATGGCGAGCATGGCGATTGGGATTAAGGCTGCAAATGTGGGTTTGGTTTTCTTCCGAGCATACGCCTTGACGTCGTCACTTTCCCGATGTTTGGCTTTGTTGGCCATATCGCACGTGCCTCCAACTATTACGCTTTGCCGGCCGCCAGCCTGAGTACGAGCAGGATGGATTCAGACGCTGCAGATCACTAACGCCACCACGGCTGATTGCCGTCTGAGCCTCAGCATAACGAAAGGCGAGGCGTCGCAGGAAAGAATAATCAGCCTCTGTCAATTGGCACTCGGTACCGCTTCCAACTCTCACCTCGACAGCATTTCTCCATTGGACCTGACAGCATGACCAATCCTGGGAGTGCCTGCTCCGTCGTGCGCGCCCGTCCATGATGATAACAGCTGAAATCCTGTCGAGCCACAACTTGAGCTGTCACCTTTAATACAGCAGTATGAAAAATAGCCCAACTCCAGCATTCGCTCATGTCTGCGGTACCCAACCCGTCCAATCTCCCGCTCTTATCGCGCACAACGGATGGTTCACAAGATAGCAATACAAATCACCCTCCAGAGACGCCCCAGAACAGGAGGCATGAAACACCTGCGGGTACGTAACCCATTCAATTTATGAATCATGTGCGGGCTCACCACTGTCCTCGTATTTACCAGGTCCTTGGCCCTTGATCAATTTCAGCGACCACAAGTCGCAGGAAAGAGAGCAGCACTTTGCAGGTTGCCCTTCTGGTTGTGTCCATTTTAACCGTGATAAGTTCTGAAGAATGGCACGACTTATGCATGGGTTATTGAGATTTAACCATTATTCTGGCGTTTATACGACTGTCACCTTATGGTAAGCCCCTTTCGCCTCTGTTTTATTATTCACCAACTCACTCAAGGAAAATTAGTCCAAGCGGATAGCAAACGTTGTCCACCACTTATCTATAGTGCTCTCACCGATGGTACCCTTCTCGACACTATCGAGCTGATTTTTATATCTAGAGCTGGCGTGCTCACCAGATCTTCTGGCTATACATGCCATTCGAGATTCCGACACGGGCGACATCGTCTCCTACCACCCAAAGAATGAGTCATATGAGAGCGGAGCCGAGGATCTCCGCAAACGTTTGGCCGAAGCAGGAGGGCTGGTAAACTGGCAAAATATATTCTCCAACACCTCGGGTTGCATACCTGTGGTATGTTCTATACCCCTGGGATGAAGCATTAAAGAAACCTTTCGGGCACATCAATGAACTTGTCGGTAACGCTTGCCAACTTTGACCTTGATGGACTCGGTAGCTAACCACGACATTAGGAAACTAAATCAATCGATTCGACGTCCTTGGCTGAGACTAAAAGTCTTCACAACTCAGGCGTTCGTCTGCTGCAATACACATCTCTCCTCCGAGACTCCCAACGGTCAGTCAGATTTCTGCAGGATATAGATGCCCCTCACCCGGGAGACATAACCTCGGGAAATTCTCTGGAATCTCAGTTGCTTCGTCGTGAATGCAATAACTTGTTGAAGGGAATAGAAAGACCGGAGATGGCAAGGGATATGCATAACGAGCAGCTCAAGGATGTCATGAACCTCGTAGGCGATGCTATATCTAGCTTCCGTCAACTAACCTATGGTTCTCGAAGGCTTTTAGCACTGTAGCGATTATAGATAACATTCAGATGCGGGAAGACAGGTAATTATTCAATCATTTATTACATTGCCCCGCTGAGGATGTTTGCGATCTTAGTCGAGCCGTGAAGCAAATAGCCATCCTAACCATGGTATCCCTTCCTGCGTCCGTCGCTGCAGTACGTCTCCCTCCCCTACGCCCATTCCACCTACCTCGACACCTTATAGGGAATATTCTGGATGAACACCAAAAGTTTTGACAACTGCACCGAAGGCCAACTATGGCAATACTCGCGACCGCCGCACCTTTGACTGTTCTCATAATCTGGATAATTGAGCCTCCCAACAGGGCACCCCAGGGAGCGATCTAGCGTCCAAAAGCGCACTCGATCGCTTAGCTTGCAGCTGGCCGGAAGGCTTGTCAGGAGAGTGGTGGAGGAAAAGTTATCATTCCGAGCAGGATTTAAAGCCGGGCACGAGTCGTACTCAGAGTTTGGAGAGGACGGGGGTGTTGTTTGAGATGGATCTAGAGCAGGGGAATCATGTGCATCCAGACGCTGCGATGCTTAAGCGGACACTTCCAAGGGACAAGACTCCAGTTGGTACCGTTCGAAATGCTAATAGTCAAGGACAAGGTTAGGTCCCCGTGAACCAGGAAGGCGCTTCATGAATAGTCTGATTGGCATCTTCTACCTTGTGTTTATATCAATTATGTGGTATAATCACCCCACGTGTTTACACCCTGAGCCACAACTGCTCCACTCACCACTTTTTATGTATTCATTCCATGTCGTTGAACGACTGCACGAATACATTTGTCTCTTGATCTATAACTCTCCGTAACTCAGCTCCCTCCCCGCTCCACGAGTGTCATTGCGACAAAGACTGCTGCATTAAAAGTCTGCTGTTGAAATACGTTTTAGATGCAGTGCCCACCAGAACTAGGTGTTACAGGCCCTGGTATCCATAGACATTGGGACATCTAAAAAGTCACGCCTATTCGACCAGACTCGCGAACGCCTGGACGGATTGCCACTAAATTTGTACAATATAACCAAATTGTCACATAACCACTCGGAGTTCCAGAGCAATTGGGGCGGAGGGGCAGGAATCGACTTCGACGGCAATTGCGAATGCCTGGTCAAGCACTATCACGTACGCCGACGTTCAAGGACAAGTGCCAAAGTTAGAAATGCGAAAATCGTAGGGAAAGAGCTTGATATTAATCAGCCACCATCAATGCTGGCACCTGCTTCCGTTTCCACTTCAACAGCGTTCCTCCGTTGGTTCTGACAGCATCACCCATTGTGGCAGCGCCTGGGAAGGAGCTTATGGACAAGAAGCTGGGCCTTCTCGGCTGTGCGCGCCCGTCCATGATGATAACAACTGGAAGCCCTGTCGGACCATAGCTTTCCCATACCCAACTCCAGCGTGCACCCATGTTGACCGCCACGAATTCCTCTTATCCCTTGAACGATTCTGAAGAGAGTGAGCTTCGACCTCCAGAGACACCTCAGAACAGGAGGCATGGGGCACCTGCGGGTACGTAACCCATTCAGTTTTATGAAGTCATGTGCCCTGCACAACCCTGTCCTGCAACGTTCATCGTGCTCACCAACCGTCCTCATGTTTACCAGGCCCTTGGCCTTGGATCAATTTCAGCGACCGTGAGCTGCAAACCCGAGCTGACAATGCGCAGCATATTCCGGAGTGCCCTCCGAACTGTGTGCATTTCGACTGTGGCAGGTCCTGGCGGAATTACCCAACCAATCTCGTGAGTCAGGTTCCCGTTATAGTTGACGCTGACTCAATCGAGTATTTGCGTTGAACCCGTGATGACCGTGCACTCTAATCTAGTTTCCAAACTGGAGTAAAGACCAAGTGAAGAGGAGTGGGATTACCAAGGCTATACGGGAGAGCTTTTTCGCTCGATGTAGTATCAATATCGTGGATGTTTTTAAGCAGTCGAGGTCGTTTGACGGTCAAGCGAGGTGGGAAGTGCAGAATGGTAGGGAGAAGGAATCCTGGGATCAAATCCAACAGAAGCGCTCCTCGGATGTTCGTGTCAGAGCGTTATTTCTGAACAGACCTACTGGGGATGCTCTCCAGATGATTGGAACAAAGTAAGTAGAACCTATGATATTGCCTACGAAATGTCGTTTCTTATCATCCACGCGAATGGCGTAGGTATAAAATCGAACCATTCTTCTTTTCTTCTGCATTGAACCGGATACCAACACGCTATCAAGAGGAAGCCCGTCAACGAGTTGGGGATCGTGGGTGTTCAAGTTCTCCCTTCGGGTTGCGTGACTTATGCATGGGCTATTAAGATTTAACCATCATTCTGCCATTTATGCGACTGTCACATTATGGTAAGTCCTTCACTTTATTAGTTCAACATTCATCAACGCCCTGAAGAGGACTTAGGTTCGGTGGATAAAGCGCATTGTCTGCGACTCAGCACAGGTACCAACCTCGACACCATTGAGCAACACCAGGCTGATTCTTATATCCAAAAGTTACACTCTCACCAGACCTTCTTGCTCTTCATATCATCCGAGATTCCTCCACAGGCACCATTATCTCCTACCACCCAGAGAGCGATTCATACGACGACGGGGCCGAGCATCTCCTCGCTCGTGTGATTGATGCAGGAGAATCAGTGTATTGGCAAGATATTTTCCGCAATACCTCAAGCTCCATCTTCGTCGTGTTGATATACCTGTGGTATGTTCTATACGCCTGGGATGAAGCGTTAGAGGAGCTATTCAAGTTTATCAGCGAGCTTGTAAGCCTTTCTCGCCATGACTGATAGACACAGGAACTGACCACGACTCTAGGAAAGTCAATCAATTAATTCGGAGGACATCCGGGAGACCAAGATTCTCCACAACATTCGTGCTCATCTACTGCAATACACAGCTCTCCTCCGAAATTTTGAGCTTTCTGTCCAATTTTTACGGGATACCCGGAACCCAGCTGGTCAAGCCCACATGAAACCACAGGAATCTGAGCTGCTTATTCGCGAATGCACAAACTTGTTGGGGGAAATAGAAAGACTCGAGATGGCAAGGGATATGCACAACAAGCGGCTCAAGAATGTCATGAATCTCGTAAGCCATGCTACTTATCTGCCTTTCGTTGACTGACCTATGATTCTCGAAGGCTTTTAGCACTGTAGCGATTAGAGATAGCTCACAGATGCGGCAACTGACGGAAAATGCAGCAAACGATAGGTAATCATTCAATTACTCGTTCCACTGCCCTTTCTGAGAACGTCTGCGATCCTAGTCGAGCCATGAAGCAAATAGCTATCCTAACCATGATATTCCTTCCTCCGTCCTTCGCTGCAGTACGTCCTCTTCCCAACGTCCGTGCTAATCGTCTTAACCCCTTCTATAGGGGATATTCGGGATGAATATCACAAGTCTTGACAATGAGGAGGGCATCAGAGGCCAACTGTGGCAATACTTTGCCACTGCCGTGCCCTTGACGATCCTGACAATCTGGGTAATCGTAGCATCCCAACAAGGCTCACCAGGAAGCGATGTAGCATCCAAAAGCGCATTCGATCGCTTAGCCTGGCCGTTCAGGCTTGTCAGAAGAGTGGCAACGGAATCCGTTGTCGCTCCGAGCCGGATACAGAGCCAAGCTCCTAGTCAAGCGCAAAGTCAGGCTCAGAGTCGTGCTCCGACTTTGGAGGGGTCTAAGGTATTGTCTAGGCGTGAGACTAGGATAGCGACAGATGTGGAGATGGGGAAGGGACAGGGGAATGATGTGCATCATGATACAGGTACTTCGATGCAAATGCAGACACTTTCGGGAGGCAAGAGCCCAGTCGGTAGCGTTCGAATCAATCCTCAAGGACAAGTATACCCTCCTATGAACCAGGGATAGCCCTCCATGAAGGGTTTGTTTGGAGTTTATACCTTATGTTGTTATCAGTTATCTACGGTATATTAGCCCCGCAACGTGTTTATACCCTGAGCCACAATCGCTCCGCTCACCACTTTATGTACTCATTTTGTGTCATCGAACAGTTGCACGAAGTCTTTTATCTATAACCTACTGTAGCTTAGCCTCCCCCTTCCTACAATAGCTATGGGTGTTCACAATCCCTACCAGGTAAGCCGACGTTGATGGACGAAGGCCAAAGGCGGCTCAACACTCGAGCTTGTTGCGTCAGGGTCTGCCTCGCTTCCAAAGGATTGGTTATGATGCAGAATTGGGCACATATACGCTGAAAGATGATCGAGGAAACATTTACGACTATCGTCCAGGCAATCCACCATACTTGAGCCGTCGCGAAGTGCACCACGCGGAGCCGTTCAGGCATCAAGGACAGACCAATACATTAGAGAATGGTAAGAGTTATGCACACAGCCTCTCCATCGTTCGTCTATTCACGGTCAAAACACTGCATTCCAATCAAGCTCCTGAGATATTGTCGATAATTCAAGACAACATAGACTTAAGCCCCCCGCCTACATTCCGGCAATTCCTACCTCCCGAATCGATAACCGACCCTCCCCCAAAGGTTACGCGCCGGGAAAAATGGCAGCGTCGGATGACAATCAGCTACTCATCCCGGCCAGGGACGCTCCGCAACGATGATAATGGGGAAAAGGTCGCAAAGAGTAGAATGGAAAGCGAGAATGAGAAGGAGAAAGTGCGGCCGATATCGCTCCCACCTTCGCGTCCGAGTCCGGGTACTCGAGAGCCGGAAAATTCACCTGCAGGTTCCAACGCTACACCGCCTCCTACAGCTAGTGCGGGCTCTAAGAGCAAGCACAGGAGAACGCAGACGACGTCTAGTTTTCAGAGTATTACGTCGTCTTTCCGGCGACCGATTGATGCTGTACGCGGGTTGAGGCATGCCCGGAGCAGTTATGAACCGGGGAATACGCGGGACGAGCAAGAAATGTCGCTGTTGGGTGGCCATGAGTGGACGCACTTTGGGACGGAAGATGAAGATGATATTGCCGAGGTATTACCTCGTAGGAGATGACACAACGAGTCCGCGTTCGATGCAGCGATAATTTATTCAACCCTAGGTGGATGGAATAGATGACCAAGGGTAACAGTATGGGAAACCAATACAAGCGGTGCTATAGTGTAGTGGTTATCACTCAGGATTCTGATGTCTTCAAATTCCTGAAACCCAGGTTCGAACCCTGGTAGCACCTTTGTTTTTGTCCTCGTTCTAGGAGTCCAGTCTAGCAATGTACTATCTGAAAAAATTCTTTTTACATCACTGGTAGCGGAAATGATCAAATATCCAGAGGATTTTCACTGATGTAATGGTATTCTGTCACCCGGCTGTGAGGATAGGGATTCATGCTTCTCGCGTTCCCAGCCCCCCACGAGGCTGTGCCACTGTCGGTAACAGAAATGGATTCAGAGTGGGTTTTCACCTGCTCGTCCACCATCTTCCCTTGACAGTAACCACTCAGTATTTAACCACCTAGCACTTTTTTCTCGCTGCTGTATTAATAGAATACAACCCTTTTCAATTCAATGGGACGCTGGACGCAATACGAAGAGGTATAGTGGCTGTGTTATGATGTGGATTTTCGTGTACTAATCTTTCATGCGGGACCTCTAGGACGCTCACAGATTGCCGCATGGCATGAAAAGAGTTGGGTATGATGCAGACACACGAGTTTATACGTTCCAGGATAGGGATGGGAGATACTATCACTCAGCTCCTGGAGAAGAATACGGAATACTCAGACCAGTTCGTGGGGTGGTTGTCACACGACCAGGTGCTTTTGACACTGGTACGCAAAACTTGCTAAAACCTCGATCTTGTGACTCACTTTTTCTATTCCCCAAGGCCGTCCACCAAAACTCAACGTGAACACGAAGGATGCGACGAAAACGTTCCAGGAATTCCTCCCTGCGGATGTTATAACGTCACCATCCACGTCTATCGAGACTCGTCATGAACGAAGCCAGTCTATGCCTTTACGATTTATGACCAGTTCCGCCACACGCGACCAAGATTCACCGACCTCGCCGTTGGCCCAGCCCCCTCCACGTGCTGTGTTCATGGCTGCCGTTAAAAAGGCAACATTACCCAAAATGCAGGGTGTGGTGGAAAATCTGCGTCGATCAGTCACTACGGTGCGGCGGAACCCTGCTGATGGGAGAGGTGGCGGGGGCGGATCTTTGAGTGGAACGCATTTCGCTGGGGGCTCGCGTCGGCATGTTGAGGATGATACTGCGGCGTTGTTACGCCGGGGCTCGAAAGCATCTACTTTGACGAGATCTTCAACTGTGTCTTCAGGGCGTTCGTCCACATCCACTGTGACAGCCGTGCGGGAGGTTCCCCGCCGCCGTCGGGATATCTAAGGTTGCATGCTTTTAGCTGCCATCATGACATTTTGATTTCTGTGCATATTACAAAGTACGCTGCTTTCTCGATCTTCTGTCTTTTGGGGTTTTATATTTTTGTATGCCGTCGCCACACTAAATCTTCCTTGTTGATCTCCGTCTCTTACGCTTTTCTTCCCCCCTGTGACATATACGCCTCAGTTTTCTCACTCTGCTTTGTACGATATGGGTACCGCTTCGGGTTATGGAATCGTTCTATCTAGGAGTCGCTACTGCTGTACCTGGATTCATTGATAAAAATCCCCCTTTGGACTTCATAAAACGCACGCCACCTCTTCTTGCATGTTCTCATCACCGTCATTAGCCACTGACTAATGGACGGCGTTCTTGGTGCAGGCAACCTAGCTTCTACTCGTGCAAGATCATTGACTGCGACCTCGGGTGTTGACAACTCGGTACTAGTCCCTGCTGCCTCGCTGCACCCTTACTTATCTTGTCGTACGGCATGATGCATTCGGCGGCTGATCAAGGATGTAAGTCATTTAAGAAGGTTGATGGACAAGAAAGGTGCGCTCCGCCCTTTATCGTCCATTGACATCGCCCTTTGAATACACTGTTCTGAGCAGCAACTAGGGTTATGCTAGCTGCTCCCGAATCGCCTGGTCCTTCATCAGAGGGTGCTAATGCGTTTCAACCTCTTTGGCAGGTGTTCATAAGTTCATAACCTTGTCCCTCCCGAGCCCACCCGCTCTCCAGCTTCCCCGATCAACCCCGCCCTGAAGCCTATTTGTGAGCAACGACGTCAAAAACTTGATGCCCTGATATTCCGGAAAGTCCCACTAGCAGCTGATCATACGGTCGATGGATCAATGCCGTTGGGCGAGGGCGATGGGTGCTGGAAAAAATCAACTAGCTGCGCCACGGTTAACCCTGCGCCCCGCCAACTCTTTTTACAGCCGTGAAAAGAAACAGTTAGACCCAAGTTCGCATCTATCCGGGTCCGTCTTGCGCTTTCACATGGAGAGCTGACGCTTTGGCGGCCTTGCTTATCCCTGAGATGCGTCCTAACACGCCGATTCCCTCCCGTAGGTTTTCCTTGGACGACATCATCCGGCTGGTCGTTCCGGGCATTTACATAACTCGTCATCTTACCATGCTTGAATCAGCTCGATAAGATCTAGCTCCTATCAGTGCGGGTACTACCTTGATGCTGCACCCACGGCTTATCACGCAGCACTGTGGGATCGCACAGGTAGGGTTTAGCAACGTTCGACATTCAGTGTCAATCATTGACCCTCCTTACGATATGGTACTCAACACCCTGCATACCATATCTCATATCTTGGTTGCACTATGCTGGTCGCTGCCTTAACACGCGGACCGACTCTTGGAATTTGTGGGAGGGAAGGGGGAGGTGTCATGCCTCGTGGGCCTAGAACATTTCATCATCCTCCCCTGGCCCTATCGGATGCGTTATAAAGCTTCTTTTCACTTCCTTTCACTCGAGTTTGAAGGCAGTGCCCGTGCGTGTTTGGTGATGGACTATGTCTGGTGAATTGAAACATTGGCTTTTGAACGATGATCTCCCCGTAAGTCGATATGAAGTGCAATCTGCGGGCCAAATTGATGTTCTTCACGCCATGCACAATGCCACGCATTTCGTCATTAGCTCGCGAGGCGCTGTGTGTATGTCATTTCTGTCAATCAGGAATGTGAACGTAGTTAACCAAGTATGGGTACATTCTATTCAGTAAGGCGCAACAGCACCAGGACTCTCTGGATATGCACCCAGACCGTCTAGACTATACAGAGTAAATGTCACTGGGCCAAGAGATCGTCGTGAATTGTTTTCGAAAATATGACTTGTCGTACAAGTTCCGGGTGCAAGGTTTGGCTGTCACAGGTTTGTTCTGGTGTGAATAGTACGCGGAATGAGGCATCAGGAATGATTGCAGCCAAATTACCTCAAAACCCACAGGACACCACAGCAGTCGTTCAGGAACTGGTCTAAATTTGGTTAGGCTGCAATGGGCTGTGGTCCATCGAGTCCACCGAGGACCAGCGGCTGGGACTACCCGAGACCTCGCCTGGAGCCTGACCCTGGATTCGGCTTCCTCTCCTGCTCATCCTTGGTCGAGATATGCCCTGCGAATGGTAATTTCGCTTCCAGGACACTCGCACGAATTACGAACGCATAACCACCTTCAGGACATCGAACTACGACCAACCAGCACTAGAACGCACCACATCACCATGAACCGCGACGGCCATGCATCCGAGGCTGCACGGGAAGACGTTGCACTCCTTCCAGATGAAAATTTAGACGCGGGAGGAGACGAAGGTAAGTCATCTATGCTCGTAGAACTGCTTGGGTGCATCAGTTGAGCATAAGTGATGTCCAGTCCGCGAAAAATCGCTACTCCGACGTCTGGGGATTTCCTTCTTTTTGTTCGGCTTAATCAACAACGGTATGGCGTTATATCGATGCTGTCAGCATACTTGACACTCATTTGCTCTGCTTAGTGTTATATGTCATCATCTTATCTGCCGCGCTTGACTTGGTACCTCCCTCTACCCCTAAGGGCATCATCGCATTCTGTAACATTGCACCAAGTCTAATAGTTAAGGTTGGATGGCCCTACGTCCTGAAAGGTCGGATACGATACGCCAGGCGTATTGTAGGATGCTGCACGTTGAGTGTTATTGGAATGTTGGTATGTTACTCCACATGAGTTTGCATTTGCGTTGGATGACAGTTTTGAATTAGGTCGTAGCGTTATTCGATAGTCTGTTTATGAGACTCCTGGGAATCTGCCTTGCTTCTTTCTCATCAGGTAAGCAGTAAACCTTGGCACTAATCAATTCGTTGGGCTTTATGGGTTCCAGGTCTTGGTGAATTGACCTTCTTGCAATTATCCACGACTTACTCTCCCCCATATGTTGGCGGACATAGTGTGGGGTAGGCTGTCTCTCTCGTTGCTCAACGACTTCAATTGTAATAATATGTTGGCCTTTCAGTTATTTTGCATCTGGAACCGGAGCTGCCGGATTGGTGGGTGCTTTCATCTGGTGGGAGGTTCGGGGATTGGGCGTTAGATTAGGGGTTGGGTTATCCTCAGTAAGGAATTCCTTTTGCCCTTGTATCCACTCCGACTTAGTCTGTGCCTCTATTGAAGATCATGCCTTTCATCATGCCCTTAACATACTTCTTGCTTCTCCCACGCCCATCAGCGTTTGTTGGGTTTTTACCTCATCCCACTAGCTCCGATGATAGTACGGTACCGTATGAACCGTTACTAAGTAGCATCGAGGGTGAAGGAGAAGCGCCGACACCTGTTCCCAAGGCCAAAATATCCTTGTCCATGGATGAAAAACTCCGGCTTGTCCGACCACTATTGCTGAAGTATATGTTGCCCCTCTGTGCGTGCTCCTTCCCTTTATGCATTAACCCAAGGCCCTTGAGCGCTTACTGTAAACCCTTCTAGTCTCTGTATATCTGGTTCGTCTTTGTTGCTCGCCCTAGTGTTGCCGTAGAACTAACTCGGCCTAGTTTGAGTATACCATAAATCAGGTACTGTTCGTTTGTATTTGTGGCTGTATAGCTGGCACTTAACTTGGTAACCGCCTCCACATTGATCCCTTGGCTACCCTCAGGGCATCGCGCCAACACTACTCTACCCAATCCCAGATGTAGATGAACACTGGATCCTCAGCAAAGTCATCCATTCAGTTCGCGATTACTACCCATTGTGGCAGGTAAGCCATCATTATGCGATACCTCTTCAATCGTTCCGTCATCGTCACCCCAATGCTGCCTTGGCCCCTTGCTGACATGCTCACATTATCCCGCGCCCCCATGTACGATTGTACATTTTTGACTATCAACATTCATCGCGCCGCTCGCTTATCACTGTGCTGTTCCTGTCATCTCTGTCGTCGATCTCATCTCACCTTCTACGCTTCATCTTACCCCAATCTCATCTCTACCTTGCAAATCGGAAATCTGAATCAATCTAACACTCGGTCGACCCTCTTTTTTCATGCGCACTCGGACACCCCCACTCACCATTTATGGAACCCCAACCACCCCATGCTTCCCCAAAACCCCCCATATGGACCACCCCGCCCGGTCAATCTAAAACGCATAAATTTATTGTTCTCATAGTTGGTATACCAGACCACAGTGTTCTTGTCTAGATCTTCAATCTCGATCGGCCTTCCACCAATCCCATCTCGCCTCTTAGCGATACCATCCATTATCCAGTTCTTCATCCTCTTGACCCTGGCCTATGAATCCGCTGTGGGATTCTTTGCTTACGAAGACAGCTCTGCGATTATTTTCGTGTTTCTCCTGGTTAGCATGGAGGGAATTTGTGGAGGTCTGGCGTAGTATGTTTTCCTTTGCTCTCCTTGCCTCGTGTTTAGAGCTATTGCGTTACTCACGCTTACTTTCTCAGCGTCAACGCCTACCATGGTATCAACCAAGAACCACCCGACCCTCAGACGGCTCACGACGAAGAGCTAAGCAAGCAAGTTCGAGAGTTCAAGATTGGATCTGTAGGTTTTGCTGATTCTTCGGGAATCCTTTTCGCTTCTTTGCTTGCTGTCCCAACCGAAATTGGGTTATGCAAGGCGCAAGTTCAAAGAGGCAAGATTCTGTGTCAAGGGTTATAAGGCATTTACTCGCAAGTCTCGATAATTGGTGTATAGTGTATTTTCGCGCTATATGTAGATTCTTGGGTTGTTCAATATAGCTATCCTTAATGGCATTAGAGGCGTGCTCTGTGCGGTCGTCCTACCACTCCTATTGCTACAGCAGAACGAGAATGAACGTTTATTCGAATTGCAAGCAATCAATAAGCAGAACCCATTACGGTAAACACCCAACTAGTGTATAGTACTTATTGTACAATATAGTGATGACTTCTACTTACAGGCCCGTGAATGAGAGAAAGATTTGAGAGAGCAACGAGATTTCAGCGAGAGAAAGAGAGCAGATCGAAGGTCGAAGGCGATTAGAACATGGAAACTAAAAGGAACGTGAAGGTATTTACGGTGAAGAGTCTGAGCTGAGACTTGAGATGAGATGAAGATCGAAGGGGAGGGACGAACACGGGTAGGATGTGTGTAATGCGTTCGGAGAGTTTATGACTACACTAATACTTCCAGAGCATTTCACGAAAGGATACTAGCGCTGTAAACGCTCACGACGACAAAGAGACTAGCAAAGGAAGAGAAACAGACGAGGAATGAGGAGGGAGAAATAATATACAAGACTATTTTAGATGAGGAGATGCGAGAAAATATATCACGAAAGGCGATGAAACGACGGTTTATTCCATTCCTTGCGCGGGAGGATTACGAGGACGTGTAATGCACCGAAGAGGAGATATGTTGATGGTCAGATGGGACATTAGGCATATACGTTCCCCATGACCCTCCTTCCATCCCAATATCCCCATTCCCAGTCGAGATACCTCCCATACTATCATCCAGCCCAGCCGCGAACATTTCATTCCGCTGGATCTGGTAATCAGACGCAGCGTCCTGGTACTGTGCCATGGAATGCAGCGAGGGAGACTGATCGGGAGATTGACTAGGGTGCTTTATGGAGCTTTCGATGATCATTCCGGTACTTGTCCACATTGATTGTGGTTGATGGTATTCAAGGGGCGAGGGTTGACCAAAGTTGGTGGGTGATTGGATGGTAGGGGATTGCGTTGAGTGGTAGTGCAATGCCGAGAATGAGGCTGGAGGTTTGTTGGGGTCTATGACCATCGTCGGCTGATGTTGTTGGTGTTGCATCTGCATGAACCCATTATTGCTCAACCCTTGCATAGGTTGGGGCTGCTGTTGCTGTTGCTGCTGACGTATCTGTTGTTGGAAATGCTGCTGGAGATTGGGATATGTAGCAGAGTGAGGAAGGTTGGTAGAGCGTCCGGGCTGCTGAACGGAACCATCTGAATCTTCTGGGATAGACTGGAGAGGTGCTCCCTGCGACTGATGCGCGAACAAAGTGGGGGATTGCTGCTGTCCTTGTTGCTCCTGGGCGTAGAACTGGAGGTTCCCGGATGAACGATGCCGAGGAATATGGAAAGGATGAGCCGGTGCGCTATGTGGCGGCGGCGGCGGTTGCTGCTGTTGGAACTCCTGTGTAAACTGCTGGAGATTCCCAGTCGAGTTGTGACGGGACAAATTCGGGTTCCCAACGTCCTGGTTCTGCATCTGCTGTTGCTGGACCTGTTGCGGTTGCTGTTGGTAGTCATTGAACTGGAAGCTAGACTGCGATCGCGGAACCTCGAACGGTTGAGCCATGGTTTGTATGGCTTGCGGAGAAGCTTGCTGTTGAGCCGTATGTTGCAAATTACCCATTGACTGGCGTCTCATGGGCCCATGGTGCTGATTATCAATCGTCGACTCCAACTGCCCAAAATACCTCAGGTTCCCAGACGAGTGATGGCGAGGCAAGGAAACCTGCGGTGGTTGGGGAACCTGCTGGTGCTGCTGGAACTGAGGAACCTGGAGGTGCTGGTGCTCCTGGGCGTACTGCTGTAGCGAACTCGAAGAGTGATGACGAGGAAGCGTGATCGGCTGTGCTTGGACAATCCTCGTCGTTGGGGGTGGAGGCATGCTATGCTGATCTTGCGAGTAATGAATGTTTCCAGATGAATGATGGCGAGTGAGATTGGCATGGTTTGGTTGGTTGAACTGGGACTGGTTGAGCGGGCTTGGGGCCGGGCTCTCACCCTGGTTCGGAACAGGTTTTTGGAACTGCTGCTGCTGCTCTTGAGCAAATTGCGCCAGATTACCCATAGACTGATGTCTAAACAAGCTCTGCTGCTGCTGGTGTTGCTGCTCCAACCTCTGCCTCTCCATATCCAGCTTCTCCCTCTCCATCATCTGCTGCTGCTCCAGCTTCTGTCTCTCCGCTTCCTGCTGCTGCTGTTGCTCAGCCCTCTGCCTCTCCAAGTTCTTCTGCTGCTGCTCCAAGATCTGCCTCTCAGCTTCTTGCCGTCGCTGCTGCTCCGCCCTTTGCCGCTCAGCCTCAGCCTCAGCCTCCTGTCGAGCCATATGCTCCTGCATCTGCTGCCACTGGCTCTTCTGCTGCTGCTGCCGTCTCTGCGCCTCATCCACATCCGACCTTACGCTGGAACCCTGTCCCTGTCCGCCATCACTCGACTCAACAACCCTCACGCTCCGTCCAAGAGTGCTCAACAACGGGTTAGACGACGTCCGCCCAGCGCTGATCCGCGCTTGACCGCCCCCACCAACAACACCACCACTGGCACTGCCGCCATTACGCAGCCCCAAGCTGACATCGACCTCCATATCCGTATCCATCACATCATCCAGCCCAACCAGCCCAACAGTGCCAACGTGGACGTTCGCACTCCCGCTGTCGACTATATAAGGCGTCGAGGACGTGATCAGCTGCGAGAGGCTGACGTTCTGGCTGGAGCTCGAGCCCGTGAGCTTGTTCTGCTGCGATTGAGATTGGGACTGGGGTTGGGATTGAAGTTGGGCGCGACTACCACTATGGGCCTGTCTCAAGCCGCCCAAGCCCTGACCTTGGACGTGCGTCTGAGACGGCGACCGCGATAGGGACGACTGCTGCTGCTGTTGTTGCGACTGGGCAGGAGCACTCGACGAGACGACAAAAGACTGGGCCTGGCTCAACACCTGCGTCAAGCTCTGGTGCTGGTGCGGCTGTTGTGGCTGGATGACTTGATGCGGCTGCGGCTGGGATTGCGACCGCGAGACGGGGGAGTTTGAGAATTCTCCATCGCCTGCTATGGAGGAGCTCGACGAGGACGAGGAGGACAGGGAGGAGTGGATGGATTGTCCTAGGGGACTGTTGACACGAGATAAAGCCCTTCCTCGTAGGTTGCTTCCCAGGCCAAATCCGCTGCCAGGTGACGACAAAAGCGGAGAGGGCTGGGTAGGACTAGCAGGTGCAATAATGGTGTGCGTCCTGCCGCTAAAGATCGACAACTCGTCTCTCTCCGGGTCTTGGCTGTTATTCGAGCTGGCGTTCATGTGGGAGGACGATGTCGGCTTGAACAGTTCCGTCATGGATAGGGTCGGCGGGATGCCGCTGTTCGATTCGAGGTATGTTTGTTGGGCTTTATGCTGGAGGCGTTGAAGGATCGGCTAAGAGAAAAGGGGGAGTTGATTAGTTGTTGAGTGCACACTCGGGAGGCACGCGTACCAAGAACTTGACAGCCCGTCCACCGTACGAAGCAGCCTTCTCAAACAACTCTACAGCCGTACGGAGCTCCAACAACGCAGTCGGCGCAACCTTGGACTGCGAAGCATGCGTCACGACCGACGCCAACATAACCTACACAACCCACCCCAATCAGTCTTCCTTTCACTTTACGCAAGCAATGAGACTCCTCGACTCACCGAGGCAGAGAACGCATGAGTCCACAAAACCCAAAACTTTGCAATCTGCGCGGGGTACAACACAAACTGCTGCTTCACCGACCCAATGATCGTACACGCCGTCCTGTACCCCGCCAAGAACGAGGGTGCGTACTGGCTCTTGATCGGGTCGAGCGAGTGCGCCGTGATCGCGTGTGCAAAGAAGCATCTGTGGATGTACAACAATGCTATTTCACAACGTCAAACGTCAGAAATCAGTTCGTGTCCTACACGGACAAACTGAAAGCTTACTGAGATCCCGGTAGTTGGTCGGCATGAAACACTTCATCGTGTCGGCCAACCCCATGTTCTGCCCCTGCGTTATGGCCTGCGACACGTCCGGCACCTCCGTCTCCCGAATCTTCCTATCCAGCTCGAGCACGAGCGAGTACTTTGGCGCTCTCGACGTCAACGTGCCCTGGACGACTTGGGATATACACTCGTGTCCAAAGCTCGCTTTCCAGTGATGCACTACACACAGGCACAACGCAACCCCAACACACAACCCCGACATACATACAGAGGATGAGAAACAACCGAAGAAGAAAAAGAACGATACGCACGACTATGCTGCACGCTCCCATCAACGCCCAACGTCTGCTCCGTGTCCGCCGGCAACTCGCAGTCCACAAACGGGAGCGAAAACGTCGGCAGCCGGCCCGTCGCAAGGCTCTGCCAGCCGTCCATCACATACAGCTCCCAGAACAGCGAGCGCCGCTTCTGCACCTCGGCCGGCGGCAGCTTCCAGCGCGCCGAGTCGCGGTGGAGGCCGAGCTATATATATGCGACAGAGGGCACAGAAGGACGCGTAGATGATCATGAGCGCTTTTTCGTCGACGATGACGAGAGGGAGGACTTACGCTCTGAGCCAGTTTACACGCCAACCCGACCAGCACCCAGCCTCTCTCCGTACACCCCCCTCCACCCCCTCCACTGCCGCCACCCTCTGCCTCCTCAGGACCGCCACCGACCACCTGGCCCTCGGACAGCCCCTCGTAAACAGACATCAACGCAAGCGTCTGCACGGTCGCCACCACCGGCGCGCGCTCCAGCATCGGCTCGAGCCCGAGCGTCGCCTTGGCGAGCGTGTACCAGTGTGCGCTCCGCCGCGCGCTGTCTCCTGCGCTGGCGGCCCCATTTTGCGCGTTCGTGTGCGCATGTGTGTTTGTGCTCGTGCTCGAGGAGAAGAACGAGGCGGGGGCGGAGGTCTCGCCCTCGACGTCCAGAGCAGAGGCGCAGCAGAAGATGGTGAACAGCAGCGCGAGATCGTGCGCGGTCGGTTTAGGCTTGAGCGGGGTGAGCGTGAGCGTGTCGAGCGCGATCGTGCTCTTCGATTTAGACAGCGTAGCAGTTGAGGATTTTTCTTCAGAGGCGGTAGCAGTAGAGTCTGAAGGACTCTTCGGGGCAGCACCTGTAGAGTCCCCGTTGGTGGTACTCGTCCCCCCGAACCCGTTGCTCAGCTTCTGCTCGTCAAGCTCAATTTTATATTTAGCCTCGGGGTACCACAACGGCAGAACCTCCTCCTCCAACTGTCGCCTCTCCACCACCGCCCCAAAGCACCACGCCGCGTGCTGCAAGAACAGGGCCGCCATCTTGTCCGCCTCCTGCCACGGCGGGAGGTAGGTCTGCACCAGATGATCGAGATCGATCTTGTGCACTCTCGATGTCGACGCGGGGCCGCCTGCCGACGAGCCCGCGTGCGTGTGCCCGTGTCCGGCTAGGCTGCTGAGGTTCTGGAGCGACGCGGACGTGGAGGGGAACGGAAAGGCCGTCGCGAGGTGGTGGATGGCCGAGGGCAGGTCCGAGTTCCAGCTGTCCTCTTTAGACGCGGGATTGGCCGTTGGCTTGGCATGGCCGTTGTTGTTCAGAGGAGCGGAGAGCGTCGGCCGGGACAGCACCCGCGCGTGGGCGTGATTGTGGGCGTGGTTGAGGGTGGATTGTGACCGGAGAGGATTAGCGCTTCCTAGTATCGTCGTAGCCGAGAGCGAGGTGTTGAAGTTCATCAACGTCGGCGAGGGCGGCGAGGGCGCGCTCTCTCCCTGAGTTGACGTGTGTCCAGTCAGCGACAGATTGACAGCACAAGAGTTTGAGGATTTCTACTTACGATGAGCAAGCTCTGGAGATAACCACGCCAAGCGATCAGTCCCAGGAACGACAAGAGCGAGCGTATATGCTAACTACGAACCTCTGAGCCGGCACTCCTTCCGTAAAACACAGTCCCCCCGTCGTCTCTAATCGCCAGCGTGCCAAACGCGTCTATGAGGTGGGATTCGTCTTGCTCCTCCTCTGCTTCTTCCCCGGCTTTCTCAAAGGTGGGGTTGGCATCGGCCTTGCCGTTCACGGAGGCGCTTGGCCCGCTCCCAGAGGGGACGGAGAGGTTGCTGACGTTGGTGCCGCTGCCCACCCCTAGCTCGTCCGCATCGACAGCGGAATGCAGCTCGATGCTCGATTTGATGCGGAGCAGGTCCCGCCCGAGCAGGGGATGGGGCTCGCCGGGCGCCACGGTCGCCTGGAGGATGGCGAGCGCGTCCTCGAGGTTCCGGATTCTGTCGCTCATCTGCGAGATCTTTTGGTGCAGTTTTTCCGTGTCGGCCAGCACGAATCTGTCGAGGTGCCATAAGTTTCGGTGTGGCGAAAATAGTCGTGTGCGGAGCGGGCAGTCCCCATCAGAGGCGAAGTGAGAAAGGACCCCATCAATGATCGTCAAAAGAAGCTCTTAGGAAGGAAAGAAGGGGGATAGGAGCCTCCGACGAACGGACGGGACGCGGGATGGATGATACAAAGAAGCAAAAGTGCAGAATGTACCTTGTTCCTTGGCCAGTAATTAAGCTTCCGTTGGGACAAATCGCAGAGCATCCTCGACGTTTGCAGCTGTAATCCATCAAATGTCAGAAAACTGTCAGAATCCCATCATTTGCTCGGGAGGGGCACCGGTTATCGCACCCTCCCACGCAGCATGGGACAGCATACCTTGAGCATGGCACGGTTTTGTCGCATTTGAGCTTTAGTCTGTCGGTAGAGAGGGTTAGCGAGTGCGTTGTGCGCGTGGTGTGGGAACGGACCGTCTACATTCAGCGCATGACAGGGCACCTGGTTTGGCGTAAGCGTAGGCGTGAAGCGTGTGTGCGTACGCGGGGGGTCGATAGGTATCAGCCCGTGATGTAGTCGAACCGAGATGAAGTTGTTCAACACACGTTAGCGACCCACGATCGGGGCAGCGGAAGCAAAAAAAAGGGAGACGCGAGATGAGAATGCGACACAAAAAACAGAACGAAAGCTCAACGACCCACCTCGCGCCCTTTTCGACTCCTTCTCCTGCGCCCGTTGTGCAGCGCTTATATCTTTCCGACCCATCTCTTATTAGTGCACTGGAGAACGCTCTGTGAGTGGCGCTCCCTCCAACGCGATACGACTACGAGGCGATATCGGCGATGACAAACGGTCGAGCTAAATGTACGTTATTATGTTTGACTTGCCCGGTGGTGATGAGAACCCTGCGGTTCGGATTCGGAGTCGGGTCCGGTGTATGTGGTGACCCCAAGATTGTGATCAAAAAGGACAGCGATAGTTGATAGCGACGATAGCGAGGCAGACGGTGGGACGCGAGCTTGAGCTGATCGAAAAAGGGTGGAAAAGACAGGTGGACGAGGGCCCTCGGTTGGCTCGTCCTCTCGCTTAGTGGCTATCGATGATGGAAGGGTTGGCGTTTCCAACACCCGCTTGATGCAGAAGAAAGGACGTCGACTGGCAGGGGCTTCCTCGGTGCCTGGTAATGTACACGCACGCCAATGCTGTGGCCTCGACAGACGAGAGCACAACGGGGGATAGAGGGGAAGTTGATGGTACACTGGGGAGAGGAAGCGGCAGTTAAATCGAAGAGGGAAAGCGCGAGAAAGGGTGGAGCGGAAATCAGTGGGGGAGCAGGGAGGGGGGAAGGGACCCTGGACATACACCAGGGCCAAGCGGGCGATGGGAAGGGCGAAAACAGCAAAGGGCACCAATGTTTGCCTGGATTGCAGCTCGTATGCCCGTCCCTTGTCCTTGCGCGTTCTGCAGCAATCTGCCCCTTATTCCTGGAACTGGACGGAAGGGCAACGCTATTGTCTGTTCCTTTGAAGCCCTCGGTGGTGCGTGCGTGATTGGCCGTCAAAGAGCGTCCGTTACTGGAGCTCCAGCCGACGCTCCTTTGATCAATAAAGCAAGCAAGTTTGATGCCGATGGAGACCTTGTGCTTCATATCCAAATTCCTTTCGGCGAACGCGCACTGATGGGACCTCGACACAGACTGTACGCGTACAACCTCCAACACATCCCAAGATCCTGCCAAACCTCCTGTTTGACACCTTTCCTCTGCTGTTTTCCCAGCAAGCGCAATTGACACGAAAAATTGCTTCCGCCATTCCACAGGGCCAACATCTGCAAATCAGGCAAATTTCCAAAACCTCCCCAATCAAATTGTTCGCCATCTTTGGCCCCCTCGGCCTTATTTCGCTAATACTTATCCCACCAATCCCAGTCCAGCCCCCCATCCCAGAGCAAGAGGCACAACGCCGGGTCGTTGACGTAGCGGGGAACAACGATTGCAACAAACATCTGGATCCACTGGTACTCGGGCTCCAACTCGACTCCACTGCCGACAGCCGTGGGTTGGGTGGCGGGGAACCGACCAGACAGCCAGATGCAAATCGCCAGGTACACACCACTTCTAGCCGACCGACAATCGTGCAAAAACGTACATGCACACACAAGACGTCCGCAAACCGCTGCGGCCAGATACACATACACACACACAAATACACCCAATGGCGAAAAAGATACCCATGCTGTCAACCTCCCCCTTCCTTCTTGCTTCTTGAACGGTTGAACCTGACCTGGATTTATTATTCATACGTAACCCCTCCCCTGGCACCGCGCCCCTCTTCCAAAACATACGACATTGTCCCGCGCCGGGGGGTTCATTCGTTCGTGGCCCCAACTGCTGTTCTCATGGCCAATAGTATCAGCAGCTGAGGTGGTGGATTGAATGCTGTCTTCGCTCTTGATCCCGATCCTGATTCTGACGCTATGGCTACCCCTCGCCGGTGGTGTGCCGTGTACCTCTGAACTCAGGGCGCGCGTCGCGCCTGGAATGCTGTAGCTGGTTATTGGCTGGATAACAGCTCGGGGGCTGCTATGATTACCACCACCACAGCGGGGTCTGTATCGTTCGCCTACCACTGGCACTGGTAGGGCACACCACGGCACCGAGGGCGATAGAATAATCCCAATCAGCTCTAGCGTTCGGGACACTGTCATTTATTTACGATAACGAAAGATCGTCACAGCATTCATCTTCATTCAACGCAACAGACCCGAACCGTCCGAGCACACGCACGCACTATACGCATAATGTTCGCCGTGCTCCACAGCATCCTGTAACGACGAGACGAGTTTATCCGGGGGGAAGGGCGTGCTTGACGATGAGTGACGGTGCGAGTGCAAGCAGCCCTGGTTCAGCTGACACGCCGCGACGTGTCCGTCCCCGGATGCTGTATGCATGCATGCATGCATCCCAGGTCTGCAGCTGCCATCCGAGTTGTGTTCTTGGCGGCTTCGGGGTGTTGCCTCCCATTTCCATCTCCCGCTTGTGCTCGTATTCGCGCTCAGGCTCAGGCCGGTATCGCAGCTCCTACGCACTTCTTTTATATCGACGTGGTTAAACTGAGGGGACATCCGAAGCAGAGGAAATCAACCCGTCGCTCTGCTCTCAGCGCCAGCGCAACTTGCCCAGCCAGCCAGACCCACCCCCACAGTGTTTGCTCCTGCCGTAACCACACCTCTCGTTCCCAACCACGTTCTGCATGCACCCTGAGCCTCGAGGCCTCATGCATCATGATTAGAAATCACGAAATATGCACATGCATACATGTCAGATGGGGTGCTACATCACTGGCATAAGTAGTGGTGCGCATATATCACGACGCGATCATACCGAGATGTCGATAATTGGTGCTGCTGTTCGCGCTGTTGCTGATGAGTACGTATACGTGTGGTGGCCGTGCTGTAGAGTGTTAGTACGTATACGTAGGCCAGGTAAGCGTTTTGTGTGGTAATCCCGAGCTCGAGTGTTCAAGTGCCACAGGCACTCCCGGCCCCCCGTCCATGTCCATATCCGTGTCCGTGTCGGTCGCTAGTGCCGTACTCGTATCATCCAGCCACACACGCATCAAATCGCACAATCCCAACCTCCGCGTCTACACCCAAATCAACCTTTACTGTTTGACACACCCACGGGTCAAGAAATTTACAAATCCCTGTGGCCGCTGAAGACGCCGACCGCCATGCCATCGACTTGAGCGGTGGTGCTGACGTATGACAGTGGCGACCACGATCGCGATTGTGGTGGCAGTTGGTCGCCGGCGTGGTTTGGATTCGGGGGTACTTCAGGTTTCCTGCCAAGTTTTTGGGTTTCAGTTTCAACTGCATCTGGACTCTTGGGATCTACCGCCATCTTCAAAAATATCACGGCCAGCCTAGTGCCGTTGGCGGAATTTTGTGTGTTGCATCTCACGGTCAGTGGCACTGCGATTCGACGCTCTTGGAACTAAACTTGGAGACGACGGTGGTCACTAGTATCTCGCCTGGCGAGTCCGGATTTGGTCGTCGTGTCGGTATGATTGTAAATAGCTATATTCGCCAGCACTGCGGTTGTCGGAGCTACTCCTTGGCCCTTGGGACTCAAGTTGAGCTGGCCTAGACTTTGGCTCGCTAGCAGGCTGTCACGCACGGTGAGTGCCCCTCTCTGACGCTGAACGCCCCTTGCGGAGTTCTTGCTCCCTGCAGACTCCCCTCCCCCCCCTAGATCTGTAGTTGGTCGAAATTGGGGACCACACCGCATGTTCTTGCGAGGGTAACCTGGCGACGGGGCAGTACCCCAGTTGGAAGACGGCTGCGCAGCCAGTGTCGCTTGGCAGCACACGTATCATTTCCCTGTGCGTTTGGCTAGCGCGTCCAGCAACACCTCGAGGATGACGAGTCGTGCACAGTTGGATGATGGATTGTACCCAGCCTGCTGAAGATGGTCACTGTAGGCGGTACTGCTGAACTCGACCCCCACCGTTCGGCCGAACCAAAAATATTGATGCTGGCGCCCCGGAGATTCCTTGACCACAACAGGCTAGGACAGCTTCGGGTTTCTCGCGGAGAAATCACCATTTGCACCACCACCACCACCACCACCACTCCTAAGGGAACTCAGAATGCCTTATTGTTAGCGCTCGGACCGAGTCCCAGCCAGTCTAGTCCTAGTATAACCCAACGCCCAACGTCTATCTCCAAATTCACTAGCACCAGCACGGGTACGAGCACCTTGAAACCGCGTCCGCCCAACATCCAACTTGAACTCTGACTTCCTCCGCCGGCGGTGCCTTGAACTTACCGCCCTCAGGAGTCCTACCACGTGCACACGAGGAACAACAACTCCTCATGGGACATAGGCGACGGCTAGAATCCTTCCTTGTCCCACTAACCCGAGTCCCTATCTCCCTGGGCGCATCCAACCGGTGTGTGCCAGTATCTGAGGGAACGGTGAGATCTCTCTTACTTCCATATCTGTAAGTGATTTGCGCTTCTATTCGCTTTCGATGCGGGGCCTGTAGTGCGGAGCTAAAAATAATCTAGGTCCAGCCCCGAGGGGGACGCAATAGATTGTACACCATGCGTCATATCGCAGACGGACATGATGGGTGTGCCAACCCGATTCAGCCCCGCAATATCAGTGTGATAGGACCTCGACCTCGACCTCGACCTTGGCACTTTGGAAATGAGCGTGGAGCATAAACTCAATCGCCACCGATTGAATACAGCGAGCCCGTGCATGTGAAGAATGAAAAAGAGATGAACGACAAATACGAAGGAGCGTGTACGAAAATGAAGAGGTGCGTGCAGCAGATGTGCAGCCCCTGAAGGCACGCTCGTATACGCGTTCGTTGTGGACCTTTCTGATTTCCTTGCGCACTGGCAAACCTAGTCGTCCAGCAACTGTGGCGCGTCTGCATTTTTTTTTTTCATCTCCCAGTGCGCTTCCATCCTTCAGTCCGAGTCCTCGAACCTTGCCATCTGACGTTCTCCCCCCCCATTCCGCCGACTCCTTTGTCCACTCCAACCAACCCCTTTCCCTGGCGTAAATATCTACGTTGGCACAGAGGCGGAATTCGAAAAGCTTCGGAGATATTTTTATATTGAGGTACTCGTTTAACGTCTGCTGGCCTGAGACCTGTTTCCTTTCCAGCTCCAACTCCTTTTTCCAATTTCAGTTCCGGTGAACGGCGGGTACCACGGGGTACGCCATATGGACACCAAGCCTTTGAACATGCTCAAAATGTGCCTCGCAACAAACACACACAGCAAAACACCTAGATCGATATCGTGAATCTCCAGTCCCAGTCACACTGGTCGGGAGAGGGTGTTATCTCCACCGTGCAGATTTTAGAATCAGTGGTGATAATTTAGGCCCTGATGTAAATGAACTGCTTGCCAATGAGACCATACTGCTCTATGCCTATACCTACTCTACCCGACTCTGCTAGTGAATCTAAAGTCGAAAAGACTGAGCCTACTATCCGTCGAGAACGTCTTTCGCACCCTAAGAATTTCAGATCTTGCTTCTAGGCCTCTGGTCTTAGGTGGACATGTCAATTGCACTGTTGAGATTTTCGTGCCAGTAAGCGCGCCGATTGAATTATTGATGTCAAAATTATTCATCAGTTCTTTCTGCTCCTACCTGCGTCGTAGGGGATTATCCTCCGATTTCTGGTCTTTATCTGTATTTCCACGGCTCACCTCCACGCAAGGCTTCATCCAAGATGTCGCAGCAGACAGGGGAGGAAGTGTAACGAAGTATATTCATTGCGATCGCGGAGGAAAATAAAAGTCTTTTGATACGGTGAGACACGGTGGGGAGTAGGCTATCTAATACAATGATCTCAAGCTGGTTTACTATGCTAAATCTACATGGATGTAATGAACTACGGAGAGCAATCCCTAAAGCTAACCAACCAGTGGAGGGTAGAAATATGCAAGGCGAATCAGTCGCCCCTTGGTTTCTTTCGAGTAGGAGTGGTGTCGATTAACGATCCGGATATATAGCTCGCATCTACACCCTGTGTAATCGATCCTAGCTGGTCATCGCCCATCGGACTGTGATAAGCACTAGCGTTCAAATCGCGCCCAGGTGCTGGTGGTGTTGTAGGAGCCGCTGAGCCGGAAGCTGCTGTCGCCAACAGTCGAGCAAGGTATGCCTCCCGCCGGGTCTGTTCATTGACAGCACTTTCGTGCACCGTGCATTCATAGACGTTCTTGGTTGCATCAGACATTTCGGATTCAAAGTCGGTGATGGCTTGCAAGAACATTTCGTGGATGTTCCAGTACTCGAAACCACGATAACGAAAAGCCATGACAAGGATATCCCACAAAGACCGAAGCAATGGCTCCAGGATGTCGAAAAAGCTGTGGACATGCAGAAGGATATACCGGTCCATGTGGCTAGGATTTGCGAGTAGCTTGCATTTGTTGCGTAGCAAGGTAGCCACATCGCCGTCAAATAGACAGTAAACCACGTTCACTAGATCTGGATTGATGTTGTCCCCGTGTAGCTCATCTCTTCTGGATCCTCCGGATTTACGGGTGAGACAGAGATACAGAAAAGACCAAAACACTGATTCCATGTCATGGGGAGCATCGTGAACCAGTGTTTGCGGCCATTCAAGTTGTTTATATGATGTATGAGCGGTTGCTAGTGCGCCGAACAAAATTTCATGAGACATGAATGGCAATGTCCCCTTGCAATGAGGTAAATGAATGTGAAGATGGAGAATTGATTATGTACATACAGTTCTGAGGTCATGACTGGATTTGTGATTCGCAAATGAGATGACAGTTGTTGGCACCTAGAGGAGTATGAGGCTATCTTCACACAAACGAATAACTTGTCTAGCTTACCTGCCACTTCAAGTTTTTCAAAGCATACTGGCTCCCTGGTGGTAGTCCAAGTTCCTCGATGCGTGTCGTTATGTATTCATTCACTAAATGGAGCAGCCTTTGACCGGTCAGATGATCATTGGGTGTCGGAGTGCTTGAAGTATGAGCATGTTTATTGAGGTAAATGACGCTGAGAACCTGGTTATAAACCTCAATCCCGACCATTTTCAGCACGCGTGGTGATGCCTCGCCCTCAATCAATGAATCTGGCAAGGGATATGACTGTATTCTTTCAATTTTGACACCTCGCTTGGCATGATCCAAATCGATGACGCAACCATCGCATTCGTCGCTGCTAGAATTGTTCACCAGATGAATCAGCATATTCGAGAGGGAGCAATCTCGTTGTAAGACTCCATGCTCTTTATATAGGTGCTCGTGTCCTGAAAGAAATCGTCATTTCAAGTACATCAAACAAACGACACCTCATACCCTTGATGGTATCTTTCAGAACTGCTACAAGTTCTTTCATCGTCCGAAAGAACTTCACAGAACACCCGACGTCTTTAAGCAGCAGTCGACAATATATGCGGTTCAAAGGCGATCTATTCTGTACGCGCACAGCTTTCTCATTTTTTCTATGAACAAACTGATCCCTGCCCTCAGGTCGCACATCTTCGCTCTCTTGAGGTGTTGCGTAGATATCATAGGGTACCGATGGAAGATTGTGACGCATATTGCCCAGCATAGAGTCCACTTCACCCCTGATTGATACATCCTCCCAGGAAACCAATTTCGCGACATTGTTGTGATTCACCCCAATGTAGAAACTCGCCTCTGTTGGGATCGTCAATTGTCCGTCGACTGTCTCCTCCTTCACAGGCCGATATGATTGTTTGATGACAAAGAAATCGGTTGAGTCCTGATATCGAATGGTTCAGGTAAGCCCAAGAAGATAAACGAATATAAGCCCACCTGATAATCAATATCCTTCCGTTTATCGTACTCGACGACGACGAACGCTGTTGTCGCACGACCGTACATTATCTCTGCATCAGCGATGCTGAGCACATCCACCGTAACGTACTTTCGACGTTGGGGTTTCCCATTCTCTATCACCTGTTGCCCATCCACCATCACTGGCATGGTAAATACCCATCGGAGTTGATAAATCGCATCAGTAGTCTCTGGATCAAAGCGGTGCGTCCACGATTTGACTGTGGTATCCTGAGTTTGGTCGTAAAGCTTTATACTGGTATCCCATCCCAATAGCTCAGGAGGAAGGATGTGCAAGGCAGCAATAACACGGATGAACGCCATCGGGTCCTTTCAAAACATTTGCGCACGAGACACAAAAGCTATGAGAGGGAAACCAGCACAAACCTCATGAATGTCGATTGGGTCCTTTGTCCCAATCGCTCCAGAGCGATCACACATCCAGACGTATAACTTATTCCTGACTAGCACCAATCCGATCATAAATCGACGATTGAGCTGATCACGTAGCGCTTGTCTGAAGTAACGGAATAGTTGTTTGACTCCTTCATGATAATCCGAGTCCTTGATCTTGACCTCCACAGGGATGTGGACTTGCATCCACCAGGCCACAAAGGCGTTGGCCTGCCATATTCATATGTTTGTCGTTCAATCAGTCAATCAAAAGCTGATGGGTGACGACCATACCCTATTTTTCCTCAACCGCTTAATGATCTGTATGACCTCTCCCATCTCGTTTCTCTTGTTCTTGTCCTCCAATCCATCCCCTTTGTGAGCACCTGAGCGAGTCCGCTTGCTTCCACTTTGTATCTGGCCCAAGCCGTCATCCTGGTCGTTCCACATCGCTTTTTCATGTGCTTCAATATCCTCGGAATACTTCTTGAGATTCTGTTCAACCTGATCCAACGCCTCCAGGTCCGTGACGAGTACGCAATCAGGGTAAACCTTTGCAGATTCCCTATTGGGTGACAGGATGGAGGATTGAGAATGCCCAACCCATTTCCCCTTGATACCATTCTCAATGTATGTCTCCAAGTCCTCTAGTGCAGCGAGAATGTGGTTACAGGTTTTGGTGAAGGGTTTGTAGTATGCATCTTCTTTTTTGCCACCGGTAATGGTGCTGAAATCTGACCACTTGCCATCCTTGTAGGTGCCGTTGCCGACAAGCAAGTCTCGAACACGTGCCACGAGGTCCGGAGGAATAGGAAGTATGGCATCGAGAAATTCATCTCGTGGGGAGACGAATATACGACCTCTCAGGTCCTTTTCGACGTCTGCAGCGGCCTCTACTTTGAGTGTTTGGTGGAACGTAGTCCGCATAGTTCGGGCGGCCTTGATGGGCGTGTCGTTGAGGCCTTCGAGGGCAGGACCTGACCGTTGGTAGTCATGGGTCATTGTGGACTTGGGATGAAGAATATACGCTCTCACCTTGATATATATATCGATATCAATATTTGATCCAACGAGGCCAAAGATCGATAATAAAGCCAAGGGCGTCATGTCGCGTCGTGTCAACCACAATATTTTCGAATCGGGCACGTGATCGTGAGGCGTGACCTAAAATTCCCTACTTTCATTTTTATACACAATATTCAAGTTTGTCCATTTGTATGGAGACCTGAAATGTTGCTGTGATGTCCCCCTTTCTTCCATTTTCCAGCAGAGAAGAAGCATCTCTCCATAGTTGCACCATGACAGACAGGCCTTCTCTGATATAGTATTGTTTAGAAAGTCCAAAAATAATAATATAAGGCTATTATGACGGC
>KB722750.1:724805-741843 GCA_000349905.1 Volvariella volvacea V23
TTTTGCAATGAACAAGGCAACCGTGTATAGCTGTCCCGAGTCGATGTGTAGACAGAGTAGTTTTAGCCATCGGATAAAAATCCCACGATGGCTAAAAATCCCATTGGTAGTCATTGAATCCACATAGTATAGCAAGACCAGAGTCTCACTCGATCAGCGAGCCGTAAGCGGACAGAGGGCAATCAGCGGGCGCCTTGGAGGGTATTGGACGAATTTGAAGCGGTTAGGTTTGAGTCTAGTAATCCACAATGCACCTCGTGCCAAAAAGAATCGTGACCCAAGCAACGAATAAAGAAACCAACAACCGAAAACTCGGTGCATAGCGTAGATAGAAAAGAGTAGGGATGGCCCAATCTTAAAGCTTAATTGCAAAAACAACCGCCATAGCCAAGTCCTAAATAAATCGTTCAACACCAGGCAGACGAAATGAACGAAATGCAACACATGATAACAAAGGGATTCCCTTCATCTAATCTAGGTTTAAAAAAACATAAAGGACGAAGTTATGACCCGGAACGCGCACTCGCACTCGCACTCCCGCTCCCTAAACCTACCGACTATAAACGGTCGACTTAATAGTCGTAATACTCGCCCCACTTGCCGTGGCCATAGCTGTAACCTGAACACCTCCATCCATCGACCCGCCACCGTTCACATGATTCCGCGCCTTTGCAACTGGCACAGCGGGAGGCTTCCTCCTCTTCGTCGGAATGGGAGGCGCACTTCGCCTCAGCTTCGATGTCCCGGAATCAGTGGCTTCGCTCTGGAAACTGCTAACAGACGATGTGGGTGATACGCCTGAACCGTCGGTGGCGCTAGCATTGATGTTGACGTTGACGTTGACACTATTCGTGCCTGTCGTTCTTGGACGAGCAGCATTACTATCGTGGCCTGGTATTGTCAGATCGGTCGAGGATGGTAGATGTAGGTGGTGCGGATAGGGATGAGGACGTGACGTTGGATCAGGATTTAAAGGCGTAAGATGATGTATCTTCTCTGCTGCCGACCCTTCGACGACCATCGAGTGCGTGCTTCCTTTTCGAGGTTTGTGTGATGATGACGAAGGCGGTGGCGGCGGTGGCGGCCTCGAGGATGGTCTTACTGTCGAAGTGGTAGAAGAGGAAGCAGTGGCGGAAACGTTGACCAAACTTGAGCTACTAGCATTACTTGGTCTCCTGGCTGACTGGTCGCCGTCTAGAGGTGATCGAGGTACAGGTGGCATAGGGTGACTGTGATGGCCAAGTTTATGGTTGTGGTGCTCCCGTGCCGGTTTGAGGTGTTCCACGCTCTTGCTGGGCTTCAAATTTTTGGTCTTGATGGACGGTGTGCGGGTCAGCTGAGACGAAGCTGAGACGGAGTTGACGCCAAATTCTTGTTCTGGTGGTGACGTTGGTGTTCTTGACGATGATGGGTCGATGTTGCCTCCCACTGCAATCTTCCCCGACCCTAAAGCGCTATCACTCATTGGGCTACCCTTCCTCGAACTCTCCAGACCCGTTCCAATATCTTTTCGAGGTTGCAGGAACTGTACACACCACTCCCCACTTAGACATCTCCCAACCAGCCGTTTTGTCGTTGGATCCACGTCGCGCATGCTGGTTTCCCGTATTAGCGATTCTAGTGTGTAGACTATCTGTGCTCGTTTGTATGGTACGTTTCGTAACTGGGTTCGTGTCAGTAGCGGGTGCAGTACTCGTAAAAATGTATGTCGAAGCTATAAAAGGAGATGTCACAATCGCCATCATGACGACGAAAAGTCAACTTACGGAATCGCTTTCCTCATCAAGGTCCGTAATCTCCCTCAGGAAGACGTCTACCAACACCTTCAAGTCGTTGGTGTAAAAGTATTCCGAGGTCCCGTTGGTCGTGAATAATACATATAGAATTTTCAAGATCAGCATTTGCATGCAGAGATCTTCAGGGGTGCCCTCTGTCTCAAAAGGGTTGAGCAGTAAACTATGACGTGGTGGCAGGGTGCTTACGTGCTCGATTCAGCATAAATATGATATTCTCGCCAAATGTTTTACTCGACCCCAGCCGGCCCATTAGCACCCTCAACACTCGATTTTTGATTTGCGGCGCATCCTTTGCCTCCTTAGAGAGGCATGCAACCATAAACTGTTCATTGAGGGCGACCTACAGATCAAAATATAAGTATCAGGAAAAGAAGAACGAAACGACTTACAATCAGCTTGATAACACTATAGTTGAAAGTATCATCCTGCATCTGTCTTGTCTGCTCCACGAGCTCGAACAAGTAATCAACAAACGAATCCTCGAAGATCTCTGCAAAGAAACAGCACACGCCGCAAAAACGGTATCAGTAAGTCACAGCGAATCCCCAAATAAGAAAGCAGGCAACCGCACTAAGATCGTTTATCGACAATTTCTGGACAAGACATACTTCGTACAGCAGCCGCACAGCCAAACTCCTAAGTTTTGCCTCTATAGGAACAGGGACATCGAAGGCCGATACACCGCCGCCACTATTCCCATTTGCACCAAAATAGGTATCCTCGACGTCAGAATCAATGTCCACAAGTACATGATCCTTGAGCAGTTGAATCAAGGGTTCCCAACGGTGCTGTTGTCGAAAGAAATCGGGGTTACGGTGGCCAAAGCATAGCAGGACGTGGTAGTATATCAGTTGTTCGTGGGGGTTGGTGCTCTGTGGGAGATGGAGCAAGGGTTTGCTTTTTGGTCAGTCATAAGATGTAGGCGATAGAGGCTTCGAGGTGAGTAGACGTACTTTCTTGACGTCTTCCACTAGGTTATCGCACATCCTCGTTGAGTGAAACGTAAATAGTTCCGAATCTAAGATCAGGTCACAGGCACGCTGTAATTGGAAAGGTGCTTGTAGGTACTGTTCTGCAAGGTGCCAGCGAAAGAGGATATCAGCGTCATATCCGGCAATGCACCTTTGAAGGGAGTGAAAAAGACGAAAAAAAGGATGATCACGCACCATGGTAAAACGCGCACAAGCCCAGCGACCTTCTGAATGTTCCATCTAGCAACTCCAACGTCGGTGGCGGGGAATCGGGACTAGCAAAGTTCAGTATATCCTCCAGTTCTGCAGAAAAAACCCGCAAAAGCGAAATCCAGGTGCAACAAAAGGACCATGGTCAGTGTTTTTTATCCCCAGACGGCAAATGTGAGCACATGAGAGGCGTTGGAGCAGTAAGCCGTACCTGACCAGAACTGCTGAGCGTTTTCGACGACGTATGTGATGCCCAGGTCGTCCTCCATGGCTATTGCGGACAACATCGAGTTGATAACTTCGGTCATTTTGACGAGGAGGTAGGGCACATTAACGGTCAGACCTCCGGACGATGTGGAGTCTATATTTGGCGTGACTGTCACGATCTCCTGTCACATCTGGTTTCGGTCCTTTGCGGCACCCACTTCTCGGTTGGCTTGGAAAACCCTCATCGGAGTCCACTGCGGTGCTGTTTCGTTTTGAGACTCCAACGACGCCCTTGGCGAGCGAAATTCAAGACTAGGCTCGACACTTTCCACCAGCTGCAGCTCTTTGATTGCCCAAGACTCACCTCACCCATGGCGAGAGCGGTCCGGAGGTCGCACTGCACCGACTGATGATCCCATTACAGTCAAATCAAAATCGTGACAGGGAACCACGGCGAGCTTTATACTCTGCAGGCATAGTAGTATAAGGAAGAAGACAATTACAGGGGTAAGGCAGTTGATCAACAAACACGCTGCCCCAGATGGAAGGTGTGAAGGTCAGCTGCTGTTACACGTTCCACGAAATCATCACCCGGCGTAACCTCAGGCTGTGTAGGGGGAGACAAAGCTGTCAGTACAGGGGATGCGCAGCACTATCGTTTTCGTAGGAGCTTCAATGCCAGGGCTTCCTCGTCTTCAATATTGTCCACATCAACATCAACCCCATTGTCCCTTGATGTTTTCGCTCGTTTCTTCGGCGGCGACCGTGGTTTATGTGTTCGAGCGGGTGGAGGAGAATCACTTTTGTCACCATCACCATCCGAGGATAGATCGAACTCTGGCGAAACATAGCCCTCATCATAGGTTTCGTCCACCCCCAACTGAGCAATTATGGGACCGCCTCCATCCTCATCCCGCATCTGCATAAATGCCTCAACGACCCTGAACAATGCAAGCTAAAGCCACACTTACCGCTCGTTCTTTTTCTTTCCTTTTCCTCTTCTTCTCCCTCTTCTTCTCCCTCGCCTCTTCCTTATCCACGACGTCAGCCAACTTCATCTTCCCTCTCTCTCCTTCAGCAAACTTCATCTGCTCTTCTTTAATCCCTTCCAGCCCTTTCTCAGCCCACAACTTCTCCCCGTCATCCAATGCATGGGCGTCATGCGCATTTCCTTCATCATCGAACACGAGCTTCTTCGGCAATCCACCAGTGGCGATCGCTCGTTTGGCTTTACCCATTTTCATTTTCCGTTTCGAGAGGTTCTCCAAGTGGATGTCCTCTTGCTTTTTTGGTTTGCTGAGACCGTTGGCGTTGGTCGGCTCCTTCGAGTTTTGCGCTTTATCTTGCTCGCCTTCGTCTTCCTCCTCTTCATCGTCTGAGAGTCCGTGATCAGCGCGCTTGAGGGTGATAAATTCGTCATCGTCATCCCCATCATCCGAATTGTGTTCAATGAGCTTCGAGTAATGTTGTGAGAGAATGTTTTGGTTCTTTCGTTCGAACATACGGTCATACTTTGTCCGTACAGTGTTCTATACGAACACGGTAAGCGGGGTGTAACGCGTCGGATTATATCAAGAGTTTCAAATTACCTTTTTGGTCGTCGCGGTGGACTCTATCTGCTTTGCATCCTCCTGTTCCTCGTCACCCGATTCGGCATCGCTCGTCTCTAGCTCCTCCCCATTACTACTTTCGCCCCCCTCATCGCTCTCATCGTCAGTCTCGTCAGTTTCATTTCTCGTAACAGTCGCAGGCGTAGGTTCCGGTATTGCCTTTCCTTGAGCCGCCCGCCTTTTCGCCAGTTCTTTGTTCAAAAACTTGATTTTTGGAGCACCAGGAAGTCCTAGTGATGCGGCGAACCGCTCGACGGGCAGTTGGTCGAGCTGGAATATTGATTTGTCTTTATGTAGGTATATCGACCGAAGATATGACACGAAAGCCTGGCGACATCAATTAGTCACCGAATAACGCATATACGAGCGCCATACCCGTTGTCCGAGATACTTGATCTGCGGGTCTTGGAACGCAAACTTCTGCATCTGGTTCTCAACACTTATCGTCTTGCTCGGTCGAACCTTGATCTTCTCAACGCTAAGCGACTTCTTCCTGAACGCCTTGTTCATCCCTTCCTCTTCACTCGGCAACAAGAGCAACAGTGCCTTGCCTTTACTCTCATACCTCGCCGTTCTCCCAACTCTATGAATGTACGTCTCCACATCCTCAGGAGCATCCACCTGCACCACCCAATCCACCGAAGGAAAATCCAACCCCCTCGCCGCAATATCCGTCGCAAACAACACCGCGTGCTTCGACGCAATAAACTTCTGGTACATCGTCAGCCTCGCCGACTGCTTCTGTTTCCCATGCAGATGCAACAGCTGCACGCCAGGCTGCATCTTGCAAAACGTCTCAAACACGAACCGGACTTGCTTGCAGGACGACATGAAGACGAGGATTTTGGTCTGGAGGTGGGATTTGATGAAAGACCAGAGGATGTCGAGTTTTTTGTCGAGCGTGACTAGGGCGTAGTGTTGCTCGAGGTTTGGGGGGATTAGGGTGCCCGAGGCGGATTCTCCGGGCTCGAAGACGCCTATCGAGACGGGGTCTTTGAGACTTAGCCGCGCGAGGTCGCTCACGGATTGGGTTTGTGTAGCGGAGAAGAGGAGGGTTTGGCGTGATTTGGGGAGATGCGAAAGGAGGGCGGCGAGGGTGCGGGAGAAGCCCATGTCCAGGATACGATCTGCCTCATCTAGGACTATTAAACGTGTAAATGAGGGGCTTGAAAGTGTAAAGTCGCCTACGTACCGAGCACCTGTAGATTGTCTGCCTCAAACCCGACCGTCTGATCCATATGCTGTAGCAGTCTGCCAGGCGTCGCAACCAAGATGTTCATCCGCGACAGTCGATCACGCTCGTCCTTCAAACTCTTCCCTCCAATAACCAAACCGGCCGAAAACATGTGATATCCACCTATTGACCGTAGCACATCGAAAATTTGCACGGCCTGCCCATTTGTTAGCACATCCGCGCCGAATTAAGACCCGTAAAGCGTACCAATTCACGCGTTGGCGAGATAATCAGGGCCCCGAGCCCATCCATGGCTCCCCACTTTCTTCTATACAAAATCTCCAACACCGGCACCAAAAACGCCAGTGTCTTCCCACTCCCCGTCCGGGCAGCACCCAGCACGTCCTTTCCCTTTAACGAGACCGGTATGCTCTGCCGTTGGATATCTGTCATATCAACAAAGAATGCCTTCTTGAGACCTGTACAGGATTATGAGATTGTTCCTTTTCGTTGGGTTTATCATGTGAGAATTGGTGATGAGAGGTTTTATGTACCTCGCTTGGTTTGCTCCGATATGGGGAGGTCAGAGAAGGCCTTCAAGGTTGAAGGGGGTTCCTATGCATGCGCGTTAGGGTGTTGATTGAAGCACGACGAACGCGGTGGATGAACGCACATAATCCATCGCCTCCTTGTCCAAAGCTTCTATTCTCTGAATTTCTGCCTGTCTGCGCGCCTTGACGCTATGCATCTTGGGCTTTTTGCTCTTCTTCTGCTTGGAGAGTGGTTGGGACGCCATGCTGGCGAGGGCGAAGTCGAGGTATGATGCAAGAGAAAGATCAAATTACTGGTCCCACAAGTCCACAGAAATCCGTCCACAAGGTCCACCGGGACCCGGAAGTTGCCGTCCTCTTCGCCCTGCAGATCCTTACCACCCTTCCCCAATCATTTAATGTCATGTCACCGTTCCCGAATCTCGGCTGTGGAAGAGCATCTAACCATACTCTGGATGTGCAGCTTATGAAGCCCGTTGAGCTGGCCCGTCACGACAATTTGCACGTCAACCCATTTTCGGTCTACCCTTGCCCCCTGGTTGCCAGTCACTCGGTGTGGAGCGTAAATTTGCTGGTCTGGGTCCAGAAGTACAGGATGTTGATTTACCATCCCTACGCAATCATCCCTCTACTCCCTGCGCTGTACCACGGAAATCATGGATGAGTTGTTCAATGACTTGCCTACTTCCTTCTCCAACTTCGTCGAACTAGCCGCCACAGTCATCCCAAAGCGAAGTAAGGCCCTAAGGCAACAACTACGTGGTGCATGCGGATTTCTTCCTATGCCAATGTCCTTGGGCTGGGAGATGGACCCACTGCAAGAGGATGTTCCTGCTGATCTTCTCGTACCTGGGCTAATGCTCACCGACATCGCGTCTGGTGCAACAAGACGAGTTGAAGCCCTCTGGATGCACATCTTATACCGCAGCATGCTCGAAGAGCATCCGATGCGAACCACACTTATCCACCTTCACGAAGTCGGCTTCACTTGGCGCTTTGGACTCACTCACACCGCCGTTCTCGCCTGCATTGTCCTCCAGTTCTCGATGGCACTTGTCGCTGCGGGTATAGGACAAAAACGGGAAAGCCTGCTCATTTTCTTTGGGATCTTCCTTCGGATCCTAGAAGGTCAATATGCACTAGCATACCCTCGAGTTCGTCCTCCACGTTACGTGGATAAACAAAGACCCTGTGCTCTACACACCGGGATGACAACAACGCACATAGTCATTATGCGTCATGATCCTGTCCACTCCCACCGACAAGCATCAGGTTCTCGAATTTACATCAACCTCGAAGATTGCGCCGTTCCACTTGCCCGTATACCCAGAGGCTCACTAGCCCTACTCGAAAAATCTATAACTGCCCTCATCAGGGTGTGCTGGTGGGCCTATCGGTTCCTAATCCTGTTCACCTCCTCAAACGGCTTAATGCTACCCATCACCTTACTTGTCGGATTCCTCGTCACCGAATCCATCGCTACTTGGATCGACTGCTCACCACGATGTCGGAGTAGCGGGCCAATCAACAAGGAGTTTTCGATCTTGGATATGCTCGCTGCAGCCTGCCAAGAGGTTGGTGCTGTCTCTGTCGGGTTTGTCGAATCGATACTCCCCGATCCAACGGGCGAACATGTGGATTATCATTGGATCAAGGGTGTCATTGCGAAGGGAGCGTTGGAAACTGGAGTGCATCCAAACCATCAGATTAAGAATAAGGTATTCTCGGCAGCAATGCAGAGATTACCCCTTCGAGACAGGGTGAGTTGCATTTTCGTACAGAACACCATAGGCATGGATACAGAAACTGAATGTCACCTCTAGTCACGATCATCAGATTCTATCTTTCCGGATTAGTTCCACACCGGGCGATTCTCCTCAACCAAAACACTAAAGATTTTGCCTATCAAAAGAAAGTGACCTCTCGCTGTTGTTAGGTCTCGAATGACTTCCAATAATATAGCCCATGGACAGTATTGTACCCTCTGTATGTACAACATGAATATTATATTTTTACACTCACGAGCATGACCCGCAGACAGAGTTGTGTCTAAAGTCCTCCGGTCTCAACCAGGAAAACTCGTGCTGATCATTGACTCTTTCATTGTCGCTGATGACGAGGCACAGTGGATCTGATACTGGCAATTGCCTTACGATGCCATATAGAACATGTCTCGAATTAATCGTGTAATAGAACACGGTGTACCTCTTCATTTCTGTTGAAGCGGAGGACACTCGTCGTCGTCTTTATTAGAAGTCAAAGACTGCATGCACACCATACAGTGATTTAAATACTGGCGAAAGGGGTTGCACCTCCTCTACTCCCTCTTTCTACTACTATAGCCTGAGCGGCAGAGCGGTGATGGCTATCCACGCCTTCGAGAGTTTCCTCCGGTATCTTTACCCACCCTAGTCCTCTCTCCTTTGTTTTGTTCCACTTACATGAGCCAAGCTTAAGTTGCTAGGACCACCCCACGTGTAAGTTGCACGGAGCAAGTCCCAGTGACGAACGATCTCTGAAATCTTGTCCTCCGCAACCTGGAGCTGCAGCAGCTCTTTATCCTGCAGATCCTTGCAACCCTTTCTCTTCCCTTCCCGAATCACTTGGATCTCACGTCAACCCCTTCCCGAGTCTTGACTGAGGAACATTTAATCACCTCCTGGATACGCGGTTTATTAATCCCTTAAAAGTCACAGCATGTCAACCCATTTTACATCAACCCTTGCCCCCTGCTTGCGACTATGCCAGCAATTGGCGAAGGCACACTTCCGCTAGTCTAGATTCAGGACGGCTAATTGTTGGTTTATCACTTCTAAACACCACCTTCCCCTCTTCAGCTGCTCCTGTTTTCCCCCGTCGTACCGCAAGAAGCATGGACGAAATATTCAACAACCTCCCCGCCAACTTCTCTAATTTCATTGAGCTTGCTGCCACGGTCATCCCCAAGCGAACCCATGCCCTAAGGCAGCAATTGCGTGGTGCGTGTGGCTTCCTTCCTATGCCAGTTTCTCTGGGCTGGGAGATGGATCCACTGCGGGAGCAAGTCCCTGCCGACCTCCTCGTCCCCGGGTTGGTTCTCACAGATATTGCATCTGGTGCAACGAGACGAGTCGAAGCCCTCTGGATGCACATTCTATATCGCACCATGCTTGAAGAGCATCCAATGCGCACGACGTCTATTCGTCTTCACGAAGTTGGCTTCACACAGCGTTTTGGGCTTACTCACGCCGCTGTGCTCGCCTGTGTCTTCCTCCAGTTCTTGATGGGACTTATTGCTACCGGTATAGGGCAAAAAAGGGAGAGTCTTTTAATTTTCTCCGGGATATTCCTTCGTATCCTAGAAGGCCAATACGCATTAGCGTTCCCTCAAACCCTGCCGCCGCGTTATGTGGATGAAGGGAGACCTTACGCCCTGCACACCGGGATGACAACGACACACATAGTCATCATGCGTCATGATCCTGTCCACTCCCACCGACAAGCATCAGGTTCTCGAATTTACATCAACCTCGAAGACTGTGCCGTTCCACTACCGCGAATATCCAGGGGCTCACAAGCCCTGCTCGAAAAATTCACGACTGCTCTGATTAGAGTGTGTTGGTGGGCCTACCGGTTCCTTATTCTCTTCACCTCCTCAAACGGTTTGATGCTACCGGTCACCCTACTCGTCGGATTCCTCATCACCGAAGCCGTCGCCGCTGGGATTGACTGTTCACCACGGTATCAGGCCAGCGGACCAATCAACAAGGTGTCTTCGATTTTGGATTTGGCCACTGCAGCATGTCAAGAAGTCAACGCTATCTCTGTAGGGTTTATAGAATCGATGTTGCCCGATCCAACAGGGGAACATGTGTATTATCATTGGGTCAAGGACGTGCTTTCGAAGGGAGTGATGGTGGCAGGGTTTCCAGATCATCAGATTCAGAATCAGGTATTCTCAGCAGCGATGCAAAGACTATCTTCTCGGGACAGGAGTTGTCGATTACTAACCCTTTACCGTTAACGATGCAATTACTTTGTCGCTATGCAACATCCTCTTCAAAGTAGTTATATTCAATCGTTGAAACCCAAAGTTTAATTATATTGTAACGTAGAAATGCAGGTGACCAATTCACTAAGTAAAGCACCCGCGCTCGAATAGCTTGAGTACCACCGGGACTTGAACCATCAGTATATTCACGGATAATCCTGAGCAAACTAAAGTCCGAAAGTCCCCTACCCTTATAGAGGTACACACTCAGCTTTCTCACTACACCTGGTTCCTGATTCCACCCGCCTGCAGCCTCTGAGATTTACGTGTAGAGACATTTTCTTATGATTCCTCCAGCTGTAAGTCATCTGAGCTCAGTCCATCTACCTTTCACAGTCCTTTCCGCCATATTTTCACAGTCTCTGCTTTTCTGGGTCGCAATCCTGTTGTACCATTTGACTTTCATTGATCCGCACGGGAGAAACTTGCATTTATTTCCCTTCCGCTCAAACGGGATTGGCCTTTGTCTGCGTTGCCGCTTGTCCCGTCGTTTGGTACAAACTACCTACCCAGACGTCCGCTGGTCACATCCAAGTAATCCACCTGCAAACTTGAGCACAGACACTTCACAACAACAACCAGGCGATAGCAATGCCAACGACCATGATGGAAAACCCCTTCCCCTATCTGTCTACAAGCGTTCTAGGTTCGGGTGTCTTTGCTTTTGCCTGGTGTGGAGGGGAGAATCAGAGATGGGGGTTCTATCGTCCGTGGATAGAGAAGATGATGATGGATAATGGGTGAAAGTAATCCGTGTTTATTCTCTGTATCTACCGATATATATATAGTCTGTACATGGTCAGCCTCGTATTTACACCCGGTCCACATCATAATACTCCTCTACACTGGCCGCATTTCTATTCGCTGCCACTCTGCTTGTGCTCAATCACGGTGGCTCCTGTGTCGATCAGGACACTACCGACAACTCCAACACAGGGACGGCTACCGGTTCTAAGCCCAAGTCATTCTGCATCAAATCCTACTCTTATCTTTCAAGGTTTCGTTTGATGTTCGGGTTCATGCTGTTCAATTTAATGTTTTGGTTTTGGCTAGCAATGCTGTACAAATTGGGTCAGCATGAACCGGAGTCGAGGACGTGACATTTGGATGATAAGACTGGCTCTTGGAAGGCATTTTGGATGATTATTTTTGTTGGTGATAGTAATAGACCGGGAGGCAGGAATGAAGTGCAGCGGGGTGAGACGTCCGCTAGTTCTTGATGCGGTTATGCGGGGATCGATATATATGTAGTAAGTGCAGTGTGCATGCTTCGCCTGTTGGTCAATGTGGCTGAAAATTACTTCTACAGCGCATTTATGTATTACTTTGATCTATACACACCCACTCAAGCAAGTGAAGTGCGTGATGACCTCCTTTGCAATGGTTGCACCAGGACGCCACCCAGGCCTCTCTGGCTATACTCAGGAATTAAAGTGCCTTGGCGTTTGTTTTGTGTGTTGTGCATTGCATGAGGGGCCGGGCATTACTGAAAGAATGTGTATTTATTAGTGAAGAGCCTCGCTTCATACCGCAGATAAGATAACGTTGGCATCATAACGATTAGATGAAATCGCCACCCGTTCACGTGTGGCGCACAGGCTCTGCTCACTCAGCCCACCATCGGCGTCCGAGTCAGCGTCAGCGTATAAGTATTAGTATGGCCTCCATCGTTCACCACCACGCCACATCTCTCACTCCAACCACCACCACTACCCATTCCCATTAACCCAACTCATCCGCCATCATCACTAACAATGTCTGCAAATCTAACCGAAATATCCTCCGTGTCGCTCTGGAACCAGTCCCTCCGCGCCGCTACGGCATCAGGCCGAACCGTCGTCGTCGACTTTTGGGCAACGTGGTGTGGGCCGTGCAAGGTACGTTGGTGGTGTGCGTGGACGTCGTCCCGAAGTGTTAACGGTAGCGTGGACTCTTCCTATGCATGACTCATGATGGCGCACACAATATCTCTGTCCACTTCCCCTTCAATAACATGCCTACTATAACACCAATGGGCACAGGCCATCGCGCCCACATTCGACAAACTGGCCGAACAATACCCTCAAGTCCATTTCTTGCGGGTCGATGTGGACGCTCAGCAAGCTATCGCAGCTAAATAGTGCGTCATCTCCCCATTTTTGATCGCCAACGAGACTGAAATCGGCGCTGGCGCTTCCCCACTGGCAGCAAGATCACAGCAATGCCGACCTTTATCGCCATCAAAGCTGGCAAACCCGTCGATCAGGTCAGTTCTCCTCACCCCTCTTCTAATTATCAACCATCCAACGCGTTTCCTCCCATTTCCTATTCCACTGCGCCCATTCCAATTCTGATTCCTCAGCTCCGTGGCGCCGACCCCAACGGCCTCCAAAACCTCGTGAAACGCCACGCGGGCCCAAACCCACCAATAACACCTCTCCCCGAAAAAGCAGAGGAAGCCAAAGTAGCCGGGAACGTAAGTGTCCTCTCTGCTCCTTATCTACCCGCCATGCAAACCATCGCACCGCCGCCTCTCCATCACCTTTCGTCGCGCGTGACGTTTTGATCCGCTCATGTTTACCTCTTCCTCACTATGCATTACAGGAACACTTCAAGAAAGGCGAGTACAAAGAGGCCATCGCAAAGTACACCGAAGCACTCGACCAAGTCGTACGTCTCCCTTCCTCTCTCCATGCTACCCCCATTCATCCCTCTCCTTCAGCCCACCTCTGCCCAACTCTACGCCAACCGGTCCATCTCCCACCTCAAACTCACCCCGCCCGACCACGCTGCCGCCCTCTCCGACGCGCGGATAGCGACGGTGCTCGACGCCGGGTGGGCGAAAGGCTGGATCCGGCTCGGCGATGCGTACGTCGCGTGTGGGGAGAAGGGCGAGGCGAAGGGGGCGTATGAAAGGGCTGTGGGGCTGTTGAGCAGGGAGCAGGGGAATGCGACGATGAAGAAAGGTATGTGCATGTTGAACATTTCGCGCTTTTGTGTTGTCGGTAGGCATAGGGGTGTTGACACTCTTTGTTTTGTTTTGCGTCGCAGAGGCGGAGGATAAGTTGAAGGCGTTGGCGTGATCCGAGTCTATGGTGATTGCGATGCTGGTGAATGGATGAAATGCTATCATATTCTGATGTATTCTGTGTAATGTGTAATGCGATATACAAAATGTACTTAATCTATCCAAAAGAGATCATGAACAGACGTGATGAGGTGTATTAAGTCGTATGATACATCTAGCAAACAAATTTTACTTCAGATACTAAACACGAGAGGATCCATCGTCCTCTTTCATTAGTAGCACCACTGGCACACCAGCGCTCCCTGGATCCGCATTGCGCAACCCTACTCGCTCTTCACCCTCTCATACCCACCCTTCGACCCACCAGACCCCCAACCGCCCCACCAGCTCTTCCTACTGCTATCTGAGGCACTACCCGAAGTATACCCGCCCCCACTAGCACTGCGGCGCACACTCCCCCTCTTGCTCGGCGTATCATTATCCCGAACGTCGTATCCCTCAGCATCGCTCGGAACATCAACCTCCTCGAACCTTCCGTCTGTCCCATTATTGTTGGAAGTCGAAATAGTCCTGCCGCGAACAGTCGTCTGTCCTTGACTCTGGCGGACCTGATAAGACCCCGAGGCCGAGGGGATCTCCGCCTCTCCCTGCTCGTGCTCGCTTTCCTGGGCGGACAGCGCAGCCAACTCGGCTTCGAGCTGTCTCCTCCTCTCCGCCGGCGTCGCAGCCCCCGACCCTGCGGGCAGACCGGTGATAGTAGCAGACGAGGCCGAGAGGAAGGTCGATTCGCGGAAATAGGACGACTGGGGCGTCGTCCCCGGCGTCCTGAACCCCGAATTGCGTGACCCAGACTGCTGCTGCTGTTGAGCTTGATTAGCGTAGATGAGTGCCGCGCCGGAGGCGAGAAGACTTGGCCCGTACGATCCCCAGATGTTCGACACCAAGCCAGAGACCATGCCCTGCGCCCCCGGCTGCTGCTGCTGCTGGGGGTTCTGGATCTGCTGCTGGTGTTGCGGGGGCGGCTGTTGGCCCATGCTGATCGCGACGTGCTCCCAGATCATCTTGATCTTTTCTTGCACAAACGCGTAGAGACGGGCTTTGAAGGATGCGAGCGTGGCATCGATTTGCTGTTCGTGGGTGTGGAAGAAGGGCTTGAGGTGGTGGATGTAGAGGTAGGACGAGCCGCGGGTCTGCGGGAGGGCGAGGTAGAGGAGGAAGAGGGTTTTGAGGGTGTAGTAGAATGGGATCCTAGGGTGGTTTTATGAGATCAGTTCGGGATCACGTCAGTGTGTAACGAATGGGGAAGGGGAAAGACGAAAATGGGACTGACCATGAAATGGCCCACTCCGCGACATATTCAACGCCGACGATGCAGCCCAGGACGCACCAGTACATCAGCCATCGCTCGAGCTCCTCTTCGGATGCGGGCCGTTGGCTGAGAGTCTTGTACGATGCGTATCCTGGATAAAGGAACGCTACGACCGAACTGTGCGGCGGCTCTTATAAATCCTCATTGATAACGTCGCAGACAACGGCCAGAGACGTACCCAATGATCCGGGAAGTCAGAAAGAATAGCATGCGGGGACGATGGAGGATCAGTTGGGTGGTAGAGCACTGGTGGTAGTTGGTAGTCTGGGACGAGAAGAGATTGTTCTGGGTTTTTGTGGCTGAGGGGCTGGAGAAATGTGACAGCCTGAAAGGTTGGTCTGGGAATTACTGCGCACCATAAATGGATAAAAATATATTGAGCTGCTTATGTAAGAAGTCACCACCCCTGGGTTGATGTCGTCGCCGCCACACGCACATCATCCGAGCGTTGGGCTCGGGTTGAACAGCCTGAGCTGTGCACGAATTTTTTTGTGGCTGGCAGGATAGGGAGCACGTACACTCCACGTATTGCAAACGAAATCACAAGGTTGCACTATACTTTGAACGGATATGTCAGAGGGCTGCGGCTGACGTTGCACTGTCAGGGTACGGGACACGATATCATTCTCGCTTGCAGCCCGAGTCAGAAGAGGCTGCACGTTAAAGTAGAACTGCGCACGACGTGTTAGGCTGACGCGACTCTAGCGGCAGCGAGTTCGGAAGATCCAGGCATCGACTTGATTTGCGATCGTTTCCTTACATGCTAGCCTCCTGGGACAGCAATGCCCTTCGGCGACCATGAGAGAATGTCTCTACAACACCCGAGCCACTGGAGAATGATTTACTTACTGGAACCTGTCACTGACACAATCCGGAAGTCCTACGGGAGAAGGACCAGATGTAGGACAGCAGATTTGAGACCCTTGATGCCCATCCGACCCATTGCCAGAGCTGTTCAAATTATGACATTGACATTGGATATTGGACTGACAGTCCTCGGAATACTTTTGTGCCAACAACCTGAGGATGTTCCTCTTGATTATGGGCCTTGATGAAGAAAATGATTCCGTAAGTCGACATTTGTCCGTCATGTTGGCGATTGTAACAGAGAGTTCAAGAAAGTGTAGGCCCAGCGGGTGATAGCGCGTACAGGTCTGGGAAGATTGCAGCAGGAGGCAAGACTGTCCCATCGCCAAGGATGCCGATGTGGTCACCAGAACAAGAATTTGATACGCCACACATCGTATTTCCCTCACGATGGCGTATGGAGCCTTACGAGTTGATGGAGGCATAGTTTAAACCAACCGATATATAAACTCTGAATTGCAAGTATCCATGCATGCTTTTAGTTTAAATCGAGATCGTATGGTTCTGGGTTGGCCGTAAACATTGCTGTGCGTGTGCATGTTCTTGAATTGTCGTGGAGCTCTGACCTCTTGACACACTTTGCAAGTCGTCTGCATGCGAGGAGGTATCGATCACTAGGACATGCCATACCCACTCAACCTTACTTTACAGCCTTTATTTACTGTTGCAACTTCACTTCCTCCGAGTCGGATATACTTTCCTTTTATTTCTCGTCTTAATAGTAATAAGAGCCATCATCCAATAGTTAAAACTACTCTGTCTACACATCGACTCGGCACAGCTATACACGGTTGGCTTGTTCATTGCATAAGCCGTCATAATAGCCTTATATTATTATTTTTGGACTTTTCAAACAACATCCTATCAGAGAAGGCCTGTCTGTCATAATGCAACTATGGAGAGATGCTTTTTCTCCGCTGGAAAATGGAAGAAAAGGGGACATCACAGCAAGGTGGTCCCTCCAGTTTCAGTACGAAATGATTGAATCATACCCATGCCACCGGGAACAAATCCTATCGTGGGGTAAGTTCGGGTCCCATTTCAGAACTCACCAATATCGCCGGCTTGATAGTCGAACGTTCTAGCGTTGGATCGAGAAGCAAAGATGGTTATACGGGCGGTACCCTCACTGTAGGTGGGGCAGACCCGTATTAATAAATATGCGGGCACTCAGAACACAATTTAGCTTACAGGAAGAACGTCCATTCGTCTTGAGTTGGGTGCCACTATCGATGACGGTCATTTT
>KB722751.1:20404-109920 GCA_000349905.1 Volvariella volvacea V23
CTCACTATGAATATGCACGACATTATTAAAAATCAAAAACAATCTATAATGGGCTTTATCAAACAAAAATCTAGGCCTATGTTTCATGTGAATTATCATTAATAATTATTAATAATTATCAATATTAATAGATGAAATCTTAAATATTATCAATATAGTCAGATACATCTTGAATTCAGAGCTGCCAAAATTATAAATCTTATTAATACTACAAACATTATCAACACAAAGTAATATAACAATATATATCCACCTATTTTATTCAAAAATTAGTTCAATGAAACTTAGAAAAGTAGGTTATAGCTGGCATCTGGCAGGTTTAAATTTAGAGTTCAATCCTAACAAAAAAAACCGGACTCGGACCTGCCAGGTGCCAGCCATGGCCTACTCTTCTAAGTTTTACACCACATCTAAATTAACTGGTGTTACTTGTTGGGCAAATTTGACTCCTAACATGGGCTATAATCCTCTCATGAATGGCTCAACTTGTGTCACATCTGGGATGTTTCTGATCCTTAAGAGTAGCATTTGGAATTTGTTAATGTACTTGGTAAGTTGCCATGGTTTTATTCTAAGTGCTTCCAGTTTTTGGTGTAAATCAATGACAAAGTCTTCTGATATAAATGCTGCTCTGAACACCATCCATAGTTGTGCCTTAGTTCCTAATACTAAAACCCCTTGTGCATCTATATGCAATTAGATGTAATTATTCTTCTATGTCACTGTGGGTCCTGATTGCATGTATGATAAGACCCATGCAATGCACTTGTCTTCTGTGTTGTAGATGTCAGAATTAGCCACTATATATAGTTCACACACAAGAATAAAGGCTTTTGCTTCATTGAAGTCTTCTGTAAATAGTTTAGGAGGTGCTAACTGGAGTTCTTTTGCTCCTTAATTTTCTTGTTGAGCCATGGGATTTTGTGGTGGTTGTGGAGTACATGGGGAAGATTGTATTGGAGTGGGTTTATGTGTCTGTGTTTTCTGCTTCGAAATTGGGTTCTGGAGTGTTTGATTTGGTAACTTGTGGTATTAAGTTTTCTTGTTGTAGTTGTCTGAGATCTTCTTCAATTTGTCCTTGGATAAGAATGGAATCCCCTATATCCTCATCGATGGTGTCTTCTGGTGTACTGATCCCTTGATGATCTGGGTTGTTCTGTAGGATGAGGTTGTCTTCATTGGTGTTCTTGATTCTCTGAAAGTATCTCCAGGGTATGGGTTCACCAAAACTGACAAACCTTCACCATCGCAAGATGGTTTTGTAGTAGATAGGCCTATTTTCTAAGTAGTATAGTCTGTTTGTGGAACTCTTTTGTGCTTCCTGGGGTACAACCTTGTAGCTCTGATATACTGGTACTCTTTCTTGTTGATTTGATGGCCCTGGATCCAGATTGTGGGTTGGGGTCACTGAGTTGGTGTCCCAATTGGTAAGCTTAGCCTAATGTTACAATGACTCTACCTTAACATGTCATAACTAAGAGATAAATTAATATCTCCAAAGGGCAAGTAAAATGACAAAAGTGATAAAGACAGCCAAGGGCTGAGTTGGTCAATTAGTCAAAGGTGTTAATGAGGTAAGTTGGGAGTTATATTCATACCAACAAGAGATGGTACAAGAGATATTTAAATGTAGTGAACAAGAGTGACAGACAAGAGGCTAAGCTAAGGTTCTAAGGTATCAAAAATGAAGTATTTATATGTCCTTGATATTAGCTGTGGAAGCGAAAAGAATGCTATTGAATGTATGTACACATAAGCTATGAACATGTAAGCTATACATGTGTACATTACTATATGTGAAAATATGATAGTAGCTACCAAGAATAGTTGTAGCTACTTGAAAGGAAATATGATGTCTGATGATGCGAGCAAGAGAAAGTCCAAGAATACACAAGCTAATTGATGACCCATTGTCATCATAACAATTCTTTGGATTTTGAGATATTATTATCATCAAGTTTAATATTGTCAATAGTGAGATCTGGCTGTGCTTCTTTTTTTTGCTGGATTAACCTTTTCCTGCATTGATTTCATCTAACTTCTTTTGCTTTGTGATGTTAACCATGTCATCTGTCAGATCCAGATATTCTTCATTACTGGATACAATTTGCCAGAAACCTTGCATGTAGAGATAAAACACCATTGCCTTGGACCAGACCAAGTAATTAGATCTGTCAAGCATGAGAACCATTGATGCAAAAGAGTTGGACATTTCTAGATATGTGACATTATCAGTAATAATTATAATATGTCAGTAAACCACACCATGGAATATAATACAGTTGCAATTCCATTACAAACCCCTGCAATATAAGATTGATTGCAAAGGCATAGTAAAGCTTATAATCCATTGTAACATAGTAAACTATTGTAGTTATAGCCAAATAAATATATCACTCTATGGCCTTCTGGCACCTCTAGTGGCACCTCAGTAGCACAGGAACTCTTATACTCAATTAAATAGAATATACATATATTATTTATCAAGTCATTTGTTAAGTTGTATACTGGTTTACAATTATAACAAAACAAATACAATACTAGCAAAATAAATGTGTCAGCAACTGAGTTCAGGAGCAGACCATCACTCATCATATAACACCATCTATCAACCCAGGACAAGTCAACTGGGGCAGTGTCATACCCAATCCAAAGATCAGGCTGTCCTTTACTTTGCACAGTGCCATTGGCACCTGTGTACACAAAGGGAATCAAGGACGGAAAAGTCACCCCTGGGCCACCCTCTATGAGTTCTTGTGATGTAGTCAGGGGGAGGTCACCCTAGAGGAGATGCCTGGGTCTCTGCTTGTTCTTTATGCATGTTTTGGGCTGTTGCCCTAACCGGAATAATTCAATGACAGAAGGATTAGTCAGTGAATGGTGCACCCCAGCAGCTATTGTCATTGTTGAGTCCTTGAGACTCGGGGTGGCAGCAGTAGCCAGTATAACTGGACTACTCCAGAGCCCCCACTGGCACTCTATAGCTAACTAAACAAGAAGGGAATTAAACCCTTGGTGTCACTCACAGCGGATGCCTCTGGGAGCCTTGGGCACCCCAGGTGCCAGCAACCATGCTAGCAACTCCTTGTCTCTACTTACCATCAGGCACTCAAGCAACTAACTGGTGACACTTCTTCATAAGCCTCCTAATGGCAGAGAGTATCCCATGGTCTGTGGGTGCACCATCTCATGACTCAAGGGACAGGGAAGAAAAGAATATTTACAATGCATTACTCACCAAGTGGTTTGGTAACCTTGAAGGTTGTTGGCATTGGAGTGATAGATGAGATGGTAGAACTCAGAAGAATAGACCAAGTCGAAGCTGAGGACTTCTGACTGGGCCCACCTGATTCTTATACACCAATGCTGGATAGTTCCAGAAATCTGACTAATATACATTTAGCTATATATGGAGAGTCCTTTGTTCTATTTACAGTGTCCCATCTTTCGCTATTGTTCTTAGTTTGATGGCACACTACTAGCCATCAGATTCTGATGGAAAAAGGTGGAACACAGAGTTCTGTTGCTAGGATACCTTCATGGTGGGATTCCCCATAGCCTTGCCAGGAGATTTTCCATGGGCTTGTATTTTTGATGGCAGTGGTGTGGTTAGTGATCAGAACCGAGGGAATGGGTTTTCTGGAATGTCATTCTGGTAGATCTGTAGATTAATTGTGTGAACCTGCCCATTCAGTTTGGTGGGTTTGAGGTAGTTCATACTTCCTCTGGGTATTGTTTTTTGGGGTCCTGGTTCATGTTCCTGACCCACACTAGTTCCCTTTTGTATTTGTGCATCGGAAAGTACTTGGGGAATACTTCTATTTCTGGTAATTTGGGTGTTAGCACCCATCTAACTCCTCCTAATACAATTGCTCCCACCCTTAGTATTGGGTAATATTGTATTTCCTTTCATGTCGAGTTCCCTCAGCAGACATAGTCCACCATCACTTGGAACCATACCCCATCTATTTGTTCATAGATGTGTTCATCATCTGGGTTGGTGTCAAGGAGAGCGCCGATGTAACCAAAGTGACAGGTGTGTCAGGGCATGCTATCTGGAGGTTGTGGTGGTGGTGGTGGTGGTGGTGGTGGTTACCCAAATGATGATTAGAAGATTGGTTGGTTGAGGGCAGGGTTTAGGATGGGTAGCTGGTCTTTTCTGCATTGTTGGTTCTTTGGAATTGTGGCTTTATATATTATTTGTGATGTTGTGATGGAAAAATTGAAATACCCTATTTTATGATTCCTGACAAAATGCAATTATAACAGCAATTGTAAATATTGTTACTGGTGGCTTGGATTAATGGTGTAACAGCAAGCTTTATTGGGTGCTTATTGTCACTGATGTGTCATACCCTAAGCACCTACTATTCCTAGATATGTGGTTGCTGAGATAGCTCACTAGATGAGAGAAGAGGGTGAAAAGAGATAAGGATTGTGAAGGCCTCTAAGGGCCTTTATATACTTTACATTCTATTTATAGAGCATTATATTTATTTGTACTAAGAACAAATACTACTTATTGTTACCACTGGACAATAAGATGTTCAACAATATGATTCTTGGCAGAGAACCACTGGGTCAGCAGTGTAGCATATCTGGCCTGTTAGCAGTCAATATACATTTTGTTGTTAGGTTCTCAGAACATAACAAGCATTGTGCAGTATAACAATGATCTGTACACGGTGAGAGCTAGAGTGGGGACAGCAGTGGAAGGACATTATTATATAATTTCAAGCACATAATCAGCCTCACTGTTGGACATGCTGATTTGTTCTGCATGTGGGTAGATGAAGGTCAATGAGGTTGAAGCTGGTATGTTTAGTGTTTCTTGCATTGGTCTCTATAGCATTGGGCGTTGGGTGCCTAGTCCAGCTCATTTGGTGGCATACTGTAACTTAGAGGTCATAGGGGTATGGCATAAACTGCACTCTTATTTGGGGCAAGTTTGTGCAGCATGCAACTAACAGTTTTCTTAGCATAAGAGATAGACTATGAGGGAGGATATGGATAGCTCAGGACAGCAGTAATATAATTACAAGCAAGGAAGCATGAGTTATTCCTCACTGTCTGCAATGTCAAGAGGTCCTGCCCTCTCATGAAGTCATGGAAAAATAGGACAAACATGGGAGTTTATAAATTTTGCAGACTATGAAACAGTTGCAAATTGCAGTACACTGTAGTAGGCAATTGTGGGTCATTATGAAGTAATTCTACATAAAACAAGGCTAATCACCTATGAACCATTATTACAGTGGGAATAGGGATAATATAGGTAATCACATCTTATTACTTATTCTGGTTTTTCCTAATGTTTCCTCACTATGAGCTCATTGTGGGCTTTCAATAACTGAGGAAGAAGCCATGAAAATGTCAGGCTTGGCATATCCTAATTCAAGTTGTTTGTACTTAAAAAGTACACCAGAAGTACACCTACACAATGTTACTAAAATGGCAATGAACGCAATAGCCTAACATGACAATCATTAATGGTAATAATATTCCAAGTTTGTTGATAGAGTACAATGTAGAATATTAAAGCCCACGCCCCTTCCTACCAGCAGCAGATGCATAATGTCTACAGAATGTGCAATGTCAAGAGCAGTAAGTATGATACAAAGCATGCAGGCACGACAATGGAGGATGATCATAGCTGCAGCCCTATTTACCTGCCTCGTGCCCCTGTGGTATAGGGCCACTAAATGTGGATTTGTGATACAAGATAGTAGGATACGTTGGCGCCGGTGCAGGCCCTGGTGAGTAATAAGCTTGTCCGTCACTCCGAGACGCGGGAAGAAACTGAGGATAGATGGCCGGAAACTGAGAGACTAATGACGACTGGTAGGGCTGATGACTAATGTAGGATGCTGGATCGGCCTCGTGGACACCGTGAGGGGGTTGAGGTGCTGGAGTAAAGAAGTAAGGTTGGTAGTAGGCAGATCCTTCCACCGGTTTGGATGTAGCAGGGCACTGACTGTAGAAAGGGATGGCATGATTATTTTGCACGATATATGAACCCATGAAAGGGTCTGCAGTTGAGTGAGTGGGTGTCAGCGGTGTTGGAACGACGGCCTGAGGTGCTGCGAGATCTGGTTCGCTGGGAGTAACAGTGGCGGCCCGAACTGGGAAACCGAGAGCATTGAATGGGAGACACGATGAGATGAAATTATATGCCAAACTCGAACTAGACGCACCCTTCCCATCACGCTTCTTATATGGCCCTCTCTTCAAGCCTTTCTTGCGCTCCTTTCGCTTGGAGTCGACGCACTCCTCGCTAATGCCATACTTGACACATCGCAAACAAGGGCGGGCATCGTCACATTTCTTACAAGCCTTTTGACACTTGGTGCATGCATTCTTGACTTGACGGCGTTTAGGACGGACGTTCTGAGTTGGGGGAGCGGTAGCGGAGTGGAACGGGTACATGTGCATGGGCATCGTCGCCAATTTTCAGAATATGTAAGGATTGTAGTCCAAGCAACGAGACTACCACGAGTGGTTGGAGTGAAGGAGAAGTTGGGGTGGGGGAAGCACTTGAGACCCCTAGAGGGAACAAACAAGACCAATCCAATCAGATTAGCGTCTCCGTTGTGAATATCGTGTAAGATCCGCACCAGTTCTGCGGTGATATGGGCATTAGCAGGGATACAGGGAAGCACGGGCAGGAAGGTTGTGCTCTTACCTGTGTGAATTGTCGGCATACTACATCCTGCTAAGCACAATTACGACTGATGGTTGGACGAGCCACGAGCGTGAGAGTTGCGGCGCAAACACCTGCAAATAATGGGCATGAGGAGCTTGTCGTTGGGCATTGTCCCGTCGCCATCACCATCCACGGCCGGTCTTCACGTTCTCTAGGCTGCCGTTTTTCGCATTTTCGAGCACAGTTTACCTATACTTCCTCTTTCTTTGCTCTCCTTTATCTCCTTTTATCCCTCTTTTTTCTCCTATCATATTTTTCTACCCCATCTCTCTGACCAGTGGTGACTTTGGCACCCCCGCCCATGTCTCTTCCCTCTCATGCAACCATTTCCGTCGATCACGCCCAGAAACTTCAACAACAACATGTCTCTCCCCTCAATATAGTTGAAGAAGACGCGACGTCTTCATCTAATCATGACCGTCACAATCTTGAGGCTCCTCTTCCGAAGGTGTATATCATTTATCTCTCATTGCGCCATAGTTTAGTGAACTGTCTGTATCTTTAGCCGACTCTTCGCGTCGCCAACGTGGAGGATGACCTTCTTGCCCCAGTTTCGCGTTCGGCTTCGTCCTCGTCCTCGCTCGACCCGTATTATTTCGGCATACAGTCTCCTGCAGCATCCCCAGTCCCTCCCCTTCCTCTATCAGCCGAACTAGTTAATCCCAGCGGAACACCAGAAAACCTCTACATATATGACCCCATTACGCCTGCACGGGACCCAACAACCATCGATCGTCGGGCCCTCGTGGGAGTTGGTGAGCTCGCGACCCCGCGTTGGGTTAGAAAGGGAAAACCTTCACTCCTGGAATCCTCAAGCTCCATATCAAACCCTTTAGTGAACGGAGGGGCGATGCTACAAGATATAGGCTCCAATGATGATCCTGACAGTCCATGGACAATTGAAGCTGTGGACGGCGAATGGTCTGAAAAGGAGGTAAAGTCTCCAAACATTCATCACCACATTGATACTAAACTTTCATAGGTCGACAAGGATGATCACATTCCCCGCCCTTATCGTATCCGTCCGTCTGTTGCAGAGGAAAGCGGTGGTGAAGAAATCCTGTACCCCCGAAAATCTCATTCATCTCAGCTGCCACCCCTCCCAAATCAGTACCATGCAGTCGCATCAACCGATATCCGACCCAATGAAGATGTTATGATGCCCCCACCCACGTCCTTTGTATCTCCTCCTAGGCGCCCTAAGAAGCGAACTTCTGACGAATTTGAGATGGACCAGACTGGGGCTCTGGTATCAAAACCCGTCGCTATCTCTACGCCCCCAAACTCAATGCCGAGAGAGCGCAAGGAAGACAGGAACTCTACACGCAAGCATCGAAGCCTGAATATGGGCAACCATAGCTCTCAGGCGAAGGCACGCGAAAGGCGTCGGGAAAGTGTTCATTATAGTCCTAATGCGCTCAAATCTTCTGACCGTCATGCTCGGCATACATCGGCTTCCTCTACCACCATACTAGCATCTCGAGATGGCCACGCGCAAAGTCAGTCACGCCGGGTTCCTTCTACCGACAATTCCCAATTGCCCCAATCACCCGCTTCATCAACAGTGCCGCAATTCCTCAAGGCACCTCCTCAGACGCCTCCCTTAGTTCCCGTTACGACGCATGCATCTCCTAGTGTCGCGCATGCTGTACTGCGTGGTACTCAAGAGGGGTGGTCTGTGGATGATGAAGCAACCATGGAGGCCCTTCGAAAATTGGATGGTCTATCTGGCAAGAGTGCTCGAGCCAGGGCAAGCGTTGGAAGTCTCGGCCGACCGTCTAGTTCAAGCCGTCCAGGAACTCCCGGAAAACCTCACCACTGGGAAGGCATCGAGAGTGTAAAATCCCCACGGCGTGTCATCAGCCACAGTAAGGATTTAACAGGCAGCGATCGCGATAAGGATTCCGTCCCAAAACCCTTATTATTAGCCACTGCTCTCCCTGGAGAGCAGGAACTAGACTCGGTGAATCATGTAGCAACAGCTATCAGCAGTGACGAACAAAATACGACACTTTTGGTGGACAAGTCCTTGAGAAAAGCTGGAACTGGAACTCCCGGTAATCGAACTAGCTTCACCCCCAAACGCGGTTCCGCTTCTTCTGCTACCTACCCTAGTACCCCCACCGTCAGCTCTCGAGATTCTGCATCTACATCCACTGGAACTGCCTTGACGTCATTGTCTTCAGGATCTAGTCGTGCTGCTATAAGTAAAACTCGACGAAATAGCGCAGGAAGCGATATCTCTAGCATCAACTCAACGGACGCCTACTCCTCCAAGGACCGTGTTGTCACATCCACGATAATCGCCGAGGCGCCAGCAGACCCTGTTGTCCCCCCTGTGCCGCCTTTGCCAAAGGATTTAACCCCTTATAAACCTCCCCTCTCTGCGTCAACCAGTATCGCATTTCCAACCACGATAAATGAGAGAGCCAGTCATGATAGTGAGCAAAGTCGCACAATACCACCGGAAGTACCAGCAGCTCCTATTACTAATAGGCGACAAAGTCAGCACTTCGTATCGGGTTACACAAGCGCTACATCTGCTCCTGAATCAACGACTATTTTAAAAACTCCCTCAAAGAAGTGGAGTTTTTCAAGTGCACTAAATCTCAAACTTACGAACACGCCATCTAATACTTCTAAATCCGCCTTCCCCCTCAGTCCCAGATCTGTCGCATTTGGACCCCAGCTGAGGAAGTCGACTTCCAAGGATCAATCCTCGTCGAAGGGACCGTGGTCCCCTGATCAACCGAGCGCAATGACTTCTGCTACCTCCCTTAATTCCATTTCCTCGGTAGGCTCTGTTCGCACACCCGCTACGGGTACGATGCATCCCCCGAAAACTCCTGATCATGGCCCTGGCCCCAGTCCCACATCCAGCACTAGTAACCACACAACATCTGCAAACTTGGCGCCCCAAACGCCTGGTCCATTAAGTCCATCCTCATCTATTCGTCGCGGTCAATCCAAGCGACTGACCCCCTCTTCGATTCCGTTTTTTAAGCGTTCTTCCTCTCAATCAATGCAGGTTCCATCATCCACGGTTACTATTTCGTCTTCGCCGACTTCCTCAGTTGCACTGGGGCCGCAAAAAGCGGTAACTTCTCCAAAACACAATACCATTCCATCAGCTCCTCCGTCTTCACAAAAGAAGTCCTCTGTTTTAAGTTTGGGTCTACCCTCGCTACTCAAGGGTTCCAGCTCTCGGCGTAGCCTGCACGCTGATTCTAAAGAACCTTCAAAGGATGTGCAACGCACTAAAGAAACAAAAGAGGAGAAAACTAAACAGGAGAAACGGAAAGAAGATAAAGATAGGAGTGAAAGCAGAATTTCACACCTAATCAGCCGCAAGCGCGGAAAGGTAATGACAGATTGATGATTATTCCAAATTACTAATGGACATGCAGACTCTCTCTTCGACTGAACCCCGAAAGCCCAAGTCACCCGTTAGTATGCCACCTATCCAAGTTCCGGCGCTGGCAGCAGTTACAGCCGAACGCGTCGCACGATTGAAGCCGTCGACCTCTGTTACATCCATACCACCTGCCTCTCCTGCTGTTAGGACCCCTTCAGTGTCATCTAGATTAACTGCACAAACTATCAGCTCGATGCAAAAGCAATCTGACTCGTCGTTGCGAAGCCGCACTCACCTACCTACAATTGCTGGCTCCCCTTCCGTTGTAACACCTGGTGGGAACAACACGATTCCCCTAAGACATGACAAAGACCTTGTGCATTCACTCCCAGGGTTTGCGAAGGAGACCCCTACAAAGATACCACGTATATCTAGTCGTACGTCGGCTGTCGTTTCCCCCCCTCCTGGAAAACCACTTGCTTCTGGTCTTCAGGCTAGAAGGACAAGCACAAACCCACCAGCGCCTTCCTCCGCCAATCCTTCGCCTACATCCATACCTATCAATGAATTCGGTGTAATAGAGAGCGGCGATAGTGGCTCCACAGGGAAAACGCCAGTACGACAGGCATCCATCAGAGCCTCTCCTTCTATCGTATCGCGTGTCCCACGTCAGTCCTCTGGTACAACCTTGTCAAGTGGGGTTCTCCCTCGTAAGAGCAATAGGGATTCTATTTCATTCGGTATCCGAAAGGCATCGACAGGTTCTGTCAATTCCGTATCCACCCCAGCTGCCGTAGCCACCGAGTCTACGAATGCTCACCCCCGATTTTCTGCGTTATCACCTTCGAAGGGTTTGAAATTTTTAAGCCCCAAAGTTTCACTAAGTAACGCGCGACCATCAGCTTCAACTGCACCACCGGTTTACCGCACAACGGATACACCATCTTCAAGTCGTCAATCGATATCCACTCCCTCTCCTGCACCAAGCTCAATTGATGAGGAGGAGCTACTTGGGGACGAAGAAATGATGCATTACATCCGCAAGCAGCAAGCGAAAAAGCTGGCCAGTGGTGCCACACAAGAGGAACTGGATGAGATGCTCAAATGGCCAGAGGCTGCTCCACCCGTAGTGCCTGTACCGCCCCAAGGTTTGCTTTACTATTGCTACCATAGCTCTGCTTTGACCTTCGATTTCAGAGGTGCTCAGATTACAACCGCATTACCTATCCGAGTATGAGCGGAAAGAGATTCTTGACTATCCGAATATTTACTGCATTGGAGCGCATAGTAAGAAGAAGATGGCCGTGCTTGACGACTCAACCAACAACTACAGTTACGACGACGAGCGAGGAGATTATCAAGTCGTCAACCACGATCACCTCGCCTATCGATACGAAGTTGTGGGTTCCCTGGGGAAGGGTTCTTTTGGCCAAGTTCTCCACTGTCGCGACCACTGTACAGGAGAAAGTGTGGCAGTGAAAATTATCCGTAATAAAAAAAGGTTTCACCATCAAGCCCTCGTGGAAATCAAAATATTGGATAGTCTTCGTAAATGGGTATGTTCTCATACGATTTCTAATCCTTTAATTAATTCTTTCTAGGACGCAGAAGAGAGACACCACGTTATTAAGATGACCGAGCACTTCTACTTCCGTAACCACCTCTGTATTGCGACAGAACTATTGAGCATCAACCTATACGAGTTGATAAAGGCCAATGGATTTGCAGGTTTCACGACATCTTTGATTCGTCGATTTACCGGTCAGATGCTGATGTCGCTTTCGCTAATGAGACATCACCGAATTGTTCATTGCGACCTGAAGCCTGAGGTACGTGTTACTGAAATGAACGGAACACAACTCACTGGTTTATAGAATGTGCTACTACGCCATCCCACGAAGAGTGCGATCAAGGTTATTGATTTTGGAAGTAGTTGCTTTGAGCACGAGAAAAGTGAGTTCATAACGCAAATTATTAATATTGCCTCACTCAAGAAAATGTCAGTTTATACGTATATCCAAAGTCGTTTTTACCGCTCGCCTGAGGTGATCCTAGGCATGAACTACCATATGGCCATTGATATGTGGAGCTTGGGTTGCATCTTGGCTGAACTATACACTGGTTATCCTATTTTCCCTGGAGAGAACGAGCAAGAGCAATTATCCTGTATCATGGAGATTTTGGGGGTCCCTGATAAAGAATTTGTTAATCGGAGTTCACGAAAGAAACTGTTTTTTGGTATGTGTGTTGCTATTGTTGCAACTGCAGCTATACTCAACACGCCTAGACGTCAATGGTGCGCCACGGATCGTCACCAACTCTAAAGGACGACGCCGTATCCCAGGAAGCAAATCATTGACAAAAGTGCTCGGTAATTGCAAGGACGAAGATTTTGTGGACTTCATTGCGAAATGCCTAGTATGGGACCCCGAACGTCGCATGAAACCTCAAGCGGCCATGCGCCACCCTTTTGTTACAGCCGGTCGGAGGCAACGACCTATTGCTACGCCTTCTTCGAACGCTAAATCCTCCTCAACATCTAGTCTTAGCGGGAGCAGGACCAAGCAATTACTTGAAACTCCTAAGAAATCTCTCATCAGCGCACCTACGCCCCTTACGGCTCGTGCGTCCCGAACTGTAACCAATGGCGTTCCAGCGACCCCCGGCTCCTCTCATGCGCCTAATGTTAGTTCGACTTCTCGCTCGTTCCGCTCCTCTCAAACCCAGGGGCTTTCTGCTTATCACACCAGTCGGACGCTGAGTGGCTATGCAGTACGTCCTTTCCCTGACACCTTTGAGCCCTCCTTAACCCCTGCCCAGAGCACAGCCACTAAGTGACCCCATTTGGATAGTTAGACCAAGCTATTTCAAGAAAGCTGGCCTTATACCCTTGGTCCGCTGTATTCCAGAGCATTATAGTATTCCTTCTTCTTTTATCCTGTTGTCACTTGCTTTTTATATCGCATAGCTCTTTTCATCTGCTATAATGGGTACATTGAGGCCAATATCTTAATCAAATCGCTGAATCCCCGGCCTCGTCCAAACACCGAAGCTTAACATAGACATCACTCCCTGACAGAGGTAGCAAATGAGGCACTGTTAACACACGAGACAAACTCAACCTACCCCAGCCCTCTAATGATACTAAGCTGAGAGAACCTCCAAAATAGCTGGGTCGCATTAGTGGGAGAACCCAGAAGCTGCAACAATTCATACCTTGCATATAATCTGCTCATGGGTAGTCCGTAACCCAACCCAGCAATCTTACCCAATCCTCGTTGTATGCCCTGACCTGTGATCTCTTCAAAGGCAGATAGAGGCCCATTAGAACCTTCGTCTAACTGGATGGACTCATCCCTGCCGGCAGTGGTGAAGGCGTAGGAGAATATTCGCTGCATATGTTCTCTGGATACACCACCACCTTGGTCACGTATACGAATCGAAAAGAATGCGGGGTCAACTATGGTGTCGTGTGTTCGGGGTGGTGGAGGGGACAATGTAATATGGATAGGAGGCAGCATTGGCCCATTTGACCGAGAGTGGTGCTCTACTGTCGCACGAAACGCATTCTTGAGCACTTCAGTGAGAATGTATTCCAGGTGAACTGGGACATAACTGATCCATATAAATAAATGGTTAGTCTCGATGTAAGATCTGCTCTTACGCACGCAAAAGTAGCAGTGGTGTGCCCATCAACACGAATTTCTGGGGTAATCCCGTAAGATGCATTACATAGATCGGCAACAAAGGACCCGCACATCTCAATCATTTTCTTGGGGCAACAGTGGAGATCGACGACACCATACTCCTTGGCATCTGCCTCTGAATCAAGAAATGCACGAGATAGGGCAATATGTTGTTCAGCAATTAATCGAACAGATATCCTGTTGCGTATGGCGCCATCTAGGAATTGTCCGATTTGTGCAGGGGCCATATACTTCGAACACTCCTGGAACCTAGGGGAAGGAGTTAATCCACTGGGACGGGCCCTGGGTGTGAAATACTATTCACCCTTTAGCCATGGTGGGGATGTCGTCTGCGTGGCTCTGAACAAGCTGCTCTAACTGGGATACGAACTGCAAGTTTTGTTCCAAGGTTTTGACTGCTGGATAAGTTGCAAGCCAGTGAAAGCTTTGTCTGAAAGAATTCAAGGTCTTTGCAATGTAGGGATTGGTCCCGACGATGAACGGTAGTCCCTCAAGCGAACGAACTCTGGTCGCCAACCTACGAGGTATTTCCGTTAATGTGTAGGATACGCTAGAAAGGAGTGACTCGGGAGTAAGAGGACGGCCAAAGGACAGTAATGTAGCCAAGTTGATGGGACGGGGTGGTGACGAAGCATAGTTAAGCAGCAATTCGGCAACCTCTGCTGAAGTGGGTTGAGGAATGCGAGAGTAGAGCCGCCGAGGATAGTGGAGGGATCGAAAATAACGTGTTTGGACGCGAGAGACTGCTGTGAACATCTGCTGGTCCTTCACCAGGGAGGCAGAAAAGACTAAATGAGACTTGGGATCTGTCTACATACGTGTGCTATTATAACAAGAGGACCAAACAAAGACGAACAATCGACACAATCCATCCAACAAATGTTAAACATCTAATTATACACCTGATACAATGGCCTGTCAAGTGGATGAGAGAGTGGACGCAAGAAACTAATATAATACATACGTGCTGGAGAATTTGGTGCCCTGTCGGACAACTTTTTCAACAGCGTCCAGGAAGTCGCGTTCTGAGGCAACTTTCCGCCGTGCGCGTATTGCAAACATACCCGCCTATAGTCGGCGGCTGGATGAGTATCGATATAACGGAGGATAACAATCTACGCGCCTCTGTGGCTACGGAGCGCAGCTCTGCTCCTGTGGTATTAGGACACAAACGAGCAATCAAATCAAAGCGGATATCTCGTTCTACGCTCATGCTGTGCAACCACCAGTCAGCTAACTTCCAATTCAAGTAGACTCGGGGCGTACCTTCTCGCGTGAATACGAAGAATATGGGCCCTGCCTTCTACATCTGGTAGGGAGAACTCAACCCGTCGATCCAAACGGCCAGGGCGAAGTAATGCCGGATCAAGGGTGTCGGGTCTGAAAAAGGTATCCGTTATGGTAAGAACAGCAACTGAGTAAGGTCTGCCTGACCTGTTTGTCGCCATGAGCACCTTGATATTACCTCTGGGGTCAAACCCATCCAACTGGTTAATCAGCTCCAACATTGTTCGTTGCACCTCATTATCACCACCAGCCCCATCATCAAATCGTGCACCTCCGATGGCATCAACCTCGTCAAAGAATATAATACACGCCTTCTTACTTCGAGCCATCTCGAATAATTCTCTCACCATCCGAGCGCCCTCACCCACATATTTTTGTACCAACTCAGAACCAATGACACGAATGAATGTTGCATCCGTACGGTTAGCTACTGCGCGGGCGCACAGTGTTTTACCTGTTCCAGGGGGGCCATAAAGGAGGACGCCTTTTGGTGGGTCAATACCTAGGTTTACAAATCGTTCAGGCTAAGAGAAGCCAGGTCAGAGGACGCCAGATGTCCAGGAGTAAATCGCATACTGAAAGCAATGGAGTCTCTACGACTTCGCGTAGCTTTTCTATCTGTTCCTTGCAACCACCAACATCCGAATATGTGACATCCGGCTTCTCTTCTACTTGCATCATCGTCACGGAAGCATCTATTTTGGGAGGTAGGGGGATCTGAATCTGGTATTTCGTTCGATCCACACTACAGAACGTTAGGCTGGTCCCCAATAGAGAATACGACGACCTACCCAACGCGCATGCCTTCTTCAATATCTGTTGCCGCGACGCGATCACCAAGACCAACCACGAATTTGGCGATTTGCTTGATGTTAATGACGTATTTGTCTTGCTCGTCTGCTCCCTTCTGGCCCTGAGGTGCACCAAGAGGATTCATAGCCCTAGCAGCTTCTGCGGCCTTCGGATCCACAGGAATAATCTTTGTGCAACGAGCAACTTGCAATGGATGCTCTTCGCCCATACGCTGCCTGTCAGCGGCAAGGTCCCAGAGATTAGGTGAGGCAAGACCAGTATCAGACTCCTTCACACCTGCGCGACACATCCCTCAGTACAGGCGGGAGGGGATCAAAGGAGAGCTTACCAAGCTTCTCATTGACACGTTTCTGTATTTCCTTAATGTCATTTTCTACTTGCTTAAGACGTGCGGCATATGGGCCTTGTCCCTGTACAGATGAGTATTAGAAGGCACGAGTGCAATAATTCTCCTACATAAGTCTTGAGTATTTGGATGTCGCTGTCGTCCAGGGCTAATTCACAACAAAAATAAGACATAGTAGTATTTCAATGAGTAAATGAGCTCACCAACTATCTTCTCGTCAGCCTTGTCGTCGATCTTCTTCTCCCCTGTTAGGCAAAATATTAATTGAGGGTAGCGCCTGAGGATCGAAACATACATTTCTCCCAATCACTATGACCTTCAGAAGATTAGTAGAGGCACAGATACGAGCAAGAGCTACGCACGCTTTTGGCGCCATAGTCAAGGTCAAGGTCAAGGTCAAGGTTAGCAAGCAATATGCGGTGGACATGACGCGTCGTCTATCCCTAGCCACGTGACTGCGGAAGACGCCGACTGATTGATTTGGAGTTGTCCCTCCTCACTCTACGTATTCCTGCAAACACCATGGCTGGCGCACTACAGAATGCTCGACGGGACCTACCCAAGATCAGAGACGAGGATCGAGAAAGCAGATTCGGTCAAGTCTTTGGCGTATCAGGACCTGTTGTTATCGCAGAAAACATGGTTGGTGCTGCAATGTATGAATTGGTCCGTGTCGGGCATGATGAACTCGTAGGAGGTTCGCCGTTGATGCACATTGGTATTCTCGAATTTAATACAGTAAAATCTCAGAGGTTATTCGAATTGAAGGAGACAAAGCTACCATCCAGGTTTACGAAGAGACTTCCGGTGTTACTGTTGGGGATCCAGTCTTGAGAACAGGCAAGCCATTGAGTGTTGAATTGGGACCAGGTTTGTCAGCTGTTAGGTCTTAATCACTCACTCACTGCTCTATTAGGTCTTATGGGAAACATCGTTGATGGGATTCAGCGACCCCTGCGTGTAATCTCCTCCTGCTCCCTCGCTAATTCTCGTACTCAATGTGATTCTGCAGTCTATCCAAGAATTATCCAAATCAATCTATATTCCGCGCGGAATCAATACAGATGCGCTGGATCGCTCTGTGCAATGGGACTTTACTCCAGCGAGCTTCAAAGTATATTCCACCTTTGACCTACTGAATGCATCAAGGCTCACACGAAGGGTAGGTTGGAGATCATATCGCAGGTGGAGATATATTTGGTGGGGTATACGAAAACTCTTTAGTGGATAACCACAAGATTATGCTCTCGCCTCGCGCTTTGGGAACAATTACTCACATCGCTGAAAAAGGAAGCTACTCCGTGAATGTGAGTCCAATACCCGCTTTCTGGGATGCATTTGCCTAATATCCTCTTATCTAGGACATAGTTCTAGAGACCGAGTTCGAAGGCAAGACAAGCAAGCACACAATGATGCAGCTATGGCCCGTTCGAGCTCCTCGACCGGTAGCAGAGAAGCAAACCGCCGACCATCCTTTGCTAACAGGCCAACGTATTCTTGATGCGCTTTTTCCGTACGCTCAAGGCAATACTTGTTCATGCTGCATACTTACGCGCGTGTTAGGTGTGTGCAGGGAGGAACCACGGCAATACCAGGGGCTTTTGGCTGTGGCAAAACCGTCATCTCTCAAGCTCTATCAAAGTATTCAAATAGTGATATTATCATCTACGTCGGTTGTGGAGAACGTGGCAATGAGGTTAGTTCCCTTAGTCATTGGCCTCAAGGCCCCACACTCATATCAACAGATGGCTGAGGTTCTAATGGAGGTACGAAATTACTTACTCCTCCTTGAACACGGATTGAGCCCATACATGATAGTTCCCCGAATTGACAATGGATGTCGGTGACAGGCAGGAACCGATCATGAAGCGAACTACATTGGTTGCGAACACTTCAAACATGCCCGTAGCTGCTCGTGAGGCATCAATTTACACTGGAATCACATTATCAGAATATTTCCGCGATCAAGGCAATAATGTAGCGATGATGGCTGATTCAACCTCGCGGTGGGCAGAGGCCTTGCGTGAAATATCCGGTCGGCTGGCAGAAATGCCTGCCGACTCTGGCTATCCCGCATACCTGGGTACAAAGCTTGCAAGTTTTTACGAACGTGCTGGAAAGGTTATTTGCCTTGGCAACCCAGTAAGACAAGGCACCGTATCCATTGTTGGCGCGTTAGTAAAGCATTAATGTACGCTTCAATTTAGCTCATCTGCTTTTTTCAGGGTATCGCCTCCTGGTGGTGATTTCTCTGACCCTGTCACATCAGCCACGCTTGGTATTGTCCAGGTATTCTGGGGCTTGGACAAGAAACTCGCTCAACGGAAGCACTTCCCATCTGTCAATTGGTCCGTCTCTTACTCCAAATACACCAAGGTCCTTGAACCATACTATGAATCTACGGAGCCTGGATTTGTTGAGCTCCGTACGAAGACGAAGGAGATTCTTCAGAAAGAAGAAGACCTTGCGGAAATTGTTCAGCTTGTAGGCAAAAGTGCACTTGGCGAGAATGACAAGATCACCCTGGAAGTTGCGAGGATGCTGAAGGATGATTTCTTGCAGCAAAATGGCATGAGTGAATATGATCGGTACTGTCCATTCTACAAGACAAGTGCTATGCTGCGAAACTTCGTTGGATTCCACGATGCTGCCATCCGAGCTGTTACCCAAGGAGACCTCACATATAATAAGATCAAGGATGCAGCTGGGGATATTATTTTCAAGTTGTCACAGATGAAATTCGAGGTTTGTCTAAATGTTTAGGGCAAGTTACCAATTTGCTCACACTATCGCGTATTGTCAGTCTCCATCACAAGGCAAAGCCTCCATAAAGCAGAAACTTGATACGCTACATAGCGAGATCCAAGACAGATTCCGTCAATTAGCAGAGTAATTTGGAGGATTTTTAATCAGCAACCACTATAAGGACGATGTATATCTTCGCGTTGGAATTATCACTAGTGTCGTCTTTAACTCTCGTTCTTGATGACCAACTCCAATTCACACAAGGGCCTTGATATATTTGGCATCAACGTGCTGTTCATCCATTCCCATCCATTCGTATGCTAGCTACAAAGGTAATTCTGGCAAGTCGATGAAAATTGGGCTGGAGAGTCAATAAAAAACAGTGAGAACGTACGCCCAATTCAAAGCACAGCGGTGAAGGAAGTACTGTTGTAGCTATACTAGACGACAAGAGTTATTCACGTGCTGAAATTGCGAGCCCTATGAAAGCGAACGTATGCCTATGCAACCCATTATCGTAAATCTAGCGCTTTGTTCTAAACTGGGATGCCTCAAGTGTGGCAGTAGAAATACTCCTCGATAAATTATGCAACGGTATTCAGCCTTGCACTATAGCGACGATTGCCCGGTATTCTGAGCTACGCAAAGCGAGATAGTTGGTGCATTGGACAAAACATTGTCCTTGTGCGGTAGATATCTACTTGGCCCCGCCGGACGTGTCGAAGGTTGAGGAATGAATCAGGTATTTTTGATACACTATTGATTACAACCAAAGTGTCTTTCCACGAATTAGAGTAAAATTAGCCATAACTACGTAGTGCTTGTTCATTCAAGTCGCAAGAGATCCCTCCTTTTTCCTCCTTGCCATTTTCCGATGGGTTTTTGTGCGTATATGAGCCTCCCACTCCTTGCCTTCTTCGATCATTACGGGTTGTTCACGATGAGTAGTGCAAGTGCTACATATCAGTTTGCGTCTGGCAGCAAGGATTTCTGATGGTCTGTGAACCAAGAATTAATATCAGTTTGGGACGATAGCACGAAGCTTACGATGTATTCTTTGGCAATACTGAAAGTAGCGCTCGAGCGTTTTCCGAGAGCGACAAGGGATCAACTAGTTTACTTCCTCCCAAAAATGCTGCTCAGTATCAGCACATTTACGTAAATCGCTAGACAAACTTTACTTTACCTTTGGTGATACCCACAGCTGGATTGAGAACACACTCCTGCCACTTTAATCCCAGCACTAGAAAAAATTGTAAGATCATCTACAGGATACTGCTCCTGTAGTACCTGTCGCATCGAGGAGATATGTCGATACCACCTCAGAACCTGACGCACGGTTCGCAGAGTGGGCAGCCGGAAGGAATTTGTTACGTAGCCATGACACTTGTCGACGAGCATATTGTCGGGTCGAAAGTTTCATCCGTTGGACGGCCTCATCAAATAACTTGTCGGTGGGATCAGTCGTGTTGAGGTAACGATGGAATTCCTTATACCCTATTACGTTCCATCAACTGCTAGTGTATAACACCTTGTCAGTCTTACCTATGGTCTGATAAATTCCCAATGTATAATCGATTGATGTTGGCTGGCCTGCGGCATGATGTTGGTCGGAAGCTAGCATCTGCAACGCCTGTATCTCTTTAACAAGCCCCCGCTAGAGCAAGTCAAGAATAGACACCACTCTCAAAAGACGAAGACTGACCTCAATCATCATATCGACACGAGAGTCTAACCGATCGTCCAAAACTGATTGCTCAGCCCACAACCAAAAGCATAGCGTCTCGAACCTATAGTCAACGTATATGAGATAATGCTCAGCGACCTTGATTGGCGTGCAGACCGAGGCAGACTTGCAGTGAGGTCCCCTGCTTGTTCTGCTATTATGCAACTCGGTTTGCGACCCGTTTCTTTGACGATTTCAAGGCTCCTTAAAACTTTACGCGTATCACGCCAATGCCATCGAGTTGCGACAGCAGGGTCAATGCATGAAAGTAATTCGTGCAGTTGAAAGGCTTTCTCCGGTTCAACTGAGGCGGAGGGTGGATGAGTGGGCAAATTCTCGAATAATTCTTTGAGCATGGAAGGCAAGGCATCGACAATAGTTTGGATTTCTGGGGATATGCTTTGCGGTTGCGTATCGCGGTGACGAGAAGCAAGGCGGTTTGGAAAAATCAAGTGTTGCATCCAATATGCTGTTCCGCCGACGACGATGGGTATTTCGGATTTGTCGTGTGTATCTTGAATCTGTAGGTTTTGCATTACAAGCCGCATGCAAGGTGAAGAAACTGGACAGACTGTTTTGATGGCATCTTCCACCCATTCGCCAACTGTATACTGCTCTCCAGGTTCCTTGAATGCCATGAGAAGGTGTTCGACACCCTTTCTATCCTCTATAGGCATCTTGTTCGTTATTATGTCCATCCCACGATACACCTGCATGGAGTCAGCGTTGATGATCTTGGCGCCCTTCCATCCGAGACTCGTAGAAGATTGACTAAGAGACAAAGCCAGCTCTACAGCGAGGTTGGATTTGCCAACACCAGTAGTTCCACAGATAGCGATGATTGGACGAAGTGCCATAGAATACTTGTGTTGCTTATACAGTAATCCAGGTCTACTTATTAGGTACAAGTGGGGTAAAGGCCTCTAACTCTAACAACTCTAACAAATAATGTGCTCCCATATGTGGCATGTCCCAGCAACTCCAAGTCTGATATAAGTAAGAAGTGTAGGAACGCGATGCATTGGTCATAACGATTAAGCGGTTGCTTGAAACGATTACATAGGTCGATAATGCGTATGAAAGTGAGGGGGCAAAATAATCTTGCCTCTCTAATTTCCGGAAAACCCGGAAAGGCAACTGCAGAATATATATAAATATCCTTAGGCAAATCGGTATCACAACGATTCGAGCCACGTTCACAACTTGGAAGGTGTATCGGTTGTGCTGGAAATAGCGCCTGCTACTTTGGGGCTTCCATTTTGTGTGCGGGTGTTACCCAGCCGGGGTGGAAGGCGGATCTTTAGTGATGGCGTGGTTGGGGCGGAAGGTATATTTGTGGAAAGAGTGCTTGCAGAGGGGGGAATTGTGCTTGTGACTGACAGATTCTGGCCTTGTCGACTTGAAGATACTTTGGCTACCCTCTTCTTGACTTTCTCAACCCTCTCCGCGTTATCCCTCTTCTCTGGGTCTGACTTCTGCGTGTTAGCGGAGAGCGTTTCGGGTTCACTCCTCTCCGTTGCCATTTCGTCATCCCGCTCCTTGCGCTTTCTGCCCCTCTTTTCCCGATCTACTTTACGCCCCTCGTCAGGCTCCTTTTGTAAGGACCGCCGGGAGCGCGTACGTCTCACAATGATAGTCGCAGGCTATATAATAATGAGTTATCGAATACTTGAAGATTTGGCGCAGCGAACCTTAGCCGGGATGGCGGGGAGTGATTGAACGATATCACTTGATGAAACGCTTGCAATCAAGGGAGACAAATCTGATTCTTCCACCTGAGAGAATACCTTAAACAGGCGCAGCGCAAGGACGGATAAATGTATACCTTAATGTTGATGGGTTTTATAGCAGACAGTGTGGGCTGTGCGTGGGGTGCTAGCATAGAACTAGCAGAATCGTGGACGATGCTTTCCTGACCAGAGTCCTCAGCGCGTCTCTGGGAATTCTTGGGTAACGGTGTTAGTGTCTTGATCGCTGCTACAAAAGATAGCTTACTCGAGGAGATGCACTAGTGAGGGTGAGATCATTTTTACTGCGTGACCGTAGTTCCCTCGTGCTTGATTCTGCAGTAATTTGGACAGAAGAACGTTTGCGCCGAGTAGTATGAGTAGAAATCGGTGCATTGGGCGACTTGACACTTTGTGCTGGAGCAGACTTGATGGCGCCATTTATCGGCGATGATTTAATGGGTAAACGCTGTGATTCAATTCGTAATGGCAGTGATGTTGCATTAGTGTACATACCTTATTGGTAGATTGGAGGCGGCCCCCCCTGGTGGCACGTGTTCGTAAGCTGGTGTCGAGTTCATCGCCAGTCTGCACGGCGACATCGATTGTCTTTTTCCCGGACTTTTGTGATATTGACCCTTGGCCAGCCTTGAATAAGCAAAGCGCCTGTCCGCGTATTAGCCTAACGAACACCAGTCCAACTCCTGTCAACCTACCTGTGCCACCCGTATTGCCTCCGGGTCCGGTGTTCGGCTCTCCAGGGGCTCATCCAGGTCTTCCAGTGATGACAGAGAAGTGAGGGGAGAAGACAATCCAGAACCATTATTATCAAGTTCCCTTTTAGCAGTATTCAAAAGAATATTCGGGAAGAACCCATGAAACCAGCTTACTTGGAAAGAGGGTTTCTTATCGCATTGATTTTGCTCCAGAAGTCGAGCACTAGAATTCGTTCTGGAACTCTGTACCGCCGACCATTGATTAGCACCTCGTCAACAGTCAGCTTGTTAGTAGGCTGAATAGATGCCGCCTCTGGTTGGATGACCTCTACATTCCCGTTGTTGAATTGCCTCGGAGCAGTGATTTCGAGAGGAGGGGCATTCTGTTTCGGGATTCGGCGTTTGGATGGCTAGGGTGACTAGGTTAATGAAAATATCATAATGGATGGTGACCCTACCAGAACTCGCTCTGCATGATTCGGGCACATCCACTTTTTGTTGAATAGTGGCATTGATGGAAGAGGTGGATCCAGACAATCAAGGTGCCAATGCAAGTTGCAATAATCACAGGATATCATGCTTTTCCAGCCTTCTTGGCCAGTAAATTTGTATGTTGAGCGTCGAGCGCGCTTAGATACTGGTGCCGCGGCCAGACCCGAGGGTAAAGCAGAAGTTCCACAACGAAAACATAGGACGGGATAGCCATTTCTATCCCGCAAGCGATGTGGTTCTCTGTCTTCCAGCTGACCATGGCGACTGTCCTCTCGTGAGATCCTAGACGGAGTACCTGACACTACTCCGGACTTACTTCAGCCGTGGTTGCTTAATTTCAGATGTGTCCACATATGCTCCTTTAGGTCCCGTACCAACTAGTTCGATGTGAAAAGCTGCGAGAATAGTATGATTGAAGGACATACCATCCTTAAAAAAATTACGAACGTCTTCAGGCAGCTGGAACTCCGTGGGGATGGATGTTTCTACGTGATGTACCAAAGAAGCCAAAAACGACGGTGCAGGTTTCCGTGGAGGATTCTGATGACAATGCTCAATCCTGGCCAGCATAAGTACATGAAACATATGCACCTTTTTGATTGTACAGCTCGGACAATACCATCTGCTGTCCCCTTCATCGATGTGTTCCATCGGGGGGTCAAGACACCACAGATGAAATGCACGTGGGCACCCGTCACAGTAAATCAAAGAGCCCTGAGAGCGACAAGATGAACAATGGTCATCGTTGTGTAGCTGAAGGCCGAAGGCAATTCAGAATCAGTGGCACGAGATGACTGAGAGACAACAGCCGACACACCACATTCACTGGGGGTTCTGGAGACAACAATGATATGCTCTTGGGCTCCTCCTTGATTTTCACCACTGCCGGCTCTGTATCCTTCCCTTTTCCTTTTTCCTTCCGTTTACTGCGGCTTGCTGTCGAAGGCTCCAAAATGTTTAGAGACGATGTGGAGCGAGAAAAGGTGGCTTCGTCGTCAATGATCATTTCTACGTCCGTCTCTGTGGGCGTAATCTTGGTGGGTGTTGGTGATTCGAATTGGAGTGCTGGCCCAAGGCTGGTAGATAGAGCACCGTTCTGATGGCGAGCTGATGCACGCTGTGCGCGACCAGTGGTGGAACTGAGCGAGATGCAAGTTTTCGAATGACGTGGGTAACAAACAATCAAGCCCGCAACGATTGAAACGGCATAAGGCAAGAGGGGGGAGGTCAGCCAGAGCCTGCTCGGTGTGGAGCTATGTACAAACGACACCTTTTGTCAACTCTCGTACGTTTTGTCCGAGAGCCTTCGAGGTCCTGGCTTATGAGAGCAGTGCCGTGCATAAGCCCTGAGTACGTAGATCCAGGATCAGAAGGCGGTAGGTATGAAAGGTTGATTGTGGATTTTCTGGGATCCCGCTTTTGTGTTGATTGCTGGGCAGAAACCAAGGAGGGAGGCCCAGGGAGAATCTCTGTTGCGAGACTAGCGTCCCCCTCAAGGTGTGACGGTTGATGAACAGGGACGCCCGGCAACAGATAAGCTGGCATACTAGCTGCAGAGGCCATTCTGGTATTCCGTAGAGTAATCTAGCCCAAGGTGCGGGCAATGAGGGAGTAGCCGTTGAAGCAGGATGAGAGGCGGAGACAAATTTCGGCGCAACAGACGCACACTTATTCGTCGGTCCACAGCCTCCAACGGTGCGAGCCCAACCAGTACATAGTCGTAATTCCTGGCACTCAGGAGAGAAATACAGTATGGTATTGGTTGTAATTTACAACATTGGTCGATTTCGTGATGCTTCTCATAGAGGATTCACTTTGCAAATGCCTGCCAGTGCAATGACCTGGCGGTCGCTCGACGTCCAGACAATTGTCAAGCTCTTGATGCTCAGGTCATTCCAGCGCTTGGAGAGTGCACCTGTGCAAGACGCAGTTGTTTTGACTGAATGCATGGTCCAACCACCCAAATGACGTTGAAGCGGACACAAAGTCCTTGTCATGGAGTCACCACCTGTGGGCCAATGGCATTGATATGATATGAAGATACTCATGATGTTGCCAGTCAAGGTGCTGCTGTCTCTGTTTATGACAACGCCCAAGATTTGGCATGCCTGAATACAGACCATTGCACAATATGTTACATGCATCAAGGCAGGTAGTTTGGGGCAATGAAGGCCAGCGAGATAGCCCAATGAATACAGGCGCCCTACTAGGGCCTATACCTAGAACAGCAGACCTGCCGTTGTGCGGTCAACATTCCGCGCAATATCATACGCATCCCAGGCAGCATTGCACTGAGTAATCTGAAATGGCGAGATATATGCAGAGTATTGATCAGCAAAACATCGACAGTAAAGAATACGTGATAATAATTAACGTTGGATAATAGACTGGGTGCTCTTCCACGAATGCGGATACGATGGTATCACTGCAGCGCCGCGGCTGCAGGCCGAGACGCCTGTGGATAAGGGTGCATAGTTGCGGCCGTGGCAGACGCAATGAGTTCCAGGATTAGGTAAGGCCAACCCGCCTCCCCTTCTGCTACTGAAACGCTCGAAAGCTTGACCAACCGCGATGGCCAACACAACCGTTTCCGGTGCACACGCCATTCATGGACAAAATCCCCAATTCTTAGTCGAAACCGTCATTCGCAATCGCATCTACGAGTCTCAGTACTGGAAAGAGCACTGCTTCGCCCTAACAGGTGGGCGCACCAGATCCATCTCTTCACCATGTAACTCATCCCGACGTGTAGCCGAAAGTCTTATCGATAAAGCAATAGAACTGCACTTTATTGGAGGCGTGTATGGTAACCAACGGCCAACAGAATTCCTCTGTCTTCTCCTCAAACTCCTTCAAATTCAGCCCGAGAAAGAAATCCTGGTTGAATACCTTCGTGCTGATGAATTCAAGTTGGTGATACTTCTTCCCTATTGTCACTGCTTATGTTGAGCGCCTGCTATATGCAGGTATCTTCGTGCATTGGCTGCAATGTACATCCGTATGACCTTCCGGGCCGTGGAAGTTTTTGAACTCCTGGAACCACTGCTTAAGGATTTTCGGAAATTGCGCCAGAGGCAAATGAGTACGATCTCCTCCCTCTGCGCTGTTGTTCAATGCTCACAATTACCTATCCAAAGTGGGGTACTCTTTGACCTATGTTGATAAGTTTATCGACGCGCTTTTGACAGAAGAACGCGTCTGTGACATCATACTTCCTCGTCTACCAAAACGCCAAATATTAGAAGAGAACGGTGATTTAGGGCCGAGAAAAAGCCGCTTGCTGGACGCATTGGAAGACAGAAGTGAAGATAGCTCTGAACGCCGCAGTCGTAGTGAGAGTAGGACTAGCAGCAGAAGTAGCACAGATATCGGGGATGGTCGTAGCCTCAGCCACCCCTCTAGAAGCCCATCTCCTACAGGTTCCCGTTTTGTCTCAAGAAGTCCCTCTGGTTCACCATCACACTCCAGGTCACGTTCTCCATATCGTTCCCGTAGTCGTAGTATATCTCCGGATCGCATAGCTACTGATTAAATTGAAGGGAACTACTTTTGGACATCTGATTTCTGTTGCTTCCAAGCATTAAGCTGTGTTGACAGAGTCTGCCACCGCTCCTCTACGAACGGTACGTCTTTGACTCTCTCCAATAACTGAGGCGATAGATAACCTCTATTTGAATAATTACCGTACCATACTGTTGGGGATGTCAGAACACTTCTTGTTGTCATTATTCGCTCTTACCAATATCCTCGCGCCTTGTCGGGGCAGCCGAAATCCGGTCAGTGCGGCCTTTAACGCAATCACGCAATGCCAGTTCATTATAGTACTTGCAGATAACTACACCACCTTGCTTCTCAATTGCTTCAATAGCACTTTTTGACGCACGGGAGACAAGGAGGTGAATCGGAGATTTGAGGTACTGGGCCCCCTGTGAACAGTCAGAACGTTGCTGATAACGGTCGGCTCCGGACCCTACATCACCCAACAATTTTACACCGTCTTGAACATTGTGAATACAGCCACTAAGCAATAACTCTCGAGCTGTAATAGGCTTCTCAGGTGACGAAGACAAACGACCTTGGTCAATCCAATGTTGTATGCGGTCCAAGTTAACGGGTGCCCAAGTTTTTGCGTTCCTACACACGTTGAAAGCAATGAAGAGGAAAATAGAAATGAGACATACTGGTTGATGAAACCACGTTTTGGAAATAACTTTGTCATTGGGGTTTGCCCGCCCTCGAATCCGGGACGAATGCCAGGTCCAGAACGTGACTTTTGACCATTTGAACCTCTTCCAGCTGTTCCTCCATGGCCAGATCCCTGACCACGACCAACTCGTTTTTGCTGCAAGACATCCAATCAGTATAAAGTATACACGAAAGTCTGAGTAAACGAACGTTGTGTAGGGACCCAGGAGCGGGCTTGAGGTTAGCGAGAGTAACTCTACGAGGCCGGAAAGTCATACCAGGAAGTTGACTGTCACGCGTAGTCACACATGCTAGTCGTGGTCACCACAATAATTGAATAAACAGCTCCAATCAAACTTTGGAAAGCTCAACCTATCTCAGGATTCATTGCGTGAGATAGTGATATCCTCAATAGACATTCTGAAAATAGGTAAACTTAAATCCATTTGTAACAACAGAAGTCCATATATTGGTCATTATACATTAAGTACTGGGTAATATTAACTATCATCGATTCCACGAGAGAAGTGACATGTCTCCCAAGCGTCTGAAGGACAGATAGGTTAGAGGTGGTATAGCAAGGTTGCAACCGCTAAAAACTTACCGAGGTTTGATGCAATGTCGCACGGTGCCAATAATCGCAAGTAATACAAATACTCCAGCAGCGGCGACATAAGCCCATCCGAGGAATGGATTCTTCCCCCCAATCCAAGACACGGTAGAAATGACAATGGATTTAGTGCCTTTATAAGGCAATACTGGGAAATCTAGGCCATAGGAGTTAGCAAAGTCAAAAGTTGGTGCACAACTTACTCAATCCTATAATAATTCTGTATCTACCCCTTGTCATCCTGTCACTGTCGTTTCGTCCGTACAACTTCGTGAAGGTGGGCAACCCTGCTGTACGCATCCAGTTCTGAAAGTGTTCATCGCTACGGAGGTCGGGGGGTGGATTTTGCTCTGTATAGCCGTCAGGAAAACGAAGCATCCAGTTGGGTGGTGGGACAATATCTGAGAGATTGCCGTATCCACTGCCACCAATAGGCGACGAAACATATTTCTTTGCCTCTCCTGGCCAAGCTATGCCTTCAGTGGAGAAGACGTATACCTGGGAGGACGAGTCCGACGATGCCGGATTGAGAAGAACAGGATTGGAAAATGTATCTAGAGACAACTCAACAATAATGTAACTCAACACAGACCAGAGCAACCCACCATTGAACAGAGAATTTGCAATCAACCCGCAAGGATATATCGGTTTGCCATCGCGGGACCCAAGTGGTTTACAGTCGCTGTTATCCAAGTCACTCGCACTTCTGGCTTGGCCCCTCAGCTGATCAGAATTAAGACTTTGAACGTAACGTCGATGGTTTTGATAGAAATTTGTGAGTTTGTAATAGAGAAATACTGATGGTTCTAGGTCGGCTGGTACTTCGAATTCCAGTATGCATTGGCGCCGCGCAGAAACATCAATGCTGTCGTCATTAGAGTTGTCCAGGAAGGCGTACTGTGGTTTAAAATCAACCTGGGCGCCATTGTCTGATGTCCGAAGATGGTATGAATATTTGTTAGACGGGAGGTCAAAGAATGTGGGTGTGACATTGGAGGAGGAAGGGGTCAGATTCTCGCATTCTGAATAGTCAAACGTCATTTCCGAAACCAGGGAAGAGCCCCATATAAGCAATCCTCCAATAGGACCAAAAAATGATCCCAATCAGGAAGAGAGTAGGAAGCACAGTCCTTGGGGTGAGAATGGGCTGCCATGCTTTGAGGCGCTGTTGCTTGAACGCCGTATCTACAGTGGGTGAGGAGACATTACTGGAATACGAGCGGATGTACATACTTGCTGGCTTCCGCCAACCATTCTTCTCCTTCTTGTTCTCCCCGTCAGCGTCGTCCTTGTTCTGTGGTTTCTTGCGGTTGAACAGACCCATGCTGGACAGTTGTTGGTGATGAAGCAAGCTGGAGTGGCTGGACGACCAGTAGCTTACTCGGATACATTATGTAATGCAAGGCTATGCTTCCTGCCATCACCCAGCTCTTCGCCGAGGATGGTGACCTCGACACCCTCCCTGCTCGTGTTAGTGCTTATTATCAAACTCTGTGTGCGGACGAAAATGCCTTCGAACAGGTGCACAATTTGGCTAACGTTCATCCTTAACCCTTAACTAATGTCAGGTCATAGTTGCCTATTCTCGACCCTACCCACCCCCCTGAATCTCTTCAAATTGGTACAGTAGTTCGCTTTCCCGCAATGGTGCAGGACACCTCTGTTGCACCACAGTTGTACCTTGCTCGGCAACAAAACGGTAGCTGCGGCGGCTGGGGTTTCGATGATACAAGTGTTCAGCCCAGTATAAATGACCTACGGCAGTGTGCGGTTATTTGGGCAGTGTCAATTCCTGGCCAAAGTCCGTGGCTGTATCCACTCGGTGGTAGCGTGCCATTCCTCCGTTCCGTAAGCATCCAAACACTTAAACCAATATAGATGCAGTGCCAGCGTCCCGCACACCATATCCGCATAAGTACCCGCTCGCGAACAGAGATCATGTAGGAGCTCAAGTCAAGGTAATGGCCCTTCCCGTCACTTAGATATGATCTTTACCAATAAAGAAAGATATATGACAGGGCTGATAGTGACTCTATTAAGGCCGTGGATATTCGGTACTTTGTTGGGATATTGACCTACGAACCGTAAGGCATATGCTTGAACTAGCCCGACTCTGACCATTCTTCAGATTGGCCTTTGAAGGAGGTACCTTGGATGCGGTGCCAACTATACACACCCTATTTTCTCGACCAGTACCTGCTACAATACGGCGCTATGTTTATCCAGCAGAGTTCCCCGCCCCGGTCCCCAAGGAGGATGTCAGGGATGAACTTATCACTTGGATTGCTGATGAAGCTCTTGCTGGGGATCGAGATGTTGCGGAATGGGTTTTAATCTGCGTTCTTTCTCGAGTGTAAGTCAAACAAGACGTGCCGGAATGAGTGGCTGAATCTCACCAGACAATCGCATAACCCGCCATTATTTCCGGTTTCTCTTGCAATTTCTCAGTTCCCAAACCCGTCCGAAAGGTCGCAGATACCTGCGCTGTGTCATGTCCTATCGGCCATCCTTCCCTTGAGTGTCACCATACAGCTGTCGCTGGATGCATTGAACAACACAGGATTCGCCCCAGAATTTGTGGACGAGACGTTACACAGTGGTTGGCTCCAGCTTCCGCAGGGTAGCGTATGTATTCTGACTGAGGCCGACATAACTGAGGGAGCAATTAACGAACGAGGTATTGTCACACAACATGCATCTTCCCAGCTATTCAATACCCTCGCAGGTCTGTCAAATCTAAAGGCTGTTCAGCAAGTAATGAGTCTTCAGACTTTGGATTACAATTTCCCCTACAGTACATACAACTTTCAAACCGACATATCATTTCTTGTGCTGACCGAAGGGAGGAAGAGTACATTCTTTCAGGTAGTGCTGCAGCTCAGGTACTACGTCACGGCATTCACGTGTGTTCACAGACCGATTTTGTGGTGCCCCTTCAACCGCCAGGTGGCTCTCGAGTGAAGGCGAAACTTCGTCGCTCCCTCTATAAGGGGAAAGAAGAAGTAAGATATCCGAGCCAGAGTCAATTAGAAAGGTTTCGACACCTTGTTGGTGGCGCCAAATCGGCGAAGCTGTCCGATATACGGGTATCTGAATATGTAGCGGAGGTGATGTTCTTTGCAGAGAGATGAAGCCTTATCCTGAACCTAGGTAGTATATACAAGACGAATTCGTGAAATCAAGGAAAATGATACAAGAAAGGGGAAGAGAGGACAATAGTTCCCCCCAGGGTATTTATACATCGGACGCCCTCATCCAATATATGATCCTCTCTAGGTTCGTGTCCCTTCCTATTCTCAATCAGGCTAAACTCTACACCAGGGTGGTTACCATGTCCCTACATGAACCAGAAATCACGATAGATATTTGGAAGAGAGTTAATTCCCTCGATACAGAGAGGAGGAAAAGACTGGAGCAAAGAGATTAGAGATAGTAGCTTGGTTTGACATAGCTCTATTATCTATTATGGCTGGCCCAAGTTATACCTCCGCGCTTGCAGCCAGACAACACTCAGTTCAGCGACTACTTCTTGTAATTTAGCTCTGACGAGGGTGGCAGAGGCTCCACTTCCCTCAAGGTAGTACTTGATCTAGAGTATGTTCAAGCCAATCACCTTGCAGGTCCCAAGGAGATCGAAACTAACCTTAGGCTCAGTCCCACTCGTTCTAGGTTGTCTAAGTCACAGATCAGCTCACATAATTTATATTCTTACCTGATGGTCAAGACAATGGTCGTGCCCTGTTCTTCGCGTGCCCTGAATTGAATCATCTGGCCAGGTGATGTGGGGAGGAAAGGTTTGAATGAAGGTGGATTTTCACTGTCATATCCAATTGTAAGGTCAATGACCCGGTTAATAGTGAACCCTGCAATAGTCGAAGGATAACTAGGATCCGAAGTCTTTTAAAGTGTAAATGCAATTCAAGTTGGGAAATGTGAGTCTCGTATCCACTCACGTTGTAGGACCTCAAACGAGTGAATATTTCGACAATCGCTTGCGGATCATTGCAGATGAAATAACTGTTGCTAGTCTGTACTATCTCAAAAATCAAAGGCGCATTTGCTCATAGCTATGAACATACCTGGAAGTGTCCATATCTGCAGGAGCCATGAGCAAGCTGCATATAAGTGAGTACATGGCACTTGACTTTTCGTAAAGTTCTTCAAGGTAGATAGATGGTGTTTTTCCTTGAGAGTGCAGGGCACCAACTAACTCTGCAAACCGAAGCTGACGAAGATTAGAGTAAACATGGGGATCCAAGCCGTGAGTGTATTTGCGTACCGCCGCTGCTACTCCATCCTTGTCGCGAACATTGCCACCAAACATGAAACCAATAGCTTCTTCATATCCAAATGGGACTTCAAACCCTTTCCTTTCCAGGTCTAATGCAGTATTGCCGATGTATTTGAAACCTGCAACCAGTCAATCCCACATGTCCGCTGAGGGAATATATGTGTGATACCCGTGAGGCATTCAGCAAAGTGGAATCCTTCTGCCTGCGCCATTGATGCAATCATCTTTGAGCTAACCGTGGAGGCAACCATGGCGAGCTTTGCAAGCGATTTTCCTGAGGTTTTATATATCTCCAGCGCTTGAGCAGCGAAGAGTGTTCCGAGTTGATCGCCAGTAAAGATTTTCCAGGAACCAGGAGCACTGCGTCTGGTTATCATAGAGGACTGCAGGTCAAATAGAGGACCCACCTTCTCTCTGCCGCTGCAAATCTATCGCTATCAGGATCCTGAGCAAGTACGTATTGAACACCATTTTGTTCTGCTGTTTTTATCGCCAAATCCTTTTGCGGACTTCAATACGCTAATACACCGTGCAGCAATGATATCAATTTACCAGTGCACCTAGAGAAAAATTAGGAAATTTTTTGCAAGATGGCTTGTCATACCTTTTTCTTCTGGATTAGGAAACTTGACAGTAGGAAAGTCGGGATCAGGGTGCTGCTGTTGGACAACGGGGGTGTATGGGGCAAGCCCGAAGGTAGAGAATCCTTGAGATAAAAAGGAATCACTCACGCCGTGCATCGACGTGTTCACAAATGTGATGCGGTTTTGCCCATTCAACGAACTGTATAGAGTCAGAATATCCATCAACGAAGAAATGAGGTACACACCGTCTGTAGCTCAGCGACAAAATATGCTCTTCGAAGTAAGCTGTTCGTAGCTCCTTAACGGTGTCTCGATAGAGAGGAGAAAGGGTAACTGTGTTAATATCCCAGGTCAATGGTGTTAAGTTCTTGATGATGTACTCCGAGATTCCTTCGTCGTGAGGGGATATGATCTCAAATCGGAGAGTCAGAGGAACAAGTTACATCACAACGCTTTATGATACCTGAATAGCGTTCTCCCAATAAACCTGGGGCAGTTACGGCTAAGCAATGTGCGCACGGGATATAGATACTGCGGATGGAAGACTGACTTTATAGCCATTATCTTGCTTGAATCCAGTTCAGGCCGAGACTGAATAATTGGAAAGTATATGACATACTTTGGGATTGTGACTAGCTAAATATTGAGCACGTTTAATTCGTTCTGATACGGAATTCCGAGTTTATTATGTTACCTGTGATCATGACTCCGCAGGCAGCATTCAGCTTTTTCACGCCAAAGGGTACCCTGGTTTGATAATTCAGTGACTGCATACTTCGGGCACACAGACCAGGAAACCATACAAAGGTGTATGAACGAGTCCTTTCAGTAGATGTACCTTGACCCCCATTGCAATGAATGCTGCTGCCGTGAGATAACCCCAGCGCTCAGAGTTGTGACGGTGGTCATAACCCACAACCACCCCTCGTTCAGCAGCAGTGGGGATGCGATCCAAAACGTATGCACACAAGCCCTACGATGTGCTATCAGGGCTGACCACAAAATCAAATGCAGATGCCAGATACCTGAGAAGCCTGAATGACAATTAAATCTAGCAGGCACTCAGTGAGTGAAGGAAACGAAAGCAGGACGTCACAGACCATTCATACGGGACCATCCAGCCTCCATTTTCCCCCTTAAACCTAACACGAAATTGGACGAGCAATAATATACGATCTCGAACATATTACCTGCTGTTCCGAACTCAATACGGTTTCTGTGAGTCGATAAGTAAGTTTATCGGCAAGAGGGGACTGGTATAACACCTCATTCGCTTCTCTAATTCATCATAATTGCCGGTGTCCCAAAGGTCTTGGATCTCGGAGCGGGTTGAAGGGTTCTATTAGGTGGAAAAGGTGAGCGAAGCTAGTTCAAGTACTCAGGCAATCAAGTAACCTGATCAAGTCGAAGCCACTCTTCGACCAAGGACTCAAGGGTCGCCATTAGAGCTGAGCAGATGCGATTCGGTGAACAGGAGACAGATCGTTAAGATAGCAGTAAGGTTCGGAAATCCCCGCTAAGCATCTGTGGCCTTACCCGATGCTAACACTATTTCAATACTCAGGAACAAATTAACTCGAAGTACTACTGTAGTAGGAGGTATTGACTCAGACACCAACTGAGTATTGCAAGTGAGACTGTGCTACTAGCTAGACCTAAGGGCCCAACCGCTTCAGTGTTGGTCCAAGCTATACTTTCGTTAGGTCTTTGAGCTGCAGACTTGGTTAGATACGCACTGTTTTCCGTTGAACCCCTAACCAGCTCGTTGGCTCGGGTCGACCTATTTGTTGTTGGCCACCAAGGTGACCGCGAGCCGTCTTCGTGCCCATAGAATGAATAGCACTAAGCATGAGCTCTTGCTCCCTCCGGTAGCGCTTATGGCATTCTGCCAGGAGTTGCTATAGATTTAAAGTACGCATAAAAAAGACGCAAAATCGGATACAGCCATCGTTTACCTTCTCTCTAGCTAGTTCTTCTTCTAGCACCTTGATTTGAGAACGGAAGCTCGCTTCAGCTTCTCCGAATGTACCCTATGAACCCACCAATAAACGAAACATGAGAGCCCACGTATGGGGTGCTTACGGATGCACTCATGGACAGACTAGTAGCATGCTGTTCCTTGAATAGCTTATCTTGTGCTTTGATAAACTGCGCGTGCTTCAATACGGAGCGCTCAAACGTGTGTCGCAACTCACCTGCCGGGCTTTCACAAGCTTTTCCATCGTCGTCTTGTTCGCTTCTTTGAGTGAGACATTCTCCTCGTGAAGCTCAAGGAGACGGGCTTTGACGTCCTGAGGGATATCTTTCCCAGACAAAGAGGCGCGCAGATCCCTATTGTCTGCGTTACGGTCAAGTACGATTTTTGTTGATTTGATTCCACCTACCCGAAGTCACGTTGATACTGGAGAGCCTTCTCTCGGTGGCCTATTCCTTCTGTTTGCAAATTGACCTTCTCTAGTAGCAGAGTATTGACCTGCTCTAGCTGCATTCGATTTTTTTCACTCAAGTCCTTATTCATCTTCTTTAACCGCTCTATATCTTGCTCCATAGCGGCCTTATCTTCATTAACAGACTCTCGGAGAGCAGCTAATATATCGAGTTGATCCTTGTTTACCAGGTTCACTGAGCAGGCGTCAACGACTGCGCTGAATGCAAAACTTGCGCACTTACAATCAGATTTGGCTATCGTCAACTCCCGGTTGGCAGTTTCATGCTTCACTTCAAGGCCTGCATAATCTTTGCGCAATGACTCTAATTGCTCCACGGTCTCATTTAGCCTCTGGCGCAAAGCAATAGCTGCTTCTGCCCTGCATATCTCGTCAATTATCTCAAGACCTGAAAGAGAGGTGGCCGCACCCATCACCCATAGATTTTCCGGCTCTGATTTCCTCCAGATCCCTTTGCAAGACTAGTTTTTCTCTATGAGCAGCAAGGTAGTCATTTTCATAGCGAGCTTTCATCCTGTTAGCATCCTCCAGCAAGTTCTCTAACACCAATACACGACTGGCGTCGACCTCCCTCTTCCGCACGGTCTCCAACTCCCTCTTCAGTTTCCTGATTTGGATTTTCAAATCTGTCATTGTCGTTCCGGATAACGCATCTTCCAGTTCTCCCCCAAGCCCTTGGTCTGCATGATCATCGTCCTCTCTGTCCTCCACACCCTGATCTGCGTCAATGATTTCCATTCCACTAGGCTTCTCTTCTGTACCGGGAGCACTAGTGCCACCATCCGTTGTCTTCGCCTTCCTTGGTGCAATAGGCTTTTGTGACTGTAACTCAAGTTCACGCACCCGTTCCTGGTATAGCTCCAAGGTTTCTGAGTCGCGCTTTCGTTCCTCTTCGGTGATTCGCAACTTGGTCCTGTTTTGTTCAAGCTCAAATTTCAGCGTTTGGATTTCCTGATTTTTAACCGCCTGTTTAGCTTCGAGCTCTCCTATCTGGGACTTGTACGATTCCATCAATGGCTTAAAGGCCACGACCTTGCGATATTCTTCCTCCAAGGAAGCATTTTTATCCACCAAATCCGCATTCTGCTTTTCAAGTGACTATTCGAGGCATGAGTTCAATATAGAGGATTTAGTGCCACGTATGGGATACCTTAACGTGCTGCCGGAGATCTGCACCCTCTTGCAACTTCTTTTTATACTTTTCCATTACATTTTCTGTCTTCTGGAGTCGATCTGCAGCGTGGCGATATCTGTTGGTGTCAGGGAGTTGAGTGCAGAGGCACGCTCATTGAGACTCACTCATCCAGTTGGTCTTTTAGCTTGACTGCCTGGTCTACCTGCACTTGAAGCTCCTCTATCTTGCGCGTAAGATCCGTTACTAGTCCTGTCTGCTTATCCAACTCCGATTCTGATAGAGCAAGGTTTTCTTCACTCTTCTGCCTAAACACCCGACACACGTGAGCATCGTCGTGACTGTAAAAGAGAGATCTCACAATTCTAGTCTAAGTCTATCAATCTCTGCTTTCATGTAGGCATCGGCCTTCTCGTTTCTTCTACTCTCCACTCTGTTATCTGCATCCCTTAGTCGTGCCAAAAGATCCTCCTTTTCTAGAGCCAGGTCGTCATAACTTGTCTGCAATGTCCTATGTTCTTCAAGCAAGGATTGATAGACTTTCTCCAAGGTCTCTTTCTCGGAGAAGATCTGACTCCGTTCTGACTGAATTCTGTAGTAGTGGTCATCCCTGAGTTTAGTAGGACGATATATCAGCGGGGTTTCAATTAAGGTAAATCATGCTAACTCGGTCATGCTTGCCTCGCCAACCGACTGTTTCGCCCCGGCACTGGCAATCTTTGCCATAACCTCCACAACAGCAATCAGTACTGTATGGCCGAAACGGTAGGCCAGTACCTACCTGCTCAATCGCTTTCATGAGGCAATGCTGATCCTCCTCGCGCAGGAGCTGGATCTTGTCTATAAATTCCTTGTTCTTCTCGCATTGAACACCGATCGCGATAGTAAGTCGGCACATTATAAGAGTCGCCACTGGATTGTAGTCCTTGGCCATAGCCTGCAAATCTGGCACATCCAAACCACTCGTCGGCTTCTGTAGTACATCAGCGAAGTACTGGGTCATTAATCTATAAAGCCTCTTCAAGGCACTAAATCGCAAAACCCAGTTATCTGAGGGTTGCGTAGATAATCTTGAAGATTGAGGAAAGTATTCCGAATCACTGATATGCATAGAAATGAGAACAAGAGGAACAATGCCTCAAAATACATGTTACTCACACAATTTGTAAGATCTCGAAAAGAGATGCACCATCACTGAGGTCATTAATGGTCGTGACGGGTCTCGCAAGAGCGAAGGTTGCAAAGAAATTAATAAATGCATCCAATTCCTTGGATTGCGACATGAAGGAGGACTAGACGAGGGCGACCAGGGAAGAGGTGCCGTACCCACAAGGAGCTTGCAGCTCACTACAAGTTACAGCCGACGCAACATGCCCACAATATGTTTACGTAATCCGCATCTCATGGCCGCTGCTCGACGCGTGTATGGACACCATCCAAGTATCAGTGCGCCGCACAGACTATGTCACAAATTCCACGCCTTCCTCAAGGTACGGCACACTGTGCATAACTCAATATCTCAGGGCCATTCATTTGTTCAGAGTCCTCGTCCAAGAAGCGCGCACGCTCGATCGAGCTCCAGACCCCTGGTGACATACCAGATGATCCAGAGCAACACAAACTCGCAAAGAGTAAGCAAAAAAATATACACTTAATTCGACGCCTGGCTTGAGCATTTACTACAGCTCATCCATTCTTTACCAAGAAACCCCTCAACAGTGCTACTGAAGGACTGTTTCAATGGCACACATTGAGCAAGAACAGCACTTGCCTTTACGCGACAAATTTGAACCCCTCCCCTTCAAGCAAGGTTGCTGCTTTTGACCTTGATGGAACACTCATAAAATCGGGCCATGGAAAGGCGAGGGGAGGGAAGCCAACAGAGTGGGAATGGTGGAGGCCATTAGTGCCCAAGAAGCTACTGCAGTTGCACAAAGACGAGTAGAATTGTCCCTCTTCCTTTCAAATTGTCCGCTGACTAATACCTAGCTATGCAATCGTCATCATCTCCAATCAAAATTTGAAGCCACTGGCACTGAAGCATTGGAAGGAAAAAATTCAATCTTTTGCGTCATCAGCAAGTCCTTCTCCCTCTTCGAAACATGTTCATCGGATAAACCCAGTCACCTAGCTTGAAGACCTTCCTTTTTGTATCTTCGCGGCAACAGCCAAGGATGTCTGTCGTAAACCAATGCCAGGAATGTGGTGGGAGTTGGAGAGACTCTACAAGGGGAAAAATGTCGAAATAGGTTCGTTTCATGCCTCTGTAGCAGAGCCGTCTGTCAATCGTACAAGCAGATAAGACGCGATCATTCTTTGTTGGAGATGCAGCTGGTAGGAAGGATGATTTTGCAGGAACTGACCGTAAATGGGCTACCAATGTTGGCCTGAACTTCTACACACCAGAGGTATAGACCTAGTACAAACTTCGCACGATTTAAGCTCATTCAATGTATCTAGGAGTATTTCTTGGAGTCCCCAAAGCAATCCTTTAAGATGGAAGGTTTCGAATCCCGGATCCTATTGCAGAACCGTCAGTTCGTCTCTCCTATGGCTGCCCTTAAACTAATGCAGAACAGAATCCTTGTCTCGCATAACCCCTACATCTTCACCCCTCCTCCCAATTAAGTCGCAAGTTGAACTCGTACTCTTCGTTGGTTATCCATGCCTGGGGAAGTCAACTTTCTTCCATAATAACTTCAAGAGTGCCGGATACCACCACGTGAATCAGGATACACTCAAGACTCGAGATAAGTGTGTGAAAATGGTCCGCCAATCACTTCAGAATGGGTGCAGCTGTGTTGTGGGTGCGTGCATTCTCACCTAACACGACCTATCAGCTGAGGACTCCACTAGATAACACAAACAGGGATAGAAAAACACGGGGTCTCTACATTAACATTGCCAAAGAGCTCCACGTACCCGTCAGGTGAGTACACTCCACTCATCTTTATTCGTTTTTTATTGGTACGCAGGTGCTTCGAATTCGAAGGGTCAATTGAACTAGCTTGGCACAATAACCTGTACCGTACATTTATCTCTGTACCAGATAACACGAACGAGGTGGGTATGGTATACAGTTCTAGCGTCAATTCATTAACAGTTGTATCAGCCCCAAAGGTCTCTCGTTCCTTATTCTGCATTGACGGGCTTTCGTGATAGTTATGAGCAACCCGAGCTGGATGAAGGATTTGAGGAGATAAAGCAAGTGCATTGGATATTTGAGGGTACACCTGAGGAGCAGCAACGATGGTCTATGTGGCTTCAAATAGATGGGAAATAAGCTTATTTGATACCGAAGTTTCTATTGTTGATCAAGGTAGTGAATTTCTGAACACTGACGTAGCCGTTTTGCTGCTTCCTCTGGTGTCAGGTCGCGTTGCGCCTCTGCCATCAATTCATACCTACACCAGGTCTGAGTCAGCAAAATTGCCGCCATCTCGCGAGATCGCTTACCCTACTAAGAACTTCTTGACACTTGCACTGCGTAACAAGGGTGGAGCGAAGTGGAAGTGTAGGTGCGCGACATCTAGATCTAGATCGGGGACACTCGTTGGGGGAACAGGCCTCTGGTGAATTCCCATAGAATAAGGGAATGAACACGAAAACAAATTATCGTAGCGTTTGGTGATACAAGAGAGTATCTCTGCTAGTGCAGCCTTTTCATATTCGGTCAGGTCTGTCAAGGTTTGGATGTGCCTTTTGTAAGGTAACACTAAAAAAGCCCAACTCAGATGACACCAGAATTTCACAAGTTAGCAACGTACAAAGGATCTCAAATGGCCATGTTGCCCACCATGGGACCAGAGCCACCCAAAAAGAATTGTTAACAACGATTCTACCTTCCTCTGGAGGTACATCCATTTCCATATGACCATAGTCGCAGAGAAGACAGGGGCGATCTAGCCAGTAACAATCTGTGATTAACCGCCTCTCCAAGCTCGCTGATGCACACCTTGTGGTCCTGTTGGGGCTCCTGTATTTGGTGGGCTTGTCTGAGAGTAATTCTTGAGGGATGACAACTCCTTTAACGGTATAGTCGGAACAGCCGATAGCGACCATACTTGTCCATGGGGGTGAGGATTAGAGCAGCCCATGATTGGGCCTTTGTTCTGTCGTGGTAGCGTAGTGCAGTAATACAAAATCGGTATGAATGCAAGGACGAACCTCAAATATCTGCACATATTTAATTCCTTCCTGATTTCCTCTTAATGAGTAGATCCTTGTCCATTCCTCGATAACCCTGAGTATGTCTTCTTGGGATAGTCTCGCTAAAGTTAAGTCATGTCTCGGATGGAAGATGATGACGTCGCAGTCGCCGTGAACTGGCTCAGCCACCAATAGTGGATGCACTATCTTGGGAGCATCAGGCAAGGGGGGTGGTAGAACCGCAGCGAAATCATTGGTGAATACGTGGGTGTGCTCGTAACGAGGGTTCTCCTGGCCGCTGGAGCGCTTATTTCCTGGGCAAAGGTAGCACTCTGGATCAAACTGGGGCAGCGAACTGACTGGCCGGGCTTCCACTTGGCCTAACCAAGGACGCTTTGTTCTGTGGGGAGAGACCAGAATATGTTCCCCGGTCAAAGGGTTGACTGCCAATAACTAAAAATGAGCTGCCATAGCAAAAGACGACGAGAGGACACACAGCGACGATGAGGGTGGGTGGTAGGGTCGAACTCCATGCCGACAGTGTCCAACCGTGTGCTGCTGGCAGATCTCTCCGAGTCGTTAATTAAAGCCCGGCTGCATCCGGTCCGCATGGCGAGTCGGACCGTCCTTTATTTGGCCATTGGTCCGACGCATGTTGGACTTGACTGACACATTCCATTTCGTAGGCATGGAATCGGCACCAAAGCGACGTCGTGTTCAACGTTCCCCGACTCCTGAATACAAATTGGATGACCAAGATGACGACTACCAGCCATACGTTCCTGTTGCTCAACGCCGTCAGGAAAAGCTAGCGAAGCTCGCTGCTTTGGGTAGTGTTGACATGAAGTCGAGACAGGGCAGACTTCAAGAGGAGCAGGAGCAGTTGGAGGATGCACTAAGAGAAGAGGAGGCTTTGCGAGAGAAGGCACGAAGAGAAAAGACGCTGTTAATGGAGGCTCAGGAAGTGCACCGACGCAAGGCCGCAGAAGGTGTGTAATTTTAATGCACTCCCCAAAGGGCTGAAACATATGGCCAGATGCGAAGAAAACCGAGGGAGAAAAGGCTGAAGAAGCCAACCAAGAGATTTTGGAGGCAATTAAAAGTAGAAAAAAGCTGGTTTCAGATATGGAATTAGCCAGAGGCATCCAATATACTGAGCCATTGAAGACCAAGTTTGTGGCCGCTCTCCATACATATTCTCCGCCTCACTTTTCTTTCATACAGTTGGATTCCCCCGAAATTTGTTCGCGATCGTACAGACGAAGAGAACCAGAGGATTCGAGAGAAATACCATATCCTTGTGGATGGGCAAAACATCCCCCCTCCTATAGAGAACTTCGCTGTAGGTCTCTCCGCGTGGCGTTGAATTGTACCTCGAATGGACTGATTTTTTGTAGGATATGAAAATACCCCAGCCCATTATAGAATTCTTGAAGAGCAAAAAGATCACGAAGCCCACTCCTATACAACTTCAAGGCATACCTGCAGCGTGAGCAGAGTCCAGTGCTTCCATTGTATGACTGACTCCCTGCCTAGTTTTGCTGGTCGCGACCTCATTGGAATAGCCTTTACTGGATCCGGAAAGACGCTTGCGTTTTGTCTCCCCTTGATTATGCTGGCTGTCGAGGAGGAGTCGAAGTTACCATTTGTACGTGGCGAAGGACCTGTCGGAATCATACTGTGTCCCTCACGGGAACTGGCAAACCAAACGTATGAGAACGTCGTAACATGGTGCTCAGCGTTATCCAGAGAGGGAAAATACCCACAACTCAACGTGCTTTTATGTATCGGTGGTATCTCCATGAGTGAACAAAGCCACGTTCTCAACAAAGGCCTTCACATCGTGGTTGCCACCCCCGGTCGCCTTATTGACATGCTCGAGAAGAAGCGATTTACATTCAATAACTGCAAATACCTTTGCATGGACGAGGCGGATCGGATGATCGATCTAGGCTTTGAGGACGATGTCCGAAATATTATGAGCTTCTTCAAGGTTTGTCCAGACGTCTACAGTAATTAGTTGGAATTACTCATGTTCATATAGCGCCAACGTCAAACACTGCTCTTCTCAGCAACGATGCCCCGGAAGATCCAGGACTTTGCTCAAGAATCTCTAATTCAACCTGTTCTAGTCAACGTTGGTCGTGCTGGTGCTGCAAATCTCGATGTTTTGCAGGTTGTAGAATACGTTAAGCAGGAAGCGAAAATGGTATACTTGCTGGAATGCCTACAGAAGACACCGCCACCCGTCATCATCTTTAGCGAGAACAAGAACGAGGTTGATGGTAGGAGCAATTTAGGATCCTGCATATGAAGGCTTACTGTGATGACAGATATCCAGGAGTATCTATTGCTCAAGGGGGTGGAAGCTGTGGCTATACACGGGTCAAAGAGTAGGTGTCGTCATGCTACAGCTTCAGCACGATAGCTAATACAGCATAGCTCAGGAAGAGCGACAATACGCTATCAAGGCATTCAAGTCGGGAGCTAAAGACGTCATGGTGGCATCTGGTGTTGCTTCTAAGGGACTGGACTTCAATGAGATCCAACACGTCATTATCTTCACGATGCCGAAAGAAATCGAGGACTATGTTCACCAAATTGGGCGCACTGGTCGCAGCGGCAAGACAGGTATAGCTACTACGTTTGTCAACATGAACACACCTGAACAGACGCTACTGGATTTGAAGTACCTCTTGATGGAGGCCGGACAGAAGTAAGTGGGATGGCCGTTTTCCAGCTCTACGATGGTAACATGGCGGTTTCGCAGGGTTCCACCCTTCCTGGTGTCTATTGATGATCCGCGGGCGGCTCAAGGTGGGGCTCTCAAAGGCTGTCCTGTGTGTGGAGGTCTTGGGCATGTGATCTCGAACTGCCCGAAACTGGGAGACGTGCAGAAGAGGCAGATGGCATCGCACCGACGGGGTGACGATGGCGGGGGATATTAATTTGGTACCACAATGGTAGCTGACTGCATGTGTGATGTAACCACGGTTATGTATATTTGATTGCCGGCGACTTGCTCGCTTCTTGTCCATGTACTGATTATGTCTCCACTGGCTGTCCTCGCTGCGCTCTCCTCTACCCTGTTTCGCCTTGCTTCCTTTGTATTCCTCAGAGTCGTAAGCTGCCTTATGTCGTCTCCTCGTCTCGCCTTCTAAGCGTTCAACACAGATCCCAACCAGCCTCGCGAAACCGGTGTTACCATCTCTTTTCTTCTCTCACCTCTTCTTTGCATGGCTCTCGTCCCCACCGGCGCCTGAGACGGCAGCACACCAAGAGAACGATAAATCACCAGGTCCAGAGCCAGAACCAGCAACTGAATCAAAGGATGATAAGGCACAGATCCAAGCAGAAGGAGCGCCTGCTGAGACACGTCCTCAAACACCGGTCAGTCTGCTGTTTAACCCCGCCGTCTTTTTCCTTACAGGTTGCGATAGCAGTCCGTGAAACGTGTGTCGCTGCTATATGAGCTGGCAGCCCTAATATTCTCACTTCCGTCCCATCTTCCACGAATTCGACTATTCAACTTCGTTATCAACACTGTCCTATTTATTGCTGCGCTAGATCTTGTAATTACTCCCTTCGTGGATGCAGCCTCAGATGTCGTGTTCACCCGTATTGGAGCTGTGCTTCCTGATAGCGTCAAGGTTACTGCAAGATATCCTCATCACAACTTGACAGAACATGTAGTTCGTGTTCTGTGGAGAGACCCGGTGCAGGATGACACATGGAGAGAAGGTCCAGTGCTCAATCTTACCATGGCAAATGATTGGGTTGGAACAGCTAGAATCGATGGTCTCTGGCCCGACACACGATACGAATGTGCATTTATCATCTGCATTAACCGTTGTCGTACTAATCAATTACTTCAGATGTGCTTGCCAAGCTGGATGGCTCCATGTTGCCTTATCCCTTGGATCCCATCACCTTCAAAACATTCCCTGATCCTCGTCTGCCTGGAGGAAATCACTTTCGATTCCTGGCCACTTCCTGCGTTACCCCTAATCACCCTTATAACGGTCCACACTACCGCAACGTTATCCGAGGGTTCGACCTCATGGCCGACTATCTCTTCCAAGAGCATACGATAGACGCTTCAGCAGATGCTCAGCAATTCCAGAATGAGGTACAAGCTACGGCCCTTCCTCCGGCAGAGTTTTTGCTCTTTCTTGGGGATTTTATCTATGCGGATGTTCCTGTATACATTGGTGACAATAAGGAAGCATATAGAAGGCTATACAGACGTAATTACAAAAGCCCAAGCTTCAGGAGGATTTACGAGCGATTACGTGCGTGGTTGTAGCACCGCGTCCCGTCCAATTATTGACATATCACCACGTTGTGACACAGCCATATTTCATGCATATGATGACCACGAAGTATGTTGGTTCTGCCTCGGATAATCACAAGTGCTCAAACCATTTCGTATAGTTCATCAACAACTTCGCTGGCGCGGGTAACGATTCTGTACCCCCCTTCCCTAGTGCTTCCAACGCGTATACATTGTACAACTCGGAACCCAACTTTGACTCTTCCGCTGCTGGCCAACATTATTACGAATTCCAATACGGGGACACGGCCTTCTTCGTAATGGACACTCGTCGTTACCGCTCTACTGTTGACACGAACATTCAGTCACGCACCATGCTGGGTGATACCCAGCTCGCTGCATTGCATGATTGGCTATCTAAGGTGAGTTGCGGAATCTCAAATTATTCAATCATTATGAATACGGCGTCAGGTCAACGAAACATCGGTTTTCAAATTCGTTATATCATCAGTCCCCTTCACTTCGTTGTGGTCTCATGATGCAATTTACGACTCTTGGGCCGGGTTCCCAACGGAAAAGCAGGCACTACTTACTGCATTCCATTCCGTACCAAATTTATTCGTCCTTTCGGGAGATCGCCACGAATTTGCTGCCATCGAATTCAATACAGCGTCTGGCCACAATATCTATGAGTTTTCAACAAGTCCCCTCAGCATGTTTTACATTCCCTTTGTCCGTACACTCCGAAGCGAAAGTGAGGAGTTCATTGAGGTCCCGTCACCCACCAATAATTTTGCAAATGTGACTGATACAACCGCAACTAATACCGGTGCAAACCGCAACAACACAGTTCTAACTCCTCTGGAGAAAGTGATGAAATACATTCCTGAGGGTAACTCTAAATGGTAAAAATGCCACCTCTTTCCTGAAAGAGTTTCTGAATTATGCATGTGTAGGTCTACCTTTGAAATTGATACGACCGACCCAGAGAGACCTATCTTAAAAGTGGAAGTCGTGGTTGATGGAGAACCAAGCTACCAGTCAGTTCTACCAGCTAAAGAATATCTGAGTGTTGACAGTAAATTATTCTTTTCCAGTTGGTCCTTCGTCGGGAAACCATCAACTCCGAGAACATCATCAGCTCTTGGCCTTTTTGTTCAAGGAGGAATTTATGAAATCTTCAATCGTATCGGTTTAAATCCCCAGAAGTGGTTTTAGACTAGATATCCCCACACCTTGTGCACTATCTATAAGACCGTACACTACAATGTATGGTGTCAGACATCCTGACACCAGCAGCCTAATTGATTTTTGCATGAACATGGACACGGCATCTTCCAAGTTATCTATGCATTTATCCCAGGATCTTATCCTCAACTTTGAAACCCTTGAGAGAATCGTTGCTGTATTCTCTTATAATGCTCCATTTCTTGGACACTGACACTAGGAATTAACGATTTCAGCGCCAACTCGAAGTCCTCATATGTGACGAGAACTGTGGTATCTTCTGGGCTAGCCATTTCTGTCAGATAATATTGAGGGGTCAGAGGATAAGGATGTCTCTGCTGTGTTGCTTTTGGTGGGTCGATGTTCAGCTCCGCTGCAGTGATACGATGTTAGATTGAAAAGCCACCCCACCGACTTAGATGTCTAAACGCACCCAATTTCTTCTCCAGTTCATTTGCCTTCCTGGACATGGCATTGAGCAAGGCATCTGAACTGAGCGCATAAAAATCTGCCCCTGTGAAATTGAATGGGCACTGGTCTGCAAAATTCCGTAAATTAAAGCTTGGGTCCAGTCGAAACTTCCGAGTCAGTGCTTCGAGGATGTTGTATTGCGTCTCGTGCGTATCACTAACACCCAAGTATATCATCCGGTCAAACCTGAAAACGCGTACGAAATGAACTCGGTGGTGGAGGAGACCTGAGACGATCCCTACCTTCCAGGTCTCAACAGAGCGGGGTCTAGTAAATCGGGCCGATTTGTAGCACCAATTACAAAGACATCCGCCCCTCCGTCGCCGCTAGACATACCATCCAACTCTGCCAACAGCTGACTTACGATCCTATCCATCACGCCTCCAGAATCGCCATGGTTACCTCGTTTTGGAGCAATTGAATCCAACTCGTCAAAGAAGATAACACATGGTCGGGCATCACGGGCCTTTTGGAAGACACGACGGACATTCGCTTCTGATTCTCCGATATACATATTCAAAAGTTCTGGCCCTTTGACGGAGAAGAAATTGAGCGAACATGAAGTTGCAACTGCCTTTGCTAGAAGTGTTTTGCCAGTCCCAGGAGGACCATACAACAATATCCCTAGGTTCGCAACAGCAAAGGCTAAGTTAGTGGGGGCATCTCATGAAGAGGAATAAACGCACCCGATCGCTTCTTGAGGCCACTACTGAATAGTTCAGGATGATCCAGAGGAAGTTGAATGGTGTCCAGAATGTCCTTCTTGGCATGGACAAGTCCGCCAACGTCATCCCATGTCACCTTGGGTATACTGGGAGCACCGATGCTCTTGGAATATGTCGCCCTTGCTTGTCCCAGTGCGGCCGTAAAATCTCTGCCAGTCAACCACATCCCTGCAGCCAGTAGATCAAAGAGGGGTGAATCTCTAACACAAAAAAAGAGATAAGGAATAGTGGAGCAGCGGAGATATGCAATCACTAACGCAGCCTGCTTTGTACGACTCATGGAAATTGACTTGGTTCTGGACACTAGAGATACTAGGTCTGCAGCAACCAAACCAGCAGATTGGAGCGCAAGTTCTGACACTGACACATCCGATGCCAGTGAACTGTTTGTCAACAGGACATCCAAAATCTCGTATCGCACCGGCTCTGTTGGCGCCTTTCCTCGGTAATTAGCAGTGGTAATCTCCGTTGCATGGGGATGAATACCTCGAAGACTATTTCGTTTTTGAAGGTTGATAGGATTTTCGCCGGAACATGTCCCAGTTCGCTGGTAGTCCCCGCCACGAGTATAGGATACCCAGTCATTTTCCAACTCAATTGTGCTTCATTTATGCAATCATGCAAAGCTGAGACAATGGCAGGCTCTGCAGTAGAACTTGTTTGACAAGACAGTTATTACGAATGGAATGAGTGTTACCTTTTCCAGGTTCGAGGGGCTGCGTCGATTGAGCAAAGGCTTCAATATACCTGAGGACAAGAATGCACGGAGAGCATGCTACAGCCTTGTCAAATCTGGCTCTCAGTGTTCCTTCTGTCGTAGCCTCATTTTGCCCAATTAAGTCATAGCAATTAACCTGGTTAGGCCTCAGACTTGGTCACGAGATAATTGTACAAACGATGGCGCACCTCCAATAGATGCATGCCCATTTTATGGGCTACCCAAACAGCAGCGGTAAATTTGCCTGTGCCTCGGGCACCTTTCAATACCACAGATAGATTCAGATTGTATTCAACAGCGTTCCTAGCGAGCGACGCAGAGGTGATAGCCAGCAACTTGTCGTAGGGGCTATCTGGTGCTAATAAGATTGGCTTGTCCATTTTCAGTACCCTCGCCAACAGAGATGCTGGATGATCCAAATCTAAACGGCGCATTAGCGACGACTCAAATCTGTTGAGAGGACATACCCAGCTCAGCATACGAGCCTAATGATGGTACCCACGACTGCTCCACCCCAGCTTGATTGACACGCGTGATGTTGCTGTCAACCCAACAACCTAGCTCTCCTAGGGTCGAACCAGTGTACAAGTCAGGCGGATATAGATCCTCATTTATTTTAACCTCGCAGTCTACATTCGTCACCAAAAAGTAGGCAACTTCGGTTCGGTAAGGACTTCAATCCATCCGGTGATGAGTGCCGATGGTTGAAGTAAGAGTTAAACAAAACAAACCTTGTTGTCTCGCCATATTCTTCCGAAGCAGTAAATCGCACTTCGTCGGTATTGAGTGGAATAGAAATGATGTCTCCTTGCTTGATCAAGCAGACAGAGTTGTGTAAGTATGTTTTGAGTGCGGAAAAGCATGCATCTGCATACTTTCTGGCAGTTGTTAGGGGTGAAGCGATGCGCGCAATGACAATTGAGTTTGCTGTGGGTATTGCGGGATCGTGCGATTTGAATGGCCCTGCAGCTAGTGCTATGTTAAAGTTCCCTGCTGAAGAATGAGGGGAGGTGCCCCAAATATTGTGAATGAGAACGGGTGAGGCAAACACTGTACCCCTGGGCAACTATCAGTCGTGAATCGACCACTGAAAAGAACTGTCCTTACGGGGGCACGTTCAAATCCGACCTAACTTGGACCCGAACAAGGCGTCGTTTTGAGGATTGCGGGGATCGTGCAACTGCCTGGGGGGACGGGATAAGCAAATGACGTCAAGGGCAATATGCACGTACCCAGTCCCCAACCAGAGACCCCAATTTTGTAAGGTCTGAAGTACGAAGGTACACAGTATGTTTGTCCTCTTCACCAGATAACACTTCAGTAAGCGTTTTGGCGGAAAATATTATTTCAATTGGGGCATAATCCAGGCCATCCACACCATTGGCAAGGAACTGTTCATCTATTTCCAGACTATCCGTCTCGTACCCCGACGATTCGTCCTCGCTCGGGGATTCTTGCACCCCGTGTTGACTAGGTAAAGCCCTTCCAGGATTGTCTGATTCTGGATCATAAGTCACGATAAATCTAGTGTCCTCGTTAACTAGTCCTTGTTGTACGGGCTCTGTCATATCAACACGGTAGCGTGATACTCCTGTGTGCTGGGCGGAGAAAGCGTCGGAACAGTGCGCGTGTCCATTAGGCTGGCCGATTTGAGATTGCTCATGGTGCATCAAATCCCCGCAGCGGATTATTCTTCGACCCGAGCACCAATATTCCAGCAATGCATCGCTCTGGGCAATGCTGTAAGCTTCTGGAGACAAAGCTGCGACAACAACTTCGGTCAAATAGATCGGCTGTACACAAGCCAGTGCCACATGCGCCGTCGAACGACCATGAGGGAATATTTGCGGATATGCGAACGGATATCGTGACGGTATGACAACCTCATCTGTCTTGATACGGAATTAGGTACGTTGGGCTAGGGAATAGAGCCCACGCACCGAGTCGTCCAACCTTGCTCGGCAGATTATACCTGGTAGCTTGTTGCGTTCTCTTGTGTGCCGACTGGCAGATCTGAGAGACACATAAAGCGAGTCGGGTCCATGGGCGTCTGTTTTGATTTGACCCCACAGCACAGGAGAAAGCAGGACCTCGTCTCCCTGGACGCGGGGCTGGGGAGAGTAGCGGGCTAGGACATAGGAGGGCATGTAGTAGCCGCGTTCCAAACCAGTCGCTGTCCGGCTGGGGGATAACCGGCTATATCCGATCAGCGATTCCGATGAAAATAAACGTATACTGTAATATTCATCATATTTCAGATTCCTTGTTCACATCATATTATGAACCGTGGAGGTGCAAGAGGCTTCGGTGGTCGTGGTGGTCAGTCAGCTCCCGGTGTTTCCAGCCCTCCGATTTGCTTATGACATTGTCTATCGCCGTAGGTCGGGGTGGTGGAAAATCTGCTCCGTACAACGCAGGCCCGCCTGACACGGTCCTAGGCAAGATAATCCCCATATTATTCAGTCCTATTCCTTATGACGTTGATCAGAAATGGGAGCTTTTGTCCACGCAGTCGAAGGGGAGATGCTTTGTTCGTCCACCATGCCAGATAAAGTTCCCTTCTTCAATGCTCCCATCTACCTGCAGAATAAATCTACAATTGGCAAAGTCGATGAAATCCTAGGCCCGATAAATGAAGTTTATTTTTCAGTAAAGATGGATCCGGGGATGGTTGCAACTAGTTTTAAGGCGGGAGATAAGGTGTACATTGCCGGCGACAAGCTATTGCCTATCGAGCGTTTTTTACCAAAACCCAAAGCACCCGCCGGTAAGCTACTCTTTTTTTCATGTCACTACAACTGATCCTGAGCCCTTTATCTAGGCGTCCAAAGTATGTGTTCTTAATTTTATTGCTTAACATACGCTTACACGCTCATACAGAACGAGGACGTGGTAGAGGAGCACCGGGTGGCAGAGGACGTGGGGGACAACCGGGGCGCGGTGCTCGCGGAGGTGGTATGCGTGGTGGACGGGGCGGCAGGGGGGGACCCCCAGGGCGGGGTGGAGGGTTCAGAGGTGGACGTGGTGGTGGACGTGGTGGTGGACGTGGTCGAGGCTACTAGAACCCTTGGTGACGACATGCCTCCAATCATCCAGTTGGTCCCAGTGAGAGAATCCAAAATAAAAGAGCTCCAACAAGGAGAGTCTGCCGTGGAACCCATTCACCCTGTGTGTTGTACAGATTACTGCATCCCGACCCACTGTGTCACTACAATATACGTGCTACCTTTCATGCAATCATGTTGGCATTTCTACGGTTTTAGGGCCTTCACTTCCGCTGCAACCACGCGTAACCTTTCGGCGCGTTCCTTCTGCTTCGGCAAGCCCTAGTGGTGGTGTTAGGATATTTAAGCTAATCAGGTGTCTACGGACCTGTTGAAGCTCTTCCACCAACGCAGCCAACTTCCTCATGTCCTCTTCAATCTCCTTTCGTCTTTGTGGGACATCTATTGGCGCAGGAGTGCAGGAATAAGTTCTGACAAGTACTTTCTCCAATCACAACACCACTTGCCGCTTTCCAGCAATGGATAAAAAGCTTGCAGATCCTCAATCAATTTAGCCTCTTCACCATCTGCGTTTTGGTGTTGCCCTAATATAGATGACACTTTGCTTTCCATCTGGGTAGGAACTTCGCGTCTGGTTTGTGCTAACCGCTTCTGCCATTGAAGCTTGGTTTCTGCCATGGACCAGATCCGACGATCCAACGCCTCATCGAAGGCTTCCGTGTCTGAAGGAATGAATGAATACGTGACTAAGATGCATGACGCATTTATGCACACACCTTGCTCCTCCCCCAATCCCTCAGAACTGACAGCTTGACCGTTCACTCTCAAGTTGGGCTCCGCCATCTTAACGCTGAGATCTAGGCACTAAGTTTTGCTATCAGAAGTTGAGAATTTGGGGGATTGTAAATGTTGCGAGACCTGCGTGGCATGGGCAAGTATGGCGTCCTTCTCCGTCTCCAATCCGTTCTGCTTGATGAGCTCCTCATAATGCGCCAGGATAGTACGTTTATAGTTTCCCTTGACGCGTTGCCAATCTGTAGCAGTGTCAATAGAGACGCGAGGAAAGTCTTCCCGAGAGTTGTCCATTATGGTACAAGGTAGGATAGTAATAATACAAGACAACACTAAACTGCACTTTAACTCAAGACGCAGCCATCGCCTTTGGTTTGGCCTTCTTCACGACCTTGATTCCTAACGAATTTTTCCCCTCTGTTTTTGCCCTCTTTGCACTATGCAATGCCGCTGACTTGGCATTGATCAACTGTCTAGCCGACTCTGGTAATAATGCATGCAGGGAGGGCTCGTTATCATCTGCTTTCCTTTTGACTGTCACCATCGATGACGCCTCTCCATCACCATCCACCTTTGACCGTGACGCCACTGCACTGGGCATGTGTACTTTCTTAAATACTTCCCTCACCAGCCTCTCATCTTCCTCTTCCAGTCTCTTGTTTTCCTCATCTTCATCCTGCTCCACCTCTCTCAGTCCAATCATTTCCGCCAAGTCCACTCCTCTCTCCACCCTCTCGTTCCTGGCATTTCTGGCACGGATGTCTTGCAAAGCGTCGAGAACCTCCATCTCCCGTTTTGAATCTATTGTTCGATTTTCTAGCGCTTTCATCGGATTGTTTTCCTCCTCTTCGAGCTTTGCTAATTTATCCTCTTCCTCTACTATCCTCTCTTCTCTCCATGGTTCAAAGTTTCGTGAAGCCCCATGTTCAGCAGCATAATCGGTGTTCTTTGGATCGGTCTTAAAAGTGATCTCGGCAGAGCACAGCGTACTGTAAGAGAAAGCTTTTAATTCACGATCTCCGTAGACAACAAGAAATTAACCCACCACTTGATATAGAATCGGAAAATCTTGATGCCATAGTAGTCCTCACCCTCTACTGTCTCCTTGCGGGCATTGAACTTCTTCCCTTTGTAAATGTACTCTCCGCATGTGTTACATCGCCTGAGACACCCGTAAATCATGGTACACTTGAGACACTGACACAGGAAATACTCACATAGAGAATGGGGCCATTAAACGGACAACCTGCTGTGAATTCTTAGGCCCCCTCCGTCGAGGAATGAGGTCCGGATCGAAATCCGGAGGAAAGTATTTGTTGAGAACTAGTTAATGTGTCAGAAAATGCAATAGGACACCGTACAGCAACTTAGCTCACCTTTACGCTCAGACATGGTGGTGGTGGTAAACAAGCAAAGTGGATGTACCGGGCTTAGCTGTGTCGGGCGCTGATGTAGTATTTGCAATTATTTAGGCGTGCTTTGTCAGCGTCCTTATTGCCAACTGTGGGCTCGAATATTGCCGCACTCACCAGCATTGTTAATATGTCGTCTTCCCTCAAGTTTTGGAAGCCTGGCACTGCGGGGCCTGGAAGCACTTTGGACAGGGCAACAGAAGCTGAAGGAAATATAGTCCAATCTGCACCCGCATATTCCCAACTTTCCATATCCTCCCAGCGCGACAGACTACCGATTGCGCAACATCGTCAGTCGTGGTTGTATCTTGGACCCGTTTTATGTCTTACAGCTTTGGATATAGGGCAGAAGCTATTATACTGTATCGAAAAATTCCCTGTCACCATTGTGGTTGGCCAAACAGGGTGCGGAAAGACCACGCGTTCGTGTGCTATTCTCGTTAGCTTGCTATGTTGTTCGTGTTCAACGAACCCAGAACTTCCGCAGTATTTGTATGAATCTGATTGGGCGAAAAATGGCAACGTCATAGCGTGCACACAGCCCAGACGGGTCGCCGCTACTTCGGTAGCAGCTCGAGTTGCTAGCGAGGTTGGCACCATATTAGGAGAAGAGGTGAGGCGCCCATGTTACCATCTGTGACTGAATCCACATAGTATCTTATAGGTTGGGTACACCATTCGCTTTGAAGATGTAAGCAGCAAAGAGCGAACACGAATATTATACATGACGGATGGCATGCTGTTCAGAGAAACGCTGGTGGATCCGCTCTTGAGCAGATATAGTGTCATAATGGTGTGTCATTTGGTTTTACTTGCTTTCAGCGTTACTTTAACCTTCCAAGATCGACGAAGCTCATGAGCGTAGCATGTACACGGACTTATTATTGGGTACCTTGAAAAAGTGCGCATACTGTTTTAGTCATCACCTTCTTAATTATACTATTCATGCATTAGAATTCGCCGGAAGCGCCCCTCATTGCGTCTTATCATCTCATCGGCTACACTTGATGCAGAGTCGCTACTTCACTACTTCCAACCTCCCGGGAGCAAGGGTGACGAAGCTACAATAATTTCCTTGGAGGGTAGAATGTTTCCAGTCGAGGTGGCCTATCTGGATGAGCCGACCCCTGATTATGTTCGGAAAGCTGCCGAGGTTGCTTGGAATATCAATCTTAAGGTGCGCTATCCCGTACTGAAATTAGGAGTACATGTATATTAACCCATATCGTATCATAGCAAAGTCCAGGTGACATCCTAGTGTTCCTCACGGGTCGTGACGAAATCGAGCGGTGCTTAGATGAGTTGTCTGAAATGCTACCGACGTGAGTATCACAGCGCATGCGACCAGAATGCCAATTAAATTTATTTTAAGGCTCCCGAAAAATGCCCCTAAGCTTGTTCCGTTGGCCCTTCATGCAGGCCTATCAACGGACGAGCAGCTCAAAGTGTTCGAAACCGCAGATCGGGGTTACCGCAAAGTTATAATCTCAACTAATATCGCTGAGGTAAAGTGAATCGATGTCCCATTCTCTCTGTTACTGACAATTCTGAAGGCTAGCGTTACGATTGAGGGAATCAAATACGTAGTCGATAGTGGATTTGTAAAGGTACTCCGCTCGTTTCATCCATTGACGAAAATGATGGATCTAACACCACGTTCCAAGATTCGAGTGTATAATCCTACTACAGCATTGGCTTCCCTAGCCACTGTGCCAATTTCTGTAGCCTCAGCTACACAGCGGGCTGGTCGGGCTGGTCGCACCTTTCCTGGCATCTGCTATCGTTTGTATCCCTACTCCGCCTTTGAAAGGCTGCCCCAGTCCGTACCGCCGGAAATCACGCGTGCCGATATGACCACCCCCATCCTCCAGCTCAAGTCATTGGGAATTGATGACCTGATGAAGTTTGAATGGGTATCGGCACCTCCATCTGAAACGGTGCTCAGGGCACTGGAGGGCCTGGTGGCGGCAGGCATGATCAATGAGGATGGTAGGTTAACACCTATGGGGGAAAAGGTGGCGGAATGCCCCGTAGAAGTTGGGATAGCACGTATGGTAGGTGCATTTACCTTATATTGATGATTTTCAAACGGACTATACACCCTAAATAGTTGTTCCAGTCCAAAGAGTACAAATGTGGACAAGAGGTTCTAACTATTGCGGCCATGACCGCAGTGCAGGTACAACTGGGCGCCTTATATATCTTTCAAACAATACTCACCGCGACTAGGATGTATTTGTGATACCAGATGGCGCGCAAGGTGCTATAGCAGAACTTGAACGAAGAAAGTTCACAGCTGAAGAAGGTGTAAGTTCACTGCGAATTAATCCCACCATTGGGTTTCTGATACCGCGCAGGATCACCTTACTTTACTGAATGGTAACACCTTCAGTTTCTTATACTTCACTTTCTGATTCCTCAAACAGCATATAATGCATTTAAGAAATACGGAGAATCTAAAAGCTGGTGTAATGCACACGCGTTGTCATTCCGGGCAATGTCACGGGCGGTCTCTATTCGAGCCCAATTAAAGAAATATATGCAACGATTTAGCCTTCCATTAGAGAGTTGTGAAGGTGATGCAAAACGTCTGAGACGGTGTCTCGTTAGTGGATATTGGAGAAATGGTGCCCGGTGGGTGGCAGATGGGACTTATCGATCTGTCAGGGGAAACAAGGTGGGCCAAACTAAGATGGTGTACATGTGTAATTTCTAAAGTATTGGATTAGGTTTTACACGTTCACCCGACTTCGGTTCTGTTCACTCGCAAACCACGCTCTGGATGGGTTGTATTCCACGAGATGGAAGAAACCAAAAAGACGCAGTATGACCAACATTCCATATCGTTTGTATTTTAGCTTAACACAGCACACTGCAGAATTCGCATTTTGACAGAAATTGAGCCAGATTGGTGCGTCGTCTCGTCTTTTATGCCGAAACTTCCTCATCTTAGCCAGGTTACTCGACCATGGACACGTCTACGAAAACAAAACCCCAACAAGGAGTGCAACAGCAACAGTTGTTGGTTAGAGTCCTGATGTTTACACGCGATTTGTATGTAGCTGTTGTGCTATTAAACTACCCTAGTGCCTCCGATCTCCCTTCATACATTCCTTCATTGCTTGTCCATAAAAAACTCTTTCTACCATGGGGGCCGGCCAATCAAAGTCTGATATAGATGAGAAAGTCTTTTATAATGAGACACCAATTCAGGTGCGAAAATTAAAACTTACCAGTATGCACCACGATGTTCACGCCCAGGCGCACGCGGATACAACAGTTCTCGCAAGACGTAGTCAACCATTTGGCCGACAACCTAGCCTCCACAGACGTATCACCTGAGCGTCAATCTTCACTTGACGCACACATTCGGGCTCGTATCCAAGCAGAGATAGAGCACCTACGACGTGAAGAGGAGGATGTACGACAACAAATCGAGGCTGCTCTCGAGAAGGAAAGCTTGGACAGGGATAGGTCCTCTGCTGGTGAGGTAGTGACCTCAAATATTGAAGGTGGTGAGGAGAGCGACACTGCCGTAACGGGGAGTGTTAAGCACAGCGCTGCACTACTGGGAGACCTGGAGGAGTTGAAAAATAAGGTCGACAAGTACCATGCCAAGAAAGGATTGGAGGTGTTCCCAAGTGTGAAGGCTGACAGTGAGGCTGTTGTAAATTGCTACAGGTGTGTCCTTTTGCTAGAGCATGGTGAATAGGCTTGCTGAACAACTCCGCCTGTCAAACAGAGCGAACCCCACCACACCACTGAATTGCTGGCGCGAGGTTGAAAGCTTCAAGGCTTCTGTAAGTCGATTGGAACAGGTGGGCTAAGCTCTTTTCCTTAGCGGGGTAATTCCTTCTGACTGGCTGTGAATAGGAATACCTCAATTCCCTACCCTGATTGTAATAGACTTCGCAACTAGACTACATATCCTGGGCTATTCGTTGTTGGGGATGCTGAGCTTTTAGACCGCACTGCTATATCGAGTGCTAGCACTATCCCTTGTGGACGAACATGGTAATTATATATCAATATGGTGCTCGTTTGCTTTTGGCATCCAACGAATGAAATTGTGGTGACTTGTAAGTAATGCAGTATAAATATTGCAACCTAAATCGGCTACTCTAAGTACAACACCATCTGCCTTTAATGTCCGTGCTCTGTACTACAGTGCTTTGAAATTCAAAAGGACAGGGAAAAATCTGTGGATTAGCATAAAGTAGCACACTATATGAAAAGATAGAAGATCGAATATCATGTCCATGAAATCATCATCAGCGGAAGCGTTAATATCGTTAGTTCATTGGTTCATGTATGCATCGCTTCACTCGTTATAGAGCAACCCCAACCTGAACTGCTCTACCAGTTCCGTCCACAGTGGAAGAGTTATTGGACCCTATTGAGGCGTAAGATCCTTGGCCCACTAATCGTCTCGATCTGTCTTCTCTCCAAGCAAAGCCGGAGCGAGTCCAGGACATACGCCAATTTCCGCCTGACTCTCGGTCTTGTGCCTCTAGCGCCTCTTGTCCAGTTTTTTTTACCTCCTAGAGCAGCCAGAATCAATGAGGACGGCACACGTGTTTGGCGCTCTTCCCCACTCGCAGTTGAATAGACCGAGGATGAACCCAGGCTTAGATTAGATGACTTGGATGATTTGTGCAGAGGATGGTGGCTGGTTTGCATTGGTGGGGCCTGCGACGCCTTTGTATGGCCATGGCCCTGGTTGAGATTCCTAACAGGGTTGGTGCTCTGGGGTGGCGACGGTAGAGCTGCTGCAAATTGTGGCTTTGCTACCCCTAGCTCTGCGTCATTTAATGTCGGCACTGGAGGCACAGGATGCGCATTTCTTAAGGAGCTCGTACTCGAGTTAAACTTTGTCCATTGTCCATTGGCGAGTTGACCTGTGTTAGAAGTAGCGGTGCCATCTAAAGAAGATGATCTAGAGCGCATCGCGGGAGGTGGTCGCACGAGTGCGGTAGGAGTTGGTGATGTAATCGAACGTGAAGTGCCCTGCTGTGGTCCAAGGGTTACGTCTTGCTCTGCGAACTTGACAGTTCTTTTTTGTGCTACTCTGGGATCGAGTGCGTGTTCGGGTCGGGGGCTCATAGTGGGGAGGATCGGATGGGACTGGATTAGGGCTGGGGGTGGCGGCTGAAGGATTGGGATCGGGATTGGTGGCCGGAGGGGGTGGAGGGGGTGTTGTACTACTCAGCCTTTTCTTCTTGAGTGCTTCCTGTTGTGCCACAAAGCGGGCAAAAGTCAAGGAAAGATTCACATTAGCTTACGAACCCGTTGATAAGCTTCAGAAGCGCGCGCGCCAACAGCTCGTATAGGAGCAGAGACAGGCACGAGAGTACAGAGAAGGGTAGTGGTTGGACACTTACGGCCTCTTGCCTGTGCTTTGCAACATCGCGGTCAATCACTCTACCCCAATAAATCCAACCTACGGTTGCGGCAACGGCCAGAAGTGCACCTGCACACACCCCACCAACAATAGCACCGATAGGTAATGGGGGGTGCGGAGGAGTCTCTGTAGCAGGGAATGACGTGGGGTTTGCCTGCAAGGTGGTTGTAACAGTCGACATGTCGATCCGGGAATGAAAGGACCACAAAAGGACCAAAAAAGAGATAAAGATAGATGAGGAGAGGCAGATTAGAAGATAGAACAATATGAGGCTCTGCTCAAGGACCAATTAATATGCACAGAACTTGCAAGGAAGCAAGGAGGAGGGAAGGACAAGCCAGCAGGATTGAGGCTTGCTGGAGGCAACGAAGCGGCGCAAGACGTCCTCGCCTCGTGTAGGGGCACTGCTTCTGTATAGAGGCGCAGGGCGACAAAACGGGTTCTTGACGGCGAAACCACGCCGGTGAGTGCCAGCAGACTAAATTACAATACTACAATACGAACTAAGTACCTCTAAGCTGCCTCCCCCGCCTCCAGCTGAGCAAGAGCTGCCTCGTTAATAGCTTCCGCATCAGCCATCAATTTGTCCTCCAGTGCCGCAACCCGACCCTCCGCCTCCCTTCTCTCCGCCTCCAGCTCCGCATATCGCGCCTGCAGCGTCCGTTCTCGCTGTTCAAGGTGCTCCACCTCTTCCTTGAGGGCAGCGATGCGCCGTGGCCCTGCCACAGACTCGTTTGTCTGCAGCCGTGCAAAGGCGTTGTAATCCAGCTTAGTCTTGGACAGCTCGTTATACGCATCTGTGATTCTCTTTGACAACGCCTGTGACCGAGCAACGTAGCCACCTAGTGTGACACCAAGTTTCTTCTCCATCTTGGCTGCCTTGTTGGCATCTTTTGACATCTGTTCTCTGCAGTCGTTGAGCACTGATGTGTACCCCGCAACGCGCTCGTCTTGCGCGACAAATTCCGCTTCAATCCAGATACGCTTGCTTGGATTAAAAACAAGATTCTGTCGCTGCTTGGCCCAGGACGAGGCATCGTCGACATCCTCCGCTCGGTATATACTGAGTAGTCCCTCCTTCAACTGCTGGGGAGAAGCACTTGAGACTCCCACCATGCGACAGAGTTCAGCATGAACTTCGGACTTGGCCGCCTCTATGTCTTCGTCAGCTGGCATTTCGTAAGAGGAAATCTCGCCTCCAGGTCTTTGGGTTCCAGGAAGCGGGTAAGCAATAGAATCGTGTTGCAGGATATCAACCAACTCTACTCGAGTCAGACGCCGTGCAGAAGTGAGTTCGTCGTGCTCTTCATTAAGCACTAGCCGTTGCAGTAAATTTTCCACCTCGACATTTGCCAGTCGCGGTAGACCGAGCTGCACACTCTGCGACCGTCGTGCGAGCGCTTTACATTCTTCCTCCTCCCTGGCCCGCTTCATCCGTGCGTCTCTTTCCGCTGCATCCTCCTCCGATAATGTTGTCCGTCCTGAATCCTCGTCGCTTTCACCCTCTTCCTCCGGTACCAGTAGCTCAAAATTATTTTCTGGTTTTGGTAGATTCATAAATCCTGCTCTTAACGCCCGTTTCGTAGAATCCATTCGTAACCTTTGCTCTCTCGGAGTAGCTCCGACGGGCGTATACTCCTCAGCATTTATGGACAGGTTGTCTCGGGGAGTGCGCAAGGGTGTAGCAGATACACCATTAACCGGGGTCATTGTGGAATCCACGATCCCTCTGGGTGTGGCAAGAGGATTGGGTGTAAAGGCCACCTGGTGGCGAGGCGTAGCGCTCTCAAACCCAGTGCCTCCTTCAACGCCAACATGCAAGGGGGTATTTTCTTGGCCTAGAAGTGGTGTTTGTGCTATAGTCATGTTACGAAGGTTACGAGCTTCCATCATAACGTTGTCCTCTATTCCAAAATAAGCACACCAACTCTTGATTAATAGTAACACACTCACGCTGTGGAGCTGTCCGCGGCGTACGAGCCATCTTTGCATTCTCAAGACCTTCATAATCACTGAGGAGCTTGGCGCTCGCGTCACTTCCTCCGAGCACCATAGCCTTCGCATTCTCTCCTGCCTGTCCAATTTTGACTATATCCTCCAATTCCGCTTCCGTCACCTGAGCATTCGGCAAGACCAATTTCCTCCTACGCCCGATCATCTCTGCCTCCTTCAATTTCTGAATCTGAGCATCTCGAGAAGGAAGAAACTTAGTCTGATGACCATTAGCATCGTTCTCTTGCTTTTTCTGCCTCTTCCTCCGTTCTGCCTCCTCATCATCCGTCTTACGTTTATTTTCCAGCCGTCGTAGCGATTGACCAACTGGAGCAGTCGTAACTCGGGCCTGTTCTTCTGATGTATCGTAGAAACCAGGAGCAGGTTTCTTCTCGAAAGGTATGTCTGCATTGTACTATAGAAGGTGAATTCATAAGCATACTTCCAAGGGCTATTCCAAATACTCACATCCATACCCTTCTTCTTAACTTTGTGCCGCATGCTAGACAGACGTTATTTGGGGTGCTAAACGATGAACAATACACGTACATGATACCAGCAGCCTTGAGCTCACGCTTTTTCTGCAATACTGCGAGCCGCCTTGCTTCCTCTAACTGACGTTCGCGGGCTTTCCGCTTTGCCTTCTTGCCTTGTGTATTGGCTAAGCGAGCGCGAGCTTCTGACAGCATCTCCTTCTCTACGGTTCACGTTAAAGGCATACTAAAAGAGAGAGAGAGAGAGAGAGAGAAATAGAATGACGTACCGTCTTCGTCCATGTCAATAGGATCTGGTCGTGCTGGTTTTGTCTCCGGATCAGGATCAATTTCACCAGGTCGTAGTCTCCGCACATCATCGGCACCAGGGCCCGTATCTCCAGGACCAGCTAGCCCCAATTCCTCGTTTTCTTTCGCTTCTGCCTCGTCCAGTAGCTTCTGATATCGTTCTAGACATTGAGTCGCCGTCCGGCCTACTATTGGTGCTATTGTCCGCCATTGTGTTGGCATCAACTTGGCGAGATGCAGTAGCTTCTCGTCCTCGGTCTAGGGGAATATGTCTATGAGACAACTTAAGAAATATCTAGACTGGGCGCGTACTTTGGACCACTCCGTCTTCTTTATAGAGGGATCTAACCATTCGTACCACCGCGCCTTGCACTGCTTTGGTGTCTTACGGACAAGGAGAGAGGATATACGAGCCCTATACCAAAGTCAGAGAGCGCATCACATCCTGGGTGACGCACGTACCATTGATTTTTCCCGTACTTGGCTATTGCAGCCTTCAACACCTCGTCCTCCGTATTCTAGGAATAGGTGAGTTATTAGCCCTCAGCTCCAATGACCGAGCGCACAAGAAGACATACCTTCCAAACACCTATAAAAACGCGTCAGTACTAGCTCAATCCCCAATAAAAATAATAGATGACTTACCGCCCTTGATGATAATTCTGACCATGTTGGTGGTGGTCAAGGTAAAAGTCAACACAAGTACAAGCAAGCGCCACCTTTAGATACCACGTGACCGTCGGCATTAGAGCAGCTGAGTAAGATGCCGGCGATTTTGAGCCGGTGACTTACCCGGTGGAGTGGTGCATCACGGTATTCCAGGCACTGCTTCCCGGTGGTTCTAAGGGTTGTTCACCGGGAAAGGCTGATTATCGTGGTGCCATGGCATGTTTAGCTGGACATCAAAGGCGAGTGAACGTGGGCACGTCAAGGAGGAAATACAGGGAGCTAACCAAGATGGGCTTAAGCAGGTTGATGCGAGGCCGGCGACCTCCGATGAAAGGATGGGATGAAGGATAGGACCGCATAAGGCGACAATTGGGACGAAAGGACGAGCCGAATGGAATCCGTACCAAAAACGAGTTGTTTGGGAAACAGACAGGAGAGACAAGACAAAGGTCCAGCTCGAAGACGGATGGGCTCGAGGCATGAAATCGGCCAAATAAGAGGTAAGCGGCCAAACTAAGCACAAACAAGTTACCGGCTGTTGAGTCTCTTGACCTTTTGCTCTCCTCCTGCTCTCCTAACCTTCCCCGTTCTTGCCCACCGTTTCTCCCTCGTTCTGTCCTTTTTCTTCTCAATCCGACCTGTCTGCTATCCGAGTTCCATTTCTGCCTTCGTGTGTTTAGCCTGTCTCTGACCGGTATCTCGCGCCTCGTTTGATCACCGTCACCACTTTTCATTGAAAAACCGGACAAGTCCTTCCTATGGATCTCCAACCTGAGTCTGCGCCCGACTCGAAGCCCGGGTATGACATCTCCACCGCTCGCGATACTTTCTCTCATGCTTTCGTAGCACGAAGCCACCAGTCATACGGGGTGCCCGTGCGTGCACCGTCTGTAGGGCGGCAAAGGTGTGCACACCATCATTGTGGTGACTTCATGTCCTCACAATGCTTTCTAGATGAAGTGTGTCGGTGCTGAAGATGGCCAAGGGCGGTGTCAACGTTGCAAACGTGCCAACGTGGAGTATGTCACACCCCCCTTCAACCTATCAACATGCCGTTCTCACCATTCGTTCGCAGGTGTGTTTTCGAGAAGCACCGCCGCGGGCGAAAGCCAGGATCAAAGTATATTCTTCATGCCTCAATTAGCCTCCCCCCTCATCAACTATCTGATTTAGACTGTCTGAAGCATCCAAGATGCTACGGCGACTCGAGAAAGGGCTCAACAATGCAAAACTCAAATCGCAAACCACCGAGCAAGCATTGGCTGCCTCTCTCCAAGCAGGAGAAAGCCGCGCTTCTGGATCTCAAGATGGAAATTACCAGGGTATGCGTCCTGATGGAACTTACGCATCAGGTTCTCACTTCCCCAACAATGAACTTCCTCCTTTAAATCTTTCCGGTTATTCCAACCATGAAGGCTATACCACTCAAGCATCACGCAACATGGATGTGGATGACGAAGAGGATAATCAAGATCGCGATGGAGAAAACATATTCCCAGCAAAACTCATCAAACGGGAGAATCAGCGCAACTCGTTTTTCAGGCTTGTTCTCAATGAAGAAACTCCTGCCACTAATCCACCCTCAAATCGTGCGAACACCACCCCTGAACCCCCGAAACCAGCTGTTCCCGGTCTCAAGGATCCAATTGAGGCCGGCATTATCGATGACGAGCAAGCTAAGGTTCTGTTCGACCTCATCTTCTTACGTCTTAACCCTTTCATCAATTTGTTCGATCCGGCACTCCATACCGTCAATTATGTCCGCTCGAAGTGTCCATTTCTCTTTACGACCCTGATCATGGCTGGGTGTAAATTCTTCAAACCGGAACTTTTCAAGACTTGTCAGAAATTGGCGAATGAGTATGCCGTCCGTGCTTTCGCCGAGGCTTGGAAACGTGTTGAGGTGGTGCAAGCCTTTGCATGTCTCACATACTGGAAAGATCCAGACGATAATGTCCGTTTTTGTTCTCTCGAATATATAATTACTCATCCTTTGTTCAGCGTACTTGGACTTATATTGGTTATGTGAGTAACCTAGCGCATTACCCGACCCGATGACTCAATTTATCCTAGGCCTGCCGTATGGCAGTCGAACTGGGCCTCAACCGATACGTACCTCATCCCCCAGCAAATGAATCAGAATTCCAACTACTGGAGAGGCGTAACCGCGAGCGCACTTACCTGGTTTTGTTTGTTCATGATCGGAGCTTGAGTACTCAAACCGGAAGACATTGGATGCTTCCAGAGGATGAACTCATTCGCCACTCGTCAACTTGGCATGAACAGGGTGGAGCCAACATTAGGCCCGAGGACGTGATCGTCGCTGCATTCGTGGCCCTCCGTCGCATTGCTGTATGCATCATGCTTTCACCCATCCGTACCCTTTTTGACCTTACCAATAGGCTGAGACGACTGACATCTTTAATGCTCATCGGGGCAATAATACAGGCAGTCATAATGACGTCAACTACGACGTGGTTCTTAGAAACTGCAATTCAAAGCTCACCACCTGGGCAGAAACATGGCAACGAGAAATGGAGCGAGGTAAGAATCCCCCCCGTGTTTTCGAAGTACTCGTTCATACATATTACTAGCTGGCGGAGATAAATTCCATACCTCCTTCCTGAACTTCTTCCGCCTTTATGTTAGGCTGTTCCTTAATAGTTTTGGAGTCCAGGCTTCCATGTCACCAGTATGTGATATTTTGGCAGTTCCTCGGATGCAAGACGCTGAATTTGCTATGGATCAGACCAGCCACACTGCACCCAGTGTACAGGCTCTTTCTGCGTGTAGCTCCAGCGCACTTGATTCCCTCCGGATTATATGCAAGGATTTCGCTACTATGAGCATGCTGGTGTGTTATCTCACTTTATCAGTTGGATACGACACCTCACTTCTCTGGCAGCGTTACGGCCAAGATTCTATCACGGTTATGTCCGCATATTCAGCCGTGTTCCTCCTCAAGGTAATATGCTCGTATGGTCCCCGGTGTATCAGCTGACGTGCACCCACACAGCTTCTTCGCAGCTCCAATACTGTCGCACAATTACCCGAAGGTACTGCTGCAGAGATCTATGCGCTGATATCGAAAACTGCCGATGCCTACTATGATGCCTCGGTCCTCTCACCGGCTTCTACATCGGCAGCTTATCACGCTCGCTTCCTTCGTAGCCTTGTTGAGAATGATGTTTTTAAAATCCGGAGAGCTGACCCGCCTTCATATGATAACGGTATGCCGATTGATCCCCGGCTACAAGGTAAATTTGTTGGTCTCAATCTTCCAACCTGTGCTCACAATCATCGATCCTGCAGCTCCTCAATCAGGCCCACCAACTTCGCATTCCATCGTTCATACTAATGCCACCGTCAGTCCTAGTACCGATAATAATAGTGCTACACCTCCAGGTTCCGCCTATCCCCAGCATCAAGTCTCCCACCCGAGTCATGAGCAGTATGCATTCCCACCTTCACCCCAGGTTGCGGGTCCCCCCCCAGACGGAAGAAGAATATGTGCAAGACATCAATATACGACCGATGGCAGGTGCCGGTGTGGGCGCACATCACAATTACCCCGGATATGCGCCGGCAGTTCCCCAGCATGCGTCAGAGTTGGACGCCCATTACTGGAAGAATATGTTCTTAGAGCTAGGTTTTGGTGATCAAGTTGATCCCGCAACGTTGACTGCTTCAGCAGTCGGCCACGATGACCGTACATATGCCCAGTATATGGATGCCTCGCACCAACAAGCTCATTATCCGCAAGCCCACCATCATCAACATCCCCAAGCACAATCACACCCTCACCACCCTCAGCACTCGCACCATCCACAGGTCCAACATCCTCAACATCCCCAACAAATGTCCTATCACCACAGTGTGCATGCAGCTGCACCACCCCGTTATACTCATCAAGCTTAGAATACTTATCATTTGTCTTCATCTTCCAAATTTTATCCACTCCATTAGTAGCACTATGTCTTTGGTCGCGTTTTTGTCTGTACGATTGGTGCAGATTAGGTATTATTGCACCTTAATGATATTTCACAGTCTGCCTTATGTATTACAGTATTACAGTCAGCAGTGCATCTTTGAAATGATATTACTTGTGCTTCTCGGACCGTTAGATTGATCTATTTTCCTCAATTGCACATTGGGGGTTCTATCGTGGCCAAGTTTATAGTATAGCCCATCAACAAAGAATCTGTCATGATTCAACACCGATGGAGAAGATGATGACCCTTTTTCCGACAGCAGCGGCAACACGGGGAATCCCGCGCAGAGCCAAGAAGTCGAAGTCGCGGACAAAGTGTGGTCGTGAATCAAGGTTAAAGGCTGTGGGCTGTGTGTGAATGTAGTTGACATTGTGCACATGAATGATGGCACCCTTGGCTGGTGCTTGAGTTGAAATGGCAAAGTATTCAGGAAAAGTTTGACACCACCTATATGAAAAGCCCCAGTGGAGAATATGAAATAGCCCATTAGGCGCGAGCCGGGGGTTGACGGAGGTCAAGGAATGCGCACCGGAAATGGTTACCGCCTTCCAGAAAACTGTTCCCGGTAAGCATAGGCTTTCCTCCGTGTAAGCTCGAGATGTCCCAAATGGCGAACCTAGGGCCATATACGCCTCCAATTCTGCAAGAGATCAAGTCAGTTTAGATTACCAAACTGGATGAGGTGACGGGACACATAGGAGAAAGAAAGACTTTACATGTCAACAGAATCCTTTCGCCATGACAAAGACCCGGACCACTGAGAGTGATGGCCGACAGATGAATTCGCCAAGGTATAGGGTTCAATAAGCTCAATTAAGCTGGAATGCCTCCATGTTCCTTGATCGCCGTCTTCAGGATCTGAACGCCAGTCTGTCAAGAATACAGAACCTCTGGAATCCGCTACAAGAAATTCCTTGCTTGTGGAAGGATGGGAGGTGATGGTTGTCAACGGGTACGGAAAGGCAATCACGTAGGCAGTCGGTTGAGGCCGATCTGGATCCTTGCTGCCAGCTCTTGGGGTATGAACTGGCGATACAATAGTTGATGACACATCGACGGTAGGGTGTAAGTCCCAAACCATGAGCATTTTGTCGTCTAATTCTATTTAAGAAGGTCGCTTTAAAGGGCCAGCAAAGTTCTCACCTGAGACAGTTCCAATATATCGCGTGCTATCACTGGCTGTGCCACCACAAAAACTGATATCATTAACTTTCCCATGATGTCCGCTTAGACCACCTCCAAATGCGAATATATCTTCTGATGTCGTGGATGTTTTGGTTAGAATGTGAAGGCCAAAGTCGGCGGCGGCGGCAGCTAGCCTTGACAAACGGTAAGCGCCCTGCCAGTTACATGACTGTAGACGCACTCGAGCACCCATTCAGAAGCAGAAGATGGAGAAACTGTTCTCATTGACCATGCAATAGCTGTGATTCTGCATCCTATTTGAAACGACGCGATAGAACGGCAAGAAGTGTCTGTCTAGGGGGCAATGAATCAAGGCGGCACCCTTGCATAAAGACCAACGCTTACAATTTGGATGACATCAACAGAATAATCGCCGCCGATGGCTATGAGATCAGCAGCGTCGTCATTGGGACACGCGCGGAGAACATATATCTGTTGACCATGCTCATAACGAAGATCCATGGTGGACGCGTTGTTTGGTGTTGCTGCTTGCGTGATAGTTGTAAAACAGGGCCAAACGCGGCAATAGCCTTTGCAGTACAGCGACGATGGCTCCTCAAAAAGGTCCTAATCCTTGGCTATTAGCCGCTCTATCCGTCGCCTCCTTCGCCGCGTTCTATTCAATCGTCAAGCACAGAGAAACCAACAATCCAGCATCTTTGCAACCCCGTCAATTTGACCATCCACTTGTCCCTCCTAGGCACAAGGACTCCACCAAAGACAGCTCTTAAACCATGACTGCCACCGATGAGATCGTTGCAGATGGCCCAGCTCAACCCCAGAGAAAGCCTACATTCGATAATTTCAAGGTCACCGTAATATATGTTCTTGGAGGTCCAGGTGCTGGTGGGTATTTACTTACATCGGAACGAATCGAATCGTTGATTTGCTTCATTCCCATCAGGGAAGGGGACACAATGCGCGCGTCTTGTCGAGGACTTTCACTTTTGTCATTTGTCTGGTACTACGAATATAACTCTCTTTTGACGGTTTTAAAGCTAATGTCATGCGCAAAGCCGGAGATCTGCTTCGTGCTGAACAGCAACGTGAAGGTTCGCAATATGGTGATTTGATTCGAACTTGTATTCGTGAAGGGACAATTGTCCCGTCGCATGTTACCATCAGGCTTTTGGAGAATGCCATGAACGATGCAATCAACAGAGGTGGGATTGGAGAAGGGTGGAAAGATGGCCGCAGTAGGTTCTTAATTGACGGCTTCCCCCGCAAGATGGACCAAGCTATCTTGTTCGATGAAGAGGTCATCCCTCGATTCGTTATCCCTGAAGCCATATCTGAATTAGTGTTGTATTCAGGTCTGCTTGTCCAACGCCGTGCTATACTTCTCGACTTCTGAGGAGGTCATGCTTAATCGCATTCTCGAGCGTGCCAAGACCAGTGGTCGAGAAGATGATAATATAGAGTCCCTGAAGAAACGGTTTGGTAAGATCAACAATCTCTTTACCCAGCTCCATCTTATGAGACAACAGTCACATACCGTAATGATACCAAGCCGGTCCTTGAATACTACGAGAACCAAGGCAAAGTTGCAGAGGTAGATCTTTGAAGACATAGCCTCGGCTGATATAATGCTGACTTTTGAGTTTATAGGTGGATAGTACTGGCACTATTGAGGAGGTTCATACTCTTGCTAGTGCAGTAGTCAAGGATGTCTTTGCGGGGAGATACCCCAAATCTCAAGCATAAGAACATGATCAAGGACAAGTGGACATTCTAGCAGATATCATAAATACAAGTCAGGTATATAATGCAAATCCACCATCTTTTTGTGGCGTAGCAGCGGTACAAGTAACGCGACCACCTTCAGGAATCGTAAAAATAGCACCATCGACGCACACAAAATGGGCCCGCTCATCCATGTCAAACTGAAAAGGGACTATAAGTGGTGTAATCAACAAAGCAGTGCAGATAGATCTTACTGGTATCCACTCCCAACCGGCACATCTGAAATATTCCACCACCAACTCGCCATCGCCACCAACAACTACTTCACCTTTACCATTATATCTTAATTTAACATGATTTCCATCCTGGTATGCACCCCCAAGGACTGCCCATAATTTAGAGACAAAAGACGTTCTAGCTTCTTCGGAATTCCATGATATCGACGGATCCCGAAGTGGGCGAATGACTACTACATCGAACAGGGCCTCTTTGGGAGGAATGCTTGTGGAAAAGGGCGTGATACGGAACGCAGGTTCTAACCTATCTACGTTAATGGTGGAGAGGAAATATGCAAAAGGTCCCTCCAGATCGAGTGGGTCTTGTTCGACAGCATCGGGGTGAGGACCGAACACTCCTAGCTGCGGATCGTATACCTGGACAGTCTCTTGATCCGACGACGGATAGAGCTTGAGCGAACTCAGATACCAACGAGTGCTATTCTGCTGGGCTGCAACTTTAAACCTGAGGGTATATTCATCAATAGCACCGGTAAATCCGACAGTATATGACCGCATACCTCTCAATTCCTGGCATCTCCTTGCGGAGTGCCTCTGAATCGTGAAGAATAGAAGCATGCAAGGATGTAGATATGACGACAGTGGACAGCGCAGTTTCAGCGGGCTTCAGAGACTTTCCTGGGATGGGTGGAGGGGATATAACAGTAATAGCAAGGTTCAAGGGAGTAGGAGGCCTCGAGCTCAAGTATGCTGCCAGGGACTGTAACTTGTAATCCGAGCGTGTGATGTCTGTCTCTGGTCGTGGTGGTAAATGGGCTGAATAGAGGGCATTTGCAGTACCACAAGGGATAAGGGCGAAGTGAATGCGAGGGAGATTTGACCTGGCATGCTGCAAGAGGTGGTTGATGATATCATGAAGTGTACCGTCGCCCGAGGCAAGAATAACCGTAAATTCTCTTGGACTGTCGGGCACGGCGACACCGCTGGCCTCTACTGGGGTAGTGAAGGGCAGGAGATAGTCGAGAAGTGTAGAACCAGCGTGCTGGGCATTCTGTGTTTCGATTACTCGATCTGGTTGCTTTCCATGGTGGGCGAGCAATGGCAATACGTGCTCATGGACGAAGGACTTGGCCGTTCCATCTCCACACACTGGATTATAGATCAAAATGAGGTGTTGACTCATGGTCGATAGTGGGCGATCTAAGGAGAGTGCCCAGGACAGCCAACTTCACTGACCGGCCCGGGGCAACCGCCCTACTCACCAGAGCGAGCATCAATTCAGACCATCACCACCAATGTCACTCTCCACAAGGATACCCAGCCTTAGACCTTTCACCCTTGCTCTTGTCCAACTGGGCAACATCAGTCCTAACAAGGCCGACAACATCAAACATGCACGCGAGATGATCTTACGAGCTGCCAAAGAGCATACGCGCAAGCCCGATCTTATAGTGCTACCGGTGAGTACCCACTGGCAGCCTCGCGCACCACTCTACTCCAATATAATAATGATCCCGCATCTAGGAATGCTTTAACTCTCCGTACGGACATGTCCACTTCCCTGTATACGCAGAGAACATCGGGTACGCACAGGGAAGACCCTACGATGTCTCCCAGAGTGAAAGTGAAAGTGTAAAGATGCTGTCTTCAGCTGCACAGGAAGTCAGCACATGGCTCATAGGAGGCCCGTCTATGTTGATTTCCTCCTGTTTGGCTTATACTTAAATTGTCAATGTTAGGATCGATCCCGGAGAGAGATCCCGCAGATGGCAAAGTTTACAACACCTGCACAGTGTATAACCCGAAGGGTACTCTCATAGTTGGCCGAAGAGAGGGTTGAGGTTGATTTATATTAGGTGAACTGGTGGCCATTCACCGCAAGGTCCACCTCTTCGACATTGAGATCCCAGGAAAGATTAAATTCAAGGTAACGCTCCAGTTTTACAGACACTTCAGTAATACCGTTGACACCGCATACAGGAGAGCGAAACTCTTACAGGCGGGGACAGCATCAACACCTTTGACACAGGTTTGTTTGATTTTTCGGCACGAGAAGCGCTAACATCGACCACGTTCATAGAGTTTGCTCGTATTGGGTTAGGTATTTGCTATGACATCCGGTTCCCCGAACTTTCCATGATTGCTGCGCGACGAGGTGAGTTGTCTCTGATACAGATGTATGGCGAATGCATATGGTCTGCAGGCTGTCAGGTTCTCGTCTACCCCGGGGCCTTTAATTTAATCACGGGGCCTCTCCACTGGGAGCTCCTCCAGCGATCACGGTACGTTCTTTCAGTTGCTGGGTATGCCAATCTAAACGAGCGTTACAGTGCCGTTGACAATCAAGTGTTTGTATCCATGTGTAGTCCCGCGCGAGATATGACGGCAGGTTACCATGCGGTGCGTTATGTACTGTTACCGTGTTCGCGTTCTGATTGCAATCCACTGACCAATCTAGTGGGGTCACTCGCTGGTTGTTGATCCAATGTAGGTTTGATATGTCAGCTTCTTAAATACAATGACAAAGCGGATAACAGGGGCAAAGTTATCAACGAAGCCTCAGAGAAGGAAGAAATTATTTACGCCGACATAGGTAAGTACTCTAGCGTGTTAGAGGGTAGACAGGTAAACCAAGCTGCAAAAGACCCAGGAGTATTTGAGAGCGCGCGATCTGGTATTCCTGTGACAACACAGCGACGATTTGATGTGTATCCTGATGTGAGTGGACAGGCTTAGGACAAAGGGTGTTGTGCAGCACTGGAAAGCACTGGCTGTTGGACGAAAAAGGCAACTACAATTACCAGATTTGTATAGCTGTAGAATTCGGTAGATGCTTGTGGAATAATCGCTCTAACCAGCTAAAACAAATTCATCCCTTTATTCCTCTCTTCTTCATCTCATCCACCCCATCTACATCCGTTGATCACCAGCCATGGTCAGAGAAACGTCGGTATTCGTCTTCATCGTCCGCTCCCAGTTCTCCTGATACGTTCTTTCACAGCAAATATTACGATCTCCTCGAAGTTAGTCCAACAGCGTCCGAGGGGGACTTGAAGAAAGCATATCGCAAAAAGTAGTTCTAAATCCCCATATTGCAATAATGCATTCTCAATACCATTGATCGCAGAGCCTTGAAACTGCACCCCGACAAGGGTGGTGACCCAGAAAAATTCAAGGAGGTCACGCATGCGTAAGTCCCTTCCTGCCGAACAGCTCATTCGTCTCCTCAGCCTGCACTCCTCCCATCGTCCAGATATGAAGTCCTATCTGATCCACAAAAGCGCTCAATATATGATGCCCGTGGAGAAGCCGGATTGAACGAGTCTGGAGGAATGGGGGGTATGGACCCTCAGGTAAGCTATTCGCGCGATATCATGACCTTCAGGACCAATCTTACGTGGAATTCCAGGACCTGTTCAGCAGTCTTTTCGGAAATGCGGGAGGTTTCTTCGGTGGCTCACGAAATGCTGGGCCACGTAAAACGAAAGATCTCGTACACCGCGTACACGTCACACTGGAAGACCTCTATAAAGGCAAGACAACTAAGCTTGCACTCACTCGCAATGTCATCTGTTCCAAGTGCAGTGGCAAGGGTGGCAAAGAGGGCGCAGTAAGATCATGTACAGGATGCGGCGGGCGTGGTGTTAGAGTTACACTGCGTCAAATGGGTCCCATGATCCAGCAAATCCAGTCAACTTGTGACGAATGTTCGGGTACCGGTGAAATGATCAACCCCAAGGATCGTTGTACGGTCTGCAAAGGCAAGAAAGTGGTGCCAGAAAAGAAGATTCTCGAGGTGCACATTGACAAGGGTATGAAGGGCGGCCAGACAATTACTTTCCGCGGGGAGAGCGATCAAGCACCGGACGCTGAGGCAGGAGATGTTGTCATTGTCATTGAGGAGAAGCCACATGAAACATTCCGTAGACAAGATAATGACTTGATAACGGAAGTGGAAATTGACCTGCTGACCGCGTTGGCTGGTGGTCAAATCGCCCTGAAACACCTGGACGAGCGCGCGCTCATTATTACATTTGAGGCTGGCGAAGTTATCAAACACGGTATGTATTCCTCTGTCTCCTAAGGAGCGCCTTTGTCGTGTTCACGCTGTTCCTCAGATGACCTCAAGGTCATTCATGGCCAAGGCATGCCATCGCATCGGCACCACGAACCAGGTGACTTGTATCTACGAATGAAAGTCAAGTTCCCCGAAACCATTGACGGGGATGTCATTCCTCTGCTCGAAAAAGCACTGCCACTGCGCCAGACCCTGCCCACATTCCCGAAGAACGTCTTCTTGGAGAAAGTCAATGTTGAGGATGCCGATTCCCGTCATGGTAGCCGAAGGATGGACATGGACGATATGGACCAAGAACCTGACGAGCCACGGGTCCAGTGCGCTAACCAATAGATTACATTGCTGTTGTTCACGGCATTGCCTATTCGATTGTATTTGGAGTTTATCACGCGTTGTAGCATTCACTTCCTAGATTCCCATTTACGATCTGTGCCATACATCATCGTTCTAATATACTCGCATTGTTCACTTGTTTGCTTCCCAGCTCGTCTATGCGATGTACATGAGGAATGTTTGGAAGGTTCCAATATTATGGATTCAATTACCGTAGGATTCCTTTTGAAGGATTCGTATGCCTCTCGATTGAAGAAGCTAACCTCAGTTTCGTTTTCTACGGCCATGAATAGCCGGGCTAATAATAAAGAAGACAATCTCACCAAAACCTAGCTCTGCAAGGGACTTGCTGTCGTCACTGAGTATCCAATCGTCATGATCAAGGTTAATGATCAAATTGGAGGTCTGATCTGCGAGTTACAAAACCATAACCCATGACAAGACAGGACATCCCATACTTTGGCACCATGGGCCTTTGTGTATAACTTGAGCGTATCTAAAAATTTCGTCTTCAGCTGACCCGTCTAATGGTCGGTGTTCTGCCTACCGAGCTGTACAGTCCGGTAAGGCTTAAATCCAGGTTGGGAGAGTACAGCTAGTCACGGCGATCTTGGGATCCGGGTTAGCTCAGCAGCCATGAAGACCAAGATGTACCTTGTCGTGCGATGTTTTTGAGTTCCTGCACTGTTGCTGTCTCGAGATTAATTTTGTGCAGGACGAGGCTCTTCTCTGTGCGAAACTCGAACGACTTGATAATCCGAACAGTCAACGTGGCAGAGGTCTTTGGAAGAGCTGTGCTCGTAAGGCCTTGGGAGATGGTGGCATCTGACTCTGAAGACATTGTGCAGAAGAGATATTGTTGATCAGAATGATATCATTGGCTATTTGCGATTGCTTTCCATCGTCTTCCGAGGATTATCCGACGGGCAACGAGTCAGTGCTCTTGGAACCAACTTGGAACTGGTCATATATGTTTCGGCCCATCATTCCTGGACCCCAGCTATCATCTGACGCCCCGCGCTTCTCATCCAAGGGCTTAATAGTCACGACCACCCCCGAGGAAAAACCGACATCATCTCAACGGGCCAAAAGGTCACACGGGGGCTGCTATTAAAGGGGCTAGCTGCTACTGCCTTGATGCTTGAGACTGCCCATTTGTGTCATGTCGACTTCTGATCGCCCCTTCTTGGATGCCTCTATCCCAGAGCTAGTTCAGCAGCTGAAAGTCGATGAGAAGATATCGTTGCTCGGGGCACCTAACTGGTGGAATACAACACCAATCCCTAGATTGGGGATTCCATCTGTTAGGATGAGTGACGGTCCCAACGTGAGCTTAGGTGTCTTATGGGATTAGTACAGTGACTCATCGCCTACCAGGGAGTTCGCGGGTCGTCACACTTCGTGTCTACACCAGCGCAATGCCTTCCGGTAACCCACATACCCATTGCACAATCAAATTTAGGAGCTGACCAGGACAGTGCGCAACGTCTCTTGCATCCACCTTTGATGCAGGCCTCATTCGTGAGGTTGGCTCCTTCCTGGGCAAGGAGGCCAAAATCAAGTCGTCTGTCATACTACTAGCACCGACTTGTAACATCCAACGTACACCTCTCGGCGGCCGTTCCTTTGAGTCGTTTTCGGAGGATTCACACCTCTCCGGTATTGTCGTTCCTGAATCCTCCATGGTGCCGCGTACGGACCAGTTCTACAGGCATCTTAGCTGCCGCATATATCGACGGACTTCAATCTGAGGGTGTCGCAGCAAGTATGTACTCCAGTGACTCTTTGATTCTGTTTGCTGAGCAGGGTATTAAGCTATCAAGCATTTCGTTGCAAATGATCAAGAGCATGAGCGAACTGCTGCGGAATCTGTCATGTCGGACAGGGCACTCCGTGAGATTTATCTTTACCCGTAACTATCCCATGTATCCGTTCATAACGATGACTGAGCCCTGATGGCAGATTCATGCTTGCACAGAGATTGGCCCAACCTGGTGCATATATGACTTCGTGTGTAATGGCCACTACACCAAGTTCAGTATACTCATCGCATTTGTACTAGGTATGGGCGTCTGAAAGGGAAACACTGCTCAGAAAATGAAGAGCTTCTCAATGGAATCCTCCGTAGGGAATGGGGCTTCGACGGAGTTGTTATCAGTGACTGGTAAATTTGCCAAACCGGGTCCCCTTTCCACGGACGTTAAACTTTACCTTAGGCATGGCACCTATGGCACAGATCAACCTATTAATGCAGGATTAGATTTGGAGATGCCCGGCCCTCCGAGGTGGAGGACACCTCTTTTGGTTCTCCACTGCCTTTCATCCCAGAAATTGCTTCAGGCAACAATTGACGAACGAGTCACTAACCTCTTAACCTTTATACAGAAGCAGGCTCGTCGAAATCCTGAGGTCGTTTATGGAGATGGGGAAGAACGGACTAGAGACACGGCAGAGGGTCGAGCATTTTGCCGGAAACTTGCCGCTGACGGCATTGTCTTGTTGAAAAACAGACACGACATATTACCTATCACGGCCGAGAAGGTTAAGCGCATCGCTGTTATTGGGCCTAATGCCAAAGAGAGAGTCATTTCTGGAGGCGGTTCTGCAGCTTTGAAGGCCAGCTATGTCGTCACCCCTTGGGAAGGCATCTTGAAGCATGCACCAGAAGGTGTGATAGTAGAGTACGAAGTCGGATGCTATGGCATGTCCTGGTTTTCTTTGGGTGCGCTGTCATAACTAATGTGCTAACCTAGCTCACAAATACCTGCCAACGCTTGAAAATAACCTCGTTACGCCCTCTGGAGAGCCGGGGTGGCTTTGCACTTTCTACACTCATGACGAGGCTGGAAACCCATTGAACCCCGTCAAAGACTTCGTTCTTCGGGATACACGCATCAAATTAAACGATTTCCTGCCCATTGGACTGACCCCCACATGGACCATCAAACTACAAGGCAAGTTAACGGTGGACAAAACCGCTCTATTTGAGTTGGGGTTGACCGTGGCCGGTAAGCACTACAACTGCTAGTATTAGATGATAGTGTGGCAACGAGGAACAGGGCGTGCTAAACTATGGATCAATGGAGAATTGACAATTGATAACTGGACCAAGCAAACCCCTGGTGATTTCTTCTATGGGTAGGTATTTGACCAGGGTTGCACTTTCGGTTGCTGATCATCGGAAAGGCAAGGAACCGTTGAAGAAAAAGCTATCGTTCAACTGACAGCCGGTGTCTCCGTCGATGTCCTTGTCGAGTATACAAATACCATGCCGCCAGATGGTGCAGATGAAAATGGTGAGGGCAGGAATGCGCAGCCTGCGTTGATGCGTGGAGTGGTATGTTCCTTCATCATCATACCCTTCATCTTTATGCAATTCATCGTTCTCAACATCATTGACATACAGAGGTTGGGAGGAGCAGAAAAAATAGACGCGGATGAAGCCATTGCAAGGGCAGTTACGCTAGCTCGAAATTCTGATGTCGTTATCTACGTTGGCGGATTGACCCCTGAATGGGAAAGCGAAGGATTTGATCGTCCGAGTTTGAAGATGCCTGGCCGTCAAGACGAAGTAATTGCCCAAGTGGCCGCAGCCAACCCCAACACTGTTGTATGCATTCAAGCGGTAAGTTTTTGTTTCTAAAGGGGTGTCATGCGAATTCATCAAATTCTATCACACCTAGGGTTCCGCTGTTTCTATGCCATGGGTTCAAGTCGCGGGTGGCATCTTGCAAGTGTGGTACCAAGGAAATGAAGCAGGGAATGCGCTTTCAGACGTTTTATACGGTACTGTCAACCCAGGTGGCCGACTCCCGCTCACGTTTCCTGTCCGTGAGCAAGATATTCCTGCATATCTCAACGACAAGAGTGAATACGGAAAAATTCAGTAGGTCATCCAATTACGACCTCAAGGGTGACATACTAACCGTGGCGCAGTTATCGAGAAGATCTTTTTGTTGGGTACAAGTACTATCAGGCGCGGGGTGTTAAGCCACTTTTCCCTTTTGGGTGAGTCCGCCTGCGGTTTCTGCTACTGGCCCAGAAAAAACACCAACTACCTATAGATATGGATTATCGTATACAAAATTCACTTTGTCTTCTCTTGTCATTTCCGAGCCGACGTCCTACGATGAAGGTATCAACTTCCAGGTTGACGTGACCGTTAAGAATGAGGGCCCTAGGATTGGATCCGAGGTCGTTCAGCTCTACGTTGCGTACCCAGAATTAGGCATTACACATCCAGAGCTGCAGCTTAAAGGCTTCGCGAAAGCGCGTGATATTTTACCAGGTCAAACACAGAATTTATCCATAAAGCTCGATAAGTATGCCTTGTCTTTCTGGGATGCCAGGCAGGGTGCTTGGGTTGCCAAGGCAGGGAGGTATGGGTTGTTCGTCGGCCAAAGCTCGGACTCTTTTAGTCTACAGGGTAGCCTTGAACTCACCAAGACATTCTTCTGGAGTGGGTTGTAGAGAAGATATGAACCAACAAAGTCTTGTATACATGACAGTGATGGCGTCTATGTAGCGAATGTTATGGTCTTCCACGTGCACCAAATATTTCATCCTCGCTCAATCAAGCCACATGGTGGCAGTCACTGGTGCTGCTATGGATGACCCCAAAGGGAGCAACGAATTTAGTCACGATGACCTCCGTCGGGATCCGCGTTCTCTCACTACTCTCCCGGATATCCTCTCCTGCTTGTCTGCATTTCAATCCGAGGAGGCAGAGCTCTCTAATGCTTTATCGGAACTACTCGATGCCAGGGAACCAATCGCGAACTCGCTCGCCAGATTGCATGGTCTAGTTCCACAGATCGAAACATTGCACATAGAAGCGACGGCGTTGTCGGACAAGGTCATGAAGACTGCAGAGACTGCAGATCGTGTGGGGGGTAAGGTTCGATCTCTGGACGAGGAGATGAGTCGCGTCAGAGAAGCAGGAGAACGTGTTAACCAAGTCATGGAGCTCAAGGTCAGTGCACGGGGCCTATCTTACGTCGCATAATTGACACAACCCCCCAGTCATCGTTGTCTGCCTTGCAATCTGCCATCGAAATCCAGGACTGGGAGTCGGCGGCTAGACATTGCGCCAGGGCCATGTCCTTGCCTCCTGAAGTTGTATCAGGCCCTTTCGCAGAAGTAGCCGTCGTACGTATGACTTGTTGCAGTACACCCCACTCGTGTCTTGCCAACACTTTCAAAACTCTAGCCCACAGCAGAAAGTCACCTACCACCAGCGCAAACCCTACAAAATGCGCGCGAGCTCTTACTCTCCGTATTTCGCCACAACTTTGAGCAAGCCTCACGTTCCCGAGATTCTACTGCTACAACTAGATTTTTCAAGCTGTTCCCTGCCATTGGGTGGGAAGAGGAAGGACTACAGGCCTACGCGTCGTTTGTTGTCGACCTTGTCCGCATAAGGGCTCCACCATCTGCCAAAAGTAAGATAATGGGCTATCGGGGGGCGACTGTCTAACGCATGCACTATGCAGCATCGTCTCCGCTATACTTCATTACTTCACTGACTGCACTGTTCGAGAGCATAGCTATGATCGTAGATCAGCACCGTCCAGTTGTAGAGAAATACTATGGTGAAGGAAGGATGAAGATCGTGGTGCAAAGGTTGCTAGAGGAGTGCGACAGAGTCGTCAAAGGCATTATAGACGGGTGGGAGGAGGAACGAACTATGAAACGGAGGGTAATCCATTCTTATGGTCTATTGCTCGTGGGGAACTACTGACCTAAATCGTAGCTTTCAGATGTGGTGAATAGTGTACCGGCTGGATATCATACTCCGACTTCGAATCGACGACAGCAGCAACAGGGTTCGATGCAAGATGAAAGCGGCGTGGATCCGAGGGACATAGATAGAACCCTCACTGAGGTCTCAGGAATGGTTGGGCGATGGCACCTGTTCCAAAAATTTTTGGTCGAAGTCTTGCATGTCAGTACGTCAAGACTTCATTGCTGCGAGACTGCAACTAATTGGGGACGAAGAGCGATGAAAACACAGATGATAATGGCAAAGAAATTCAACCCGACAAAGATATAGAAAAAGCTCTTGAGCGTTCTCAATCGTTCAAGTATTTTGAGAACCTAATAACCACATATTATATACCGCTTGAGGATTGGTACACACGAACGACCATCGACAAGGTACGAATATATTCTTTCCTTGCTGAAGTAAATTAAATGAGTGATAGGCACACCGATTGTCAACAACAGATAGCACGCAGTATCCCGTGGCATCCACCACCCCAGACGACGTTTTCTATATCCTCAAATCAGTTGTAATGAGACTTCTGTCCATGGGCTCTTTGATGGGTGTCGAGCGCATGATGACTCAGTTACGCGACATCGTGGATAAAGATTATACTGGTGTTATCAAGCGCAAACTCGATGATGTCTATCGTGCAGCAGGACCGAATCAAGGCTCAAGGGGAGAAAAGACAGATCGTGAAAACCGAGTGGCCTTTATCGTATGTTCTCTAAGCTTCTCTTGACCTATTATTCATTAGCAATGAATTCTGAAGACGTTGTTAAACGACCTTGATACATCATCCTCACACGTTGAACGCCTGATGCATGACCTCAGCACGAACGACATCATACAGCAGCAGTTCGTGGAGAAACACCAGCAGACAGTCAAGGACCAACTCTCCAATTTTGCAAATTTATCCTCAAAATTTCGTTCATCACTGAGAGTAAGCTTCTGTGTATCTGTTTCTGATTGACGATGCCGATTACTTCTAGGTTGGAATTGAACAGCTTTTCAATCAACTCATGCGTCCCCGTCTACGCACTTTCATTTCTGACGTGTACCGAGATGTTTCCTACGTGCTAGACGAGGACTCCTACGCCTTGGCGGAATATCAAGAAGTCGTAAGGAAACGATTTGTTAAGGCATGGGAGGGTCTATTGGATGGGTATAAGGTCCGTCTTATTACGCACACACTCAAGCAGGATGACCCACGACCAACGACAGGATACATTTACCGAGAGCAACTATCGAATATTTTTTGGTTTGGTCCTTGACGTATTGCTCAGGCCCTGGGAGAAGCTGATAACCGGAATGAAGTTCACAGAGGTATGCACAAACCTCACCCAACGAGACTTAGGGACTAAGTGGATACGAGCTCGGCGCAATAAGGTTTGACCGTGACCTGCGTGCAGTTATCACTCATCTGAATGCTCAAACTGCATTCGGAGATATACGCGAGAAGTTTGTCCGGCTGCAGCAAATATCTACCGTTCTAAATCTTGATCCCGTGAGTAGGATTTTGCAATGGCCCGTTGTCCTTTAATAATTTTGCGACTAGGAAGAGGATCCGGACGAGTTTTACAATGGCTCAGGTATCGCATGGAAGCTTTCTGCTAACGAGGCAAGGGCAGTTGCAAGTCTAAGGTTGTAACACAATAATACACCCGTTATCGAATGTCCAAGATCCTATAAAAGTGATAGAAAGTAATTTAACTCCGTCGTAACGCATCCAATCTAGCCTGGAGGGCATCTTCATCCGACATACCCGCATGCGGGTCCGCAGCATCTGAATGCTTTTCTGCACTTGCTGCTTGCCCAGAATGTGCACCCAATGCAACAGGTTGGCGATTGACGAGGGGCGAAGATATTGCAGCAATACCAGTTGGTGCTTCGGTCAACTGAATAGTGTTGAATAGAATGTCTGTAGGCTGCGGTGAATAACATACCTGCTGGGATATCGAGATATCGAGTTCGTCTAGAACCTCTTTCAAAATTTCGTCCTCCTGTTCCTCCTCGTCTTCATCGTCCAACACATCTACGGCGTCAGACATCATCTCCTCCTTCATATCCATCATAGAGCTCTCCTTCTCAAACTCTCTCATGATGCGCTGTATCCCTGGCAGGTTTAAACCGCGATTCATAGAAGCCATGGCCTGCATACCAATAAGCATTGGTGAATTCTGATACTAGGAAATAGTACACGCACACGAGTAGCACCCCTCATTGCTTCTGCCATCTGCTGATTGCTTCTCAAAGTCTGCATCCGCAGGCTCACGGCCTGAAGTTGAGTCTTCATTGAGTGGAATTTCTGAATGTATCGCCTCGTCCTGACGAGATCCTTCGCCATGATCTTACACGCATTCTAACAAAGTAAGGTAAGATAACCATCCATAGTTATTGCGAGAGCTTGCAATCATTCATACCATTTGGCCTGCCTTGGCGCTTCTCTTAATATCTGCTATCAGCTTCTTCTCGCTTTGTTCAAGCTTACTACGTTCGCGGTCGAGTTCCCGCTGCGCCTTTGCCAGCGAGCGTTGGTGCTGTCGAAGCCTTTCTGCAGGAGTGACCGAGCGACCAAAAAGAGATTCCTGCAGGACAGACTAAGAACTGTAGAGGCTTTAATGAGAGGAGATACGCACAATGATATTCATGGTGGTTTAGAGAAAGACAAGAATTGAGAAGTCACAGGAGTACTGCGTGGTATGGTGGTATGGTGCTGAGGGCTTTCGTGGGCTTGGCGATCAGCAACTTGAAGAGCAGAATCTTCCCAGACTAGTTACATGTGCTCTACTGATGTCCTCCAACGAGCTTTTGGACGTTGGCGCTCATTGCTCACTACCCTCATGCAACATACAGGACTTCCTACCGATAATCTGTCAATGCCAGCGATACTTCTGTCGCGACCACATTCAACCTGACCTCCATGGTTGTCCGGCGTCTATCGCAATTGACCCCAAGGAAACGAGGTCTCCAACCTCTCCTCGCTGTGCACTGCACACTTGTAATAAACTCGCCTTAAATGCCTTTGTATTACCTTCAAAATTCGAAGGAGCTGAGGGAATTGTTACTTCCCCAACCGTCTGCACAACCTGCCAATTATCCTTCTGTGTTGAGTAGAGTATCCTCCCAATCTTGCTATTATTATGACGATACAACCGCTAAGCCTAGGTTTTCTTTCTATCTTGTAGTCATCGTCATCCCATATCGCATTCATGTACCCAACGGCCAACTTCAAATAACACGAAGCCAAATGAGGCCGCGAGGGCGCTATTGGCAAGTCACTTCCCCTCAGCGTCGTCATCTCGCTCGTCTATCAAATCCAAACCTCGAACGAAAGCAGGCAAAGTGCCTAGTGACCCCGTCAAATTAGCGCAATATAAAAAGGTGGAATTGATGAAGATGAGGCATCGTGCCATATCGGCTGACCCCAAGGAGAAGGCGACTGTACCACTAGACCAAAGACTCTTTGTTAGGTTGCAAGTCATAGACAAACCAGAGCCCCCTGTGTTTTGGGTCCGAAAGGTATGCCAGTTAAGTGATATGACTAGCCGTATTCTCAGTTACAGGACACATAGACTCTGATAACAGGAAAGATTATCGATATTCTGTCGGTGCATGCTGGATTCAACACCAGCGCTGCTGGGGTAAGTCGAGTGACAAGTTTGAATCTCCTCTTGCAGACGGCGCACTCCTAGCCTCTAGCTATTTATACAGCCGCCGAAGGGGAAACCCCTGAGCAAGTCCTGCAGAACGATCAAGCGATTGGGTCTCAGGTGGAAGATGGATCACTTATAGTCATTAGGCAGAAATTATAGCCCTACGTGTGTACGACAGTAAAGTCAAGAGATATTTGCCCTACAAAACGAAAAAGAAGAGACCACTCAACCAAAGAGGTAGTCGAAGAAGGAACAGTCGAATATAGCAATACGAATGAAGCCACTAATGTATAATCCAGCAATTGCGCGAGGTATAATACGTAGATGTGTTACTAGTTCCGCTCTACCTTAAGCCACCAGGGTTGCCAGGCGTCTCAGGTGCCCGACGTTCAGGTATGCGGGGACGTAAGTCTCCAGACCAGAGACTTCGCGGGGGAGAGGTAGCTCATAAGGTCCGACTTCTTCCGTTTCAGGTGCGAGGAGTAGATGATCGTTACGGTCATTTGCTTGCACGCGTGACGCTACGACACGCAGAATTTCAGGCGAAATTGGGTTCTGCATTCGACATGTCAACAAGCATTGCTAGAAAGCACATCAAAGGAATACCGACCTCATAATCGGCGACATAATAGTTCGTGCACATCCTCTGGATTTGCATCGGGCTAAGCATCCAGCAGACGTCATAGATAATCTCAATATCAGCAGTTGTGGACTATAGAGACAAGTTAAATTCCATCCTCTTGAAATGAGTCTACGAGCACGCACTTTCTTGAGCTGTAATAGTTTGGTTGCTTGCATGAGGTGCTCCAGTTGTAATGTGCCCTCTGGCATGTCGTGTGACTTGCACCACTCTTCGATACGAGTAATGTTATATTGAATTTGCATTGCTGGCCCAAGATATTAGTAACCAAATGAAGAGTTTCTCCTGAAACCCACCTCGCTTCCAGGATGAAAAGTTCCTTCTCATCAGGAGATCATTGAAGCTTGTTACACCAATCAATTTGAGAAGTTCAGTGAACACTTGCTGGATCACAGATTCCTCCATATAATAGCTCTTAAGTGCTTTCCAAACTTTGTTTAATAGGTTCAGAATATCGTCCATGCTGAATGCAGGTTGGGTATTGGTGTTAAGCAAGCGGTTGAAGAGACGTCCTCCACCATCGCTGGTTGTGAATCCTGGAAGTGATTGACTCTCAATCAACGCGGGGATGACCATCTTGGACAATTTCTTCTTGGTTTCGAGCATCCAAGTGTGGTAAATGTTGTATTCGAGACTATCCAGATCATGCTTGACGACCGTCACCAGGCGCTCGTAATCTGCCCAGTTAAATGGCCGAACAGCATTTTCTTCACCAGGACCAATACCTTGAAGCATGTCACTTTCCGCAACACAAATGAAAGACAGCATTTCATGGACATTGGAGAGCCAGAAAATACCAGGAACAATTGCGTCCTCACCCGAGAAGGACTGATGATGGAATCATTAGCACTAGCAAGGATCTGGGCTAGCGAGATACTTACCATTACATGCGCTTGAATGGTTTGCATGACGTTGGCAAGGAACCGTTCGCTTTCTTGGATGAGGCCATATTTCCACATCTCATTTGTGACTAGACTAATAAGGTTGGCAGGGAATAGGATTTCCTTGACTGCTGCTGGGTTGGTAAGGCTAGGTGCCGGGATCTTAAGACCACGAATAAGTCCACTTAGAACATCTTCGTCAAGCCTCTTGGTATCCTGCATCAACCTAATCTTCTCCTCTGCAGGGTCGTCATAATCGCGAATATCAGGCAACCCTTGGGTGCGAATTCGAAGGAAGTTGTCTTCTCCGTTAAAGGCCACCGACACTGCACGAGGGTTAGAGGCTTGAGACCTCTTGACATCATACATTAATTCGTCAGCAGAGGAGCGATGGTCTGGTGGAGCGATGGCATAAACACCCGCAGAGCTGTGTCTGCGTTGATGGCGGCCAGAGGACGCACCGATAGCAGACCCATTGGCTGCACTATTACTGTCTGCTACGCGGAGTGTAGGCGCAAATGTTGGGGACAGGGGTGGGGCTTCGGTGCGGGTTCCACGCGTGAGGGCATTCAGAGCGTTTGAGCGGTTGAGCTGCTCACGCAAGCTGCTCACTTCGTTCTTCAAAGTAGCAATCACCGAACTATCTTCGACTGTGCGCACAGGAGTACTCTCGATGACCCTCTGTTGTTCTGCAATTTGAGAAGCTTGACGACTGACTTCCTCTTTCAACTTCTGAATTAACTCCTCTTTCTCCGCTATTTGATTTATCGTCTCTGCCAATCGTCTTTCAACATCCAATTTGGCTTGGGAAGCCTCCTCCAGGGCAGATAGCTTGGAGTCGGCTGTCTGAAGTGTTTGCTGAAGAACTTTCGCGCGGCTGTCAGCCTCTTCATGTCGGCTGATCAAGTGTAATACTCGCTGCTCAAGCTCTGCTACCTTGAGTTCCAAGTCTTTCTTCTCTTCGGTTCGTTGTTGTAGAGTCTGTGTAAGCTCGACGACCTTGTTCTCCAACTTATAAGATATTTCTTTCAGTTTAGATGCGGTTCGAGCCTCCGTCCTAAGAGCCAAGAGCTCCTTACGGGCTTTGACCCGACGAACACACGATTGAAGATAGACGACGCGTTTGATATCAGCTCTCGCTGCGCGACGTGCAACCCTACAAGTTTGACCGTGAGCACGCATCTAGAGAGTAAACGCATAACAAACGTACGTTCCGCGAATCAGACTTTGCAGCAGTGTAGCAGCATGCGTACGTCGATTCTCTTGGTACAGTAGACGTGCCTGTGCTCCTCTTACCCCTGTATAATCGCATGTTAGAAATGAATACATCCTGTAAGACTGCCAAACTTACGGCTCTGGAACAGTGTAATTGCTCGCCTTACATCCAAGAATTTCTTTCGTTGAATAAAGCTTCTTAGAGCAGTCTGTAGACGGAGGGCAGAAACCTCCCGACGAACGTGTTGAACGAGGCGTCTTGCCATGATACCACGCCACCAAGTCTGGATACGAATGGTGGAAGCACGTAAGGTTCGGTAATGCTTCACAGCCATGTGACGACGCATGTTCTTCTGTACCACAGTGACCATGGCGTTCAGCCGGTTCGACCGCAAGGACTCCAGAGCCGCCAACATTCCAGCACGGAAGAAAATCTTGGTAAGACCACTCTGGTACATGTCCGGGTCTGCGATTGTCTTCTCCAAGATAACACTACACAATTTACGAAGATCGAGTGATTGAATCATTGGCTGCCATTGTGACGAAGGCACAAGCATATAGTATCTAAAATGGCGTCATTATTTGATCTTCGCAGGACTGCGTTAGAACCCACCGCTCAGCAAATTCTTCATAAGTCCAGCGACTGGGATAACCAGCACAACTGATGCGAATAGTCTCAAGAACACCACATGCTCGTAACTGACCCAAAACTTGAGGGGCTTGGAACTCCCAGGGCCTCTTAGCTTCATTAGGCTTGATGCAGCGAATGTAGTGCACATTAGTGACACTCAAAGTATCCATAAGTGTAATAAGGGAGGCCTTGAAGATAGATCCTTGGGTCGGCTTCTTGTTCACACCGGGACGTTTGAGACTTGAGACTGGCGTTGAGCTCGTTGCGACGAATGATTGTCTGCCTGGGTCGGGAATAACGGACTGGCGGCGTGAACCACCACTGCCAGACTCCGAAACGGCAGGCGATGCGGGGTTAGGGGTTTCTACAGGTTTGGTGCCATTGAGAGCAGAGTCCAAGACCTCTTTCAGGAAAGCATTGCTTGTTGCATTGAGTAGTGCCATGTGCTCATCCGGGACGGTATCGCGATTCTTTTCCAGGAAGCCATCGACTTCGTATGTGACATCCAAGGCATAGTGCGCAATCGTGAAAGACGTGTTTCCAAAGCGGGGCTTTTTGAAGACGGTTTTGTATTCGGGTTTATTGAGCTGGGCGTTCAATTTTTGCAAAAATGAAGCATCGGTACCAGCTGGCAACCTCGATTCCTCATCTAATAGAGCCAGAACACCAAGCTTGCCTTCAATGACATCTATACAAGGTTGATTATCTGAAAAGTCAATGAATGTCCAGTTGATTTCCTCTTTGATATATTCCTCTTGCTCCAGTTTGAATACATGGGAATTGAACTGAGGAGTGTGATCAGCTCATCTCTGAGTTCATTTGCGACAGAGCGCACCTCTTGTTGAAGCTTTTCATTGGCATAATTAATGCTGAATTGCTCGAACGAGTTCTATAAGATAGTTCGTTAGGCATTCATCAGTGTCAAGACGTGCTTTAGTACCTTCTGGAAATGTTCAAATCCGTAGATGTCCAGCACCCCGATGAACATTTCCGCACGACTTGCTGCGTCGCCGTTTTCTCCCGCAAGACTGTCATTAACGATCGCCACCAACCACTCAAACATGCATGCGTATACGAATTTAGCAACGCTATCCCGGACCACAAGGGCTTGAGCAGCGTTCAGGGAGGTCACGATCTTTTCGGAGCGAGTTTGAATCTGCTTCTTGACTGTCCACTTTTTGAACTCGGGGAGATTGATACCCAGGAACCGTGTTGCTAGGAGAAGGGCCGGGTCATTCTCGTCCAACATGGCCTCCGTTCTACCTGCTGCGATCTTTACATTGCCGAGGTGGAGTAATGCCGCAAGTAGACGGAAGACTGCCCACTGTTTCTCAACACTGATGCCCACAGTTGACAACGCTTGTTGAGTACCGCGGAATTCTTCAGCATCATCAACGTTATTTATGGGTGTGGAAGCAGGTCCACCCTGCTTCAAGTAGTGAAATTTGGACACATCAGTATCCAGACCGAGGTCTTTTCGTTCTTTTGAGGGAGCGCCAGCGCAAAGTTGGTAGAATATGTGGTAATTGCGTTCCGTTAAGGGTTGGAAGACTATGCGGGAGCGCTCAAGAAGGTATGTACGAATTCGTGCACCGACAATTTCTTGCTTTCCGTCAAAAAGAATCTAGGCAAGCGGAAATGAAGCGAAGGCAAAGGAACAAGGCGAAAGTAGCACTAACCTGAATATACTTTCCAAATCGTGAAGAATTATCGTTTCGTGTCGTCTTTGCATTACCGAATGATTCCAAAATCGGATTTGTTGCCAAGATCTGTCTTTCGATCTCGCTGGAATCGTCGAGGGATACTTTCGTCTTTGTCTTAGCGCCGGAGTCGGATGGATTGACAGATGCTAGGTATCTCATAATGAACTTGGCCTTGGAGAATTTTAGGTCATGAATCGGGTATCATCAGGAAGTGAACGCACAGATTCGGTCTTTCCGGCACCACTGACATTCCAGATCACTCTACATCAAGGACAACGACCAAGAAATACAAAAAGCGTACCTCTCTCCGGATACAATAATAGTTTGGCCCATGCGCTCCTTTCTCATCGCCGTGTACGCATCCTCGGCAATGGCGAACAAATGCGGTTCAAGTTCGCCCCTTTTTCGTCCGCTGTATGCCTGAATTATCTCTGGACCATATAAGGTTACGCGTTGGAACGGATTGACGGCTATCAGTACGATTCCACTGTAGGTGTAGATACTGTGCTGTGCATAGCGATTACGAATGGTATGAAGTACTTGATGTCCTGTCAAGAGCGAGTTACCGGTATACGAGTGCCTGACGTACCAGATGGTTCATTCAGATGCGAGAGGGTTGCTAAGTCGTCTGCAGTCTCAAGGAGAGGGGGGTTCCGAAGCGGTGGGAGGCCTTCTTTGCCTTCCTTGATATCTTTTCCGGTGGTATTGATCGTGATTTCCTAGATGTGAGGGATGGTTATAGAGGAATCGCGCCGGAGATGGTAATGATAAAACCTTTCCGCGTTCATCAACAAAAGTGAGCTTTATGGCGTCGTCGGGGCCCTTGGTGACGGAAACGACCTCGGCAGAGATCCAGGCCTGTTCCTTGTCCTCGAACCAGACGCGGGTGCCTTTGCTATACACGTTCTCCGCCATCCCGAGAAAAGAAGGGCAGGGGGTAGGTGACGGGTATGGCGTCTGAGGGAGAGTGGTTGTATGTGTTTGTTGGGGCGAGTTGACGGGCGGCGCTGCAGAAATTATTTGGAATAAGTGAAATATTA
>KB722751.1:110020-291937 GCA_000349905.1 Volvariella volvacea V23
TTCACAACACACTAATAATAGCCAGGCTCACCTTTGACTAAATTGGTCCCGATGTTACACCAACTTGTTACAGCCATCGACCTTAAATTCCTTAATCTCCGGTACTCCTTTCTTTTCCTGAAAATTTCCCTTCCTTGCCTTTCCTCGTCGTTGTCCATGTCCAGCCCTCCCAATGCCTTACAGACGTATTACTGCCTTCTTCTCGTCCCGCCGTGTCCTCGCCCGTCTGTTGTCCACCCTCTTGTGCACCATAGTCGTCGTCATTCGCCCCTTCTCAAAGAATGGAGGGGCAGCAGCCTTTCTGGCTTTGACCCTCAAGGAGCTCGTCTTTTCCGTTCAAGATAACCTCGCTCAGCAGCTTGAAGCCACTATCCTCCACCTAGCTGGTGGTCTGGCTGGACTCGGTCTCTCCTTGTTGGGTCGACTGCTTGCCTCATATGCAGGAGTCACAACAGGTAGCGCCCGGTTCATACTCGCTTTGTTCCTGACAATGATAAGCTTTTTTGGTGAGATCCTCGTCCCTCATGAGAGTCTACGCTTAATTGATCACGGACGCCTCTTCTTAGCCGGTTGGCTAAAAAGTCGCCTCCCCCGTCTGACTTTGGCAAACCGTATCGCTTGTTTCATCTCAATTTGGGTCCTAACTATAGACATACCACAAGCAGAGGTGATTCCACATGCGTATATGCACACAGCCCGTCTCATCCTCCCCTCAGCCACTTTCTAGTCACGCTACGAGATTTATATGGATTATTGTAACTCCTGCAGTTGCAACGTTAGTATCTAGTCTACTGCTGTTGCAGTGGTCGTCATCGCAATTTGCCTCCGATGTTGCAGCTACTTTCGGAGAGCTTCACTCCTGCCTCGTAAATAACCTCAGTAACACGTTCTTTGATGACTATAAGCAGTTTCCTACTACATGGAAGGATTATGGAGTGCAAGAGGATCTCGTCAACAGGTCTATTGCGTTGAACACTGTTTACCGGCAGTCTGCATTTGAGTTACGAATCGGCCGTATTGACAGTGAGTACCTTCTGGCCATAAGTAGTCTTGTCCCTAACTGTCGGCAGTAAAAACAATCAAACCCTTGATTGCATCTGTGGAGGTATGACGCTTTCCCATGTACCATAAGTTTGACTAACAACACTCATGCATAGCAACTCCGGCGTGAGCTATCTTGGGGCATGTCAATCCCGCGTCCTAAGTACGAGGGCACAGCCCTGGAAGCCGAGGCAATCCGGGCGTTCCATAACCCTGCGTTTCAGCTCGGTCATGCAATCCTTGACTCGATGAGAATCGTGCAGAAGATAGTACTCTCATGTTTCGTTCACACCTTATTCCCGCAAACCCTACAGTCTGAGAAAGCTGCACTAGATACCACAAAACAGCGTCTTACTGCTGCCCTTACTGCTGTTCGTTTGGAGTTAAAAAGATTTTGCGATGATCTAGACGCCGATCAACCTTCACCCACCCTCCCCCGTAATATATTTGACTTGTGCTTATTTATGATCTCTCTTCTTCAGGTGCGTTGTTTTGTATCACCCTTCTTTAGATGCTGATCCAGGCGTTAGATGGCCCGGGAGCTCCTCTACGTTTTGGATATCTGCACAGATGTCATCCAGGCTTCAGAGTCATCTCGACTCCGCTTGTGGTTTCCCCGCTTAACGTTGGCATGGCTAGGTGCAACGCCCAGCACAATCGTCTTAGAGGAGCGCGGAATATTTTTAGAGGACGTACCTCAAATCGGTACCAGAATGACACAAGAAGAAGAGTTGCAAGCGGTTGTCGAACGCGGTTATTCTACCCTGCGTTGCGAGGAAACACCTCCGATGGACTTAGATGGGCGCCTATTCTCGCCTATATGGTTTCTCTCACTTTTTGTTTACCTGTGGAACCATTCGCGCATCATGCGCATGCGCCTCGCGCTTTCAAGGTTTCTCAAGGATGTGCAAGGCTCCTCCCACTTACATCACGCCCTCAAAAATGCATTTGGTGTTGGCTTGTTGAGCATCCCTGCATTCCTGCCTCTTGGCTCATCAGGTGCGTATCTAGATTAGTAAGCTATCCGCCAGCCTGTTAATCGTGTATAGCGCAATTATGGTTCACCACATATTACGGCCAGTGGATGCTGGTCGCCTATGTGTGGGTCCTTGAGGTCAATACCGGTGCAACTGTAAGTGTTCAAGGTGCTGCAACTATATACACACGACTCATTTCGAGATCTAGTGGAGAAATGCTTACCTCCGACTTGTGAGTCGATGTTGTAATAGATATCATACATTTCTTTTAACTGATAGCTCACCTCCAGTCCGGCACCATCATAGGTGCTGCGTATGGATGTGTCGTGCGTATGATGTGACCTCTTGACGAATACATGAGCTGACAGATTTCAGGCGTCATATATCTGTCGCAAAAATCCATACGCCCTTGTCGCTGCCATTGTTGTAAGTGTGCCTCGATATGTGCCTAATGAATGCACTCAAGGAGTAGCAGATCGCCGAAGTCCCAATTAGCTGGATTGTCGTAACGACAACCTTTCCTCTACTAGGGGTTGTAACGTAAGGCAAAGTCGCTGGGTGCCGTCCATTTTGCTGACTGATTTATGATCCAAACAGCTCTGTCACAATACTACCTATCCTCTTTACACCTTTCTTCCAAGTTGCCGCAGTGTTGCCACCATGGAGTTCGTGCTCCCTTGCGACAATTGATCGTAGCTTACCCTGATTTCAGCTTTGGCTCTTCTGCGGAGTGGAATGATCGCCATTGGTCTAATATCGGCTCTATTGGTTAATAGTACCTTATTTCCCCGCCATTGCAGGGTCCGTATTGAAGCTTATCTGACCTTTAAGCATTACTAACGGCATGACCAGGTCATGTTCCTGAATAGCACCTGCTCTACGATTGGCTTGATGGGTCAATTGCACATCAACCTCAGCAGGTAAACTACTGTATTATACGCGTTGACTACTGTCTCATGCTACTCAGGGATCTATTTCAACCGTACCAAACCTCTTCTGCAATGGATCGGCGGCGAGTTTTGAAGCTGGAGCTGCATATCAGCAAAGCATTACACCGTAAGTACAGCCCTTGCTCGCGTATGCACGTGAAGTAACTTTAAGCAAGGGATGTCCAACTTGCTCAAGACGATGAGTGATGAAATCAGCCTTGTGCCTGTACGCCAAACTCAGTTGTTTTGTTCTTGACACTGACAGAAGGACAGAAACCAATGCAACGGTACCAAGAAGTTCTGACCGTGCTACACAAGCTGCTGGATACACTCACAGCCTTACGAAAAATCCGGGAAAATATATCTAAAAAGGAGATGGTGGAGGAGGTAATTTCGCCCCGGCGTGAAATGGTATGGTCACTCCTGTGTTTACTGATTCTTATGCCTGACGTTCACCCTTTTTCAGGTCTCTACAGTGTGTATTTCGATGTTTGCGGCAGAACAAGCATTCCGAGGGCGACGGCCTTTACCTCAATTCTTGCCTTCTCTGCATGGAGCGCTGCAAACTCTGAAACGGGATATTGAAGAGAAGGTGCAAAGTGTTCGAGTTGAGGAAGTCGGTCCACTTGGTCTCTCACGAATCTATGCATTGGCCGAAATCGATGTCCTCAATGATCTTGTGGACACTTTAGAACACCTGCTTGGTATCGGCCGTCAACTATTTGGTACACTCTCTTGGTTAGAATCATCGCTGGAGCTGACGATTACCATGAGTCTGCATGAAGATTCGAGTGGGCGTCGTGCCGTCTAAAAACATCCCATTTGCTCGTTGCATCCTAATTCCTGTTTTTATTTGGTCTTTAATCTGCTCCTTGGTCGTGATGCTGTATCTGCAATGTATCTGCATAGACATGGATCGTATATACCCCGGAATATATAGATAATAGAGGTTTTTGGATAGATGGTCCCTTATAGAGTTGTGTAGTTGTAATAATCCTGTCGCTGTTCGATTTTCTCATGGGTTTCTTCTTGTTAGCCACCTCGGTTAATGTACACCTTTCTCTGCCAGTCAGCCTCAACAGCAAGCATTAGCCATCTGAGATGTCTTGACCCTCCTATCCTGAACGAAGTTTTGCCCTGTCCTGCGTAATGTATATTGATGTTCAACACGCCGCGTTCACACCAGGTGAGTTGCCCTACCCATCCCAATCGAGTCTCAAAAGGCGTATTTTAATGATTCCGTCGCCTTCAGGATTCTTTTTCATGCTGATAATGGGCATAATAGTCCTATCGGCAACGCTAGGAGTAATGGTCTATACCCTCACGCGTTCTCGCCGCCGGAAAGGAAAGCACAACACGACGCAAAACGTCAAATCACCGAGCATCCCTATGTCTTGTTCAATCCCGAGTCTCGACACCGAGGAATCTGGATCAGTAGCAAAGTTCCTCTCCGCTAGCGACGATGTCACACGCACTCCTGGCCATGGGCGAGTGTCCATTTTTGGGCGGATTGGAAAGAAGATAAATATGCGATCTGCCAGTGTCAGTGGATCCGGAGCGGTAACCTCAAGCTACTTCTCGCGCGGCTCCGGCGGGCGCGCAAAAGACCATGTCAATCTCGATGAATTCGGTGATGATGGGAGTCGATGCAACAATTATGACGACCGCAACAGCGAAGTTTCTTGCCATGGTGTAGACGAGAAAGACCCGGAAAGCAGCAGCGCACCAGCACACCATATGCCCACGACAGTAGATTACTCCGGCGGGGAATATCTATGTCGCACATACCATGCCGACCAAAATGAGCAACATTCCAGTTATTCTCGAGTCCTGCGTCAATCCACGGTGAACTACCGAGGGGCAGACGCTAGCATCGCCGAGCCGGACACACCCTTCGCTTTGTCCATTTTCTCGAGTCTCAATATCCGAGGTCTTGGCCTTGTTATGGGCCGGGGCGATTACAGCGACCGAGATCGCGGCGAGCCCGAGCGTTCGTCTCCGTACAGCCACAATCCTTTAAGCACTGACCGACCACCTTCGTTTGCGTCACATACAATTACACTTTCGCCTTCGCAACCGATGTTATGCCAGATTGGCGGGGGATCAAGCGGATTGAGAGGTAGTAATAGTAGGACATTTGTCAGGGTTATGGTCACACCGCCTTCTCCAGGAGCGTGAATATTGATTGAGCCATTTTGTTCCTTGGACTGGGAGGTATCTACGCATTAATCCAAGTGATGTCTGTGCTTAAGGGCCCTCTGGGGATGGATCCACAAGACTCCAGACTCGCAATAGCTGCATGGGTATGGTGTATTCAATGCAAACCAATTGAAAGTAACCAAACTACTTCGTCCAGCCATCCATTTAGGTAATGAGTATCGGGATGGTCATTGTACTAATATATACGCAGGAACAAGTCAACCCTAGGCGAGTATAACAGTAACAAGCGGAGTGAAGAAAACGGCTTGCGCTGGGAACGTAGCATGCATTGAAAGCGATAGAGTTCTGAAACGATGATGCACGATGCGTATGCGGCTGTCACTGGGTCGAGAGGACAACATATACAGATGATGAAAAGCGGAGATGCAACAAGGGTTTTTTCGATAGGCGGCTGATGCAAGGAAGAAAGTGTATGACATGAAGCGGTTGGCGGAGGAGTCAATAAATAAGAGGAGACGATAGTCGGTGTGAGAGAAAACAGCGAGCATAACTATAGGTCATCAAATACGTAAACACCGAGAGGTGGTTGTCAGTGGTAAGGAGAGACTGGGGGTCAGGCAAGAAAGATATTGTACAAGAATCTGAGTTTGACCCGTTGAGGCCAATATTAATGAATAATCAAAAGTCATCAGGATTGAATGATAGAGCCTCGAAATGCAAAGAGTCCAGACGGATTTCGAAGCTAAGTTCTTGCATGAGAAGGGGAGGACCATCGTCTTCCCTCGACACCTTTGAGGTGATTGTGTTCCTTGAATCTTCATCGTCGTCCTCTTTCCCGTCACGTCGTTCCCCATCTTCAGACCGGTCATCTGTAGGAGTGCTTGGACCGGATTGCGAAGAGATGGTGGAGGGACCTGAAGAGTCTCTAGACAAGCTAGGCAGCGACCGCGGTGAGATTGAATCCGACGAATCCAATTCAGGGTTCGATGTCGATGCGGACGTTGATGTTGATACTGCGGCCACTGCAGCTCCTGCCTGAGAAAACGAGAAAATTTTTTGCAGACTGAAAAGTGAGAATCGGCGAGTCCTTGAAGAGGGAGTCGGGGAATCACAGCGTATTCTATCCAGTTCATCTCCTGGTTCAGGGGGGTATATGTGTTCAGCGTTCATGAAGTTCAGAGAGGGTACAGTCGAAGAGTAGCTTGGGTTTCCGTAGGGTGAGAGATTGGGTGCATTGGAACGAGACTTGGATGATTGAAATATCTGGGAGAGACCGAATGAAGAGCGTCTGGAGAGGGAAGGGGTAATGGCAGAGTTGTAGAATGAGTTGGGGACGCCTCCATCTTCACTTGGGGCAGCAAAGACGTCCTGCTCATCGACCTTTTCCGGCGAACCCTTGCCAGACTTTCGTATTGAACGAAAAGCTCTGGAAGCACGGGCTTTAAGTCCTTTGCCCTTGGGGGTATTGCTTTCCCCGTTACCGCGCTTGAGTTTGACGACTTCGGCAATTTCAGAGTCGCCTGCCGCCTCCTTTCGGGATGGAGGGGAAGGTTGACTGCTTTCGGGAACGGGTGGGAGATCGTTGACCTCTACTGCATGTCTCGGTGCCGGGGAAACTTCGTCTACTGTGGGGAGTGCTGAAGGGATTTGTGGGTTCGATTCGTCCGGTGTAGGTGAGGGGGGAGCTGGAGATCCTTCGAAGCAACACCAGGTTGGGGTCTGTTCCTCCTCCGGGGGAGTGACGAGCACGGTGGGCATCTGGACAGATGGACGGGTGGGTGGGGGCGGGTGCGGGGGCTGGGGGAGCTGTTTGGGATGGGACTTGAACAAAGAGAGTGTGGGGGCCATGTCTTGTGGCGAGTAAAAGCGAAGGAGCGACAAGAACAAGAAAAAGGCTCTGCTTGACCTGGAGACTGAACACAATTCAAGGCTCGCGTTCCTGGTCAGCCAATTCTCACGTGCTCCACTCTATGCCACTCTCCTCCCCGACAAAGCTCTTCCGCCCCTCGTCCTCCATTCTCGCCTCCTTCAGTCGCTATTCCACAAAGCATACGCGCCCTCAATCAAAAAGACCAATGACCGCCGACTGGTCCGTCACTTTTCTCGGTACCTCCAGTGGCGGGGGCCCGACCGAAACGCGCAATTGTTCCAGCCTCATATGCGATCTTTTGGGACACGGCGCACTGTGGAGTATGCCTTTGCCAAACACGAGTATCCGGCGCTCATCGTCACCATTACATTAGTGGTAGATTGCGCGGAGGGCACATCGCGTCAACTCGCCCATCTGCGCACGAGACCAAATAGGATCTCCAAAATATTCATAACGCATATGCATGGTGAAGCCTCCGTACTCTCATGTAATCCCGAGTTCACGAATTCAATTAGCCGACCATGTTCTGGGACTTGTCCCTCTACTTAGAAATGCTCTTGCCCCACCCCCGCTGTATGACCTTGGCGAGACTTCTCCAATCGAACGTCCTGTACGATCCATCATCTCTTCAACTGAACATCTCATATGTATATACTATCCCAGTCCAAGATTGAGATCTACGGCCCAGCGGGGATACGAACCTTCGTTAGGTCCATTCTCACAATGACATATTCCAGGACTGCCGAGAATTATGCTGTACATGAGCTACTCACAGAACATGACCAATGCACGCCGTGTACCGACGATCTACGGCATCCAAATGAAAACCAGGGTCTAGATATTCGATGTTCCGAGGATGGCTTTTGGCAGAGTATCGCCCAAGGCACAGGATATCTAGGCGAGATCCATGTAGACGCTGGTCCTATAGCTCATCGAGGTCTGTGAGTAATCGCTCCTATCGCTTCAAGGACTGATTATCCACAATTAATAATTTCCGACCTGCTTCATGCCCGCTTTTGTTGTGTCGCGCTTTGGACGTAAAGATCCTTGCGTCGGATATGTATTCCGAGAGACTTGCTACCCAGGTCGAAAATTGGTGATCCTCGGTGACACACATGACCCATCAGCAATAACGCCGCTGTGCCTTTCACCATCACCATCACTCCTGGTACACGAAGCTACAGACGCACACATTCCAACTGCCGTGGATCCACGCTCTACACGGCTACCTCAGACGGTCAAAGAACGAGCACTGGCTAGGGGTCATTCAATCCCGGCTATGGCAGGAGCATTCGCGAGGAAAATAGGCGCAGAAAGATTGATTCTGAATCACATAGGCGCCAGGTGTGTATTTCTTCCCAGGATCCGACACTCGGCTCAAGTCGCATAGATTCCCTGCTCCACAGAACCCATACCAGATCCAGGGTAGAATCATAAGTGAAATTGAGAGACAAGCCACGGCAGCCTGGGGCATGGGCCAAGCATCTGCAGCATGGGACTTTATGAATATCGTGATTCCGCCCTCGCCGCCGCCGCAAGGACCACCTCCAATGGTGCTGATAGAAGAAACACAGGGTGTTGTTGCAGAAATACATGAGGGGGTCTGGAAGGGATCTGGGAGAGGACGAGACCGACCCGCACACGGGCATCCCTACCGGTCTCAGCGAGGAGGTGGGAGGGGACGGAGGAGTAATGGGCATCGTAGCTAGAGCATGCTGTTGGACTTGCAAGTTATGGAATTTGTATCGATATTTGTGCATGATGGGTCTGGGACCATTGTCGCAGGGCACCTGAGCTCTTGAATTCGAATCCCGCCCGACACACTGATTTGTGCTTATCCCATTCCATCTCGCTGACTTTATCCTTTTCCTTCCGTCGTCGCCGTCCCCCTCGCCACTGCCTCAGCCTGGATCGCTTTGTCTCCGTCCCATCTCTTTCTCTTTCTTTCTAGTCTCTATCTTCTATCATGTCGACTCATGGCCCAATAAACGGCGTCAAGATCTCTCGTATGTCCTTCCTTTTCTCGCTTGTCTCAAACTACGCCTTATTATCCTCAACTATCGTAATCGTTCATCCCCCTACTCTTTCCGCCCCATCTCCTCTCTCTCTCCTTTCCTCCTCGAATCGCCTCCAATCGATACGTGTTTCTCACCCTCACCCCTCCAGCTATCGACGATCCCCACAAAATCGTCAAGGTCATCGCCTCGGACGGCAAATCAGCAGAAACGAGAGAAATTGCTTATACCAATTGTAAAGTCACCGGTAATGGTTCTTTCGGAGTCGTGTTTCAAGCAAAACTCGTTGGCGCATCAAAGGAAAATGAGGACATTGCCATCAAGAAAGTATTGCAGGATAAGCGGTTCAAGGTTCGTCCAAGTCTTCCCTTGCATCTTAACCGACTATCATCTCTCCATCAAACCTCAATCTCCAATACAATCCTTTGTCTTCTGTCGCGCGGACGCGACTTGAACGAGCGCTGTGCTCTCCGTCCTCCCTCGTTGCTCCTTTTTTTCTCACATCATGCGCTTAGAATCGAGAGCTGCAAATCATGAGATTAGTATCCCATCCAAACGTCGTCGACCTTAAGGCATTCTTCTACTCCAATGGCGACAAGGTATATCGTTCGGTATGGTTCTTTCTTTGTCCCGCTCATGGCCGTCTCCATTGCCAAGCAGAAAGACGAAGTCTACCTGAACCTTGTATTGGAATACGTCCCCGAAACTGTCTACCGCGCCAGCCGTCACTACGCGAAGCTCAAACAACCAATGCCAATGTTGCAGATTAAACTGTATATGTATCAATTACTGCGTTCGCTCGCCTACATCCATTCCGTCGGAATCTGTCACAGAGATATCAAGCCACAGAATTTGCTGCTCAATCCTTCCACAGGCGTCCTCAAACTTTGCGATTTCGGTTCTGCCAAGATCCTCGTTGCTGGGGAACCCAATGTTAGCTATATCTGTTCCAGGTACTACCGAGCACCAGAACTTATTTTTGGTGCCACCAACTACACAACCAACATCGGTGGGTTATTTGTTGTGTCAACCGCAGGCGGACCTTGTTGATCATGTGGCATTATTGTTTAGACATCTGGTCAACGGGATGCGTCATGGCTGAGTTGATGTTGGGGCAACCCCTCTTCCCTGGAGAAAGTGGCATTGATCAGCTGGTGGAAATCATCAAAGTATTGGGAACACCATCAAGGGAGCAGATCAAGACCATGAATCCAAACTACATGGAGCACAAGTTCCCACAAATCAAACCTCACCCGTTCTCAAAAGTAAAAAAAATTTCACCTTCTATACAACTTCCCTACTACCCTTTTTTGGGTGTTGTGCAATGTTGTTTTTAACTTGGTATTATCGTCATTTAGGTTTTCCGACCACGCACGGCCCCGGAGGCAATTGACCTCGTGTCAAAGTTATTGGAGTATACGCCTTCTGCTCGTCTTAGCGCGATAGAGGCGATGATTCATCCGTTCTTTGACGAATTGCGGGCCGAAGGCGCAAGAATGCCAAATGGTAAAGAATTCCCGCCGCTCTTCAACTTCACGCGTGAGGGTGAGTAACCGAGGAATGACGTCTTTACTCGCTCAAGTGTGCTGACATGCGCGAATTACTACGTTTCAGAGCTTTCTGTGCGACCAGATCTCCTTCGAAAGCTCGTTCCACCACACGCTGAACCGGAGCTGGCCTCACGGTCGATTGTGTTGGACAACTTTGTGCCCATACCACTCGAGCAAATGAGGATCACGCTGGACTGAAATAATAGTGTAATGTAAAGGGATTGTTTGATGGCCTGTTTGTTATGCGATCCCAACTGCGAGCGTGCATGATGATTTTTACTAGTTTCCTTACGATTGTTTTCATACTCTTTTTTTTTTTTTGAATCTTCATGATGTGCGTTTGGACATACCTGCGGGCGGAAGATGTGCGATAAATGAAGGGGTGGATTGTGAGATGATTGCGCGATGTGACGTGCGAATAGATTTTGTATTGAAATGATTGAATACACTTGTTGACTTGCGCCTTAATCAAGTACTTTGAACCCTGACCAATATTACCCCCTCCCCAAAATGCTCTCCCCGTCCTCTTCCCCTTCTTCTTACGTCTGTGACACCCTACCTCCCGCGAAGTTGGCTGCTGGGTCGAATCTTCATCCCCCATCGTCCCCGACAACACAGCCTGCTCTATCACCCCCTATACAGGTCGTTGAATTGCCCATGGAGTTTCAACTACCAGTCATCCTGGAGGACGACCTGAAGCAACACGAATCAGAGAAGGAGTCCACGCCGCCCCCCTCGATCGCCCCCCAACCGCCTCCCCGCAAGCTATGTGTCAGGCACCAGCGTATGGCAGACGAGGGCACTAATCTGAAGCTACAACAGGTAAGCATATGAAAAATTCTTCAGTCGGAGAAATTCGTTATCAATTGCCCATTATTGACGCCGCGCATCTCCCCATACAGTCGCTCGATGCATTGCCAGTGGAAGAACGGGAAGCTGTCAACGCTGTCTGGTCCAATTTCTCGTCCTCGTCACACCCACGTCGTGCACTCATACTTCAAGGCCTCCTTACCATGTGCTGTTTCTCACAACTCTCACTCCTCACAGAGCAGCTGTCACAACTGATAAGAATCGACCCCTTCACAATTCTGCCCCGTGAAGTGTCCCTTAAAATTCTGTCCTATCTAGACGCCATTTCGTTATGTCGTGCCGCCCAAGTCACCAAACGATGGAAGGCACTGGCAGACGACGATGTACTCTGGAGAGGAATATGCGAGCAGCACATTGGTCAGAAGTGTAAGAAGTGTGGATGGAGTCTACCGGTACTGGAGAAGAAGAGGTCCTATCGCCCTTCCCCATGTCCACCTTCCCCATGTCCCCCTTCCCCTTCCCATTCTACTCTACCATCGCCCCCGTTGAAACGACCTCTGGAAGAGGATCAATCACCCTCACCACCCACTCCACCCATTAAACGGCAAAGATCGGACGACTGCAACAATGCAACTTCCTCATCACCCGATGTCACACGACCGACTCCACCGACTTCTGTTAGGCCCAGCCCCAGTTCGCATACCCTGCTGGCTCCTCAGCCGGGTGACCCGAATGGTACACTTCCCTCAATAACCCGACCGTGGAAATCTGTCTACAGTGAAAGAATGACGGTTGAGCGGAATTGGCGTCGCGGTCGGTGTACAGTTCGAACGTTACGGGGACATACCGATGGCGTGATGTGCCTACAATATAGCGAAACACTATCTCATCCCGCGTTCCCCGTTCTCATCACCGGCTCATATGACCGCACCGTCCGCGTCTGGAATATGGAGACTGGTACAGAATTGCATTGTCTTAAAGGACATACGAGGGCGGTTAGGGCTTTGCAGTTCGACGAATGCAAGTTGATTACTGGGAGTATGGATAACACGATCAAGGTTTGGGACTGGAGAAGAGGCAAATGTATTAGAACATTAAGTGGGCACTCCGACGGTGTGGTCTGCTTGAATTTCGATTCCAATGTATTGGCAAGTGGAAGTGCGGATTCCACAGTCAAGGTTTGGAACCTACGGACTGGTGGCGCTTTCACATTACGTGGCCATACGGATTGGGTCAACGCAGTGCAGTTATGGGACTCGAATTGCAGTTCACCTGGCAATGGATCCACCGGTTCGTCCTTATTTGACGTCTCGAGTCCTAGGCCATCGAGCAGTGGTACTGTTGCGGCTACTCCTGGGTGCTCAGCACCTCAAATTGATCCCGGGAAGATGCTATTCTCGGCCTCAGATGATGGAACGATCCGGCTCTGGGACCTCAATCTTCGCACATGCGTACGACAGTTCACTGGACATGTTGGACAAGTGCAGAGTATGAAACTTCTGCTTGGTAATTGTGATGAGATAGAAGAGGAGGCTGGGTGTTCTGATGAAAAGGAGGCCGCGATGCAAGTGGATGAAGCAAACAAAGGAACACCTCCAATGTCCACATCGTTGTTAATTGGAGAAGTAAATCAAGCGCCATCCCCCCAAACAGTTAGCACCAGGCAAACGCCACCACTGCCGGCTGCTTCGAATTCAAACCGTAAAAAGCCGGTTCTCATTTCTGGTAGTTTGGACAATACTATTAAGGTTTGGGACATTGATACGGGGAAGACGCTCAAAACTCTCTTTGGGCACATTGAAGGGGTTTGGGCTGTAGCCAGCGATAAAGTCAGAATTGTTAGTGGGAGTCACGACCGTACTCTCAAGGTGAGTATATGCACCTTATCTTTCCCTGTCTCCAAAATTCCGGAGTATCTGCAATTGTACAGTTTCATATCAATCTCGCGTCTATGTCCTTCCGTTTTCCCATGCAGCCCTTTTTTGTTATCGCTACCTCTATACTTTCTGTCACAGAATATACTGATACCTTCCTGATAGGTCTGGTCACGAGAAGACGGGAAGTGCACATCAACCTTGGTCGGACATCAAGCGGCTGTGAGCTGTCTCGCATTGGGAGAAGATAAGATCGTCTCTGGAAGCGATGATTGTACCATCAAGATATGGAGTTTTGGTGGATGAAGGGTCTGGCTAGCCTAGGGGTTGGTCCATCCTTGTTCATACGGGCCAGATATGCATCCTTGGGTAACCCACAAGGGGATCCTGTTCCCTCCCTGTTTCACCATTCTTATTTGGTCATTCACACTATTAATGCCATACGACTCACATCTATTTTACAACTTCTCATAGTACTATTATTAGGCATTATGCCTCAACCAGATGATCTATCTTTATTGGGTTCCACTCTTTTGTAGTTATGTATACAGAGCAAGGGGGAAAGGCGAACCTGCATAATATCTGGTTGGTTTGTCTATGCTTCTTCATCTCGATTGTATGTTGTGGTTAATAAAGTGGTCACCAACCAAATCAATGGAACACTACGTGGTTTGTAAGACAAAATCCGAGCGCTAGCATTAACCACCAGAGTTCTATGGACGGTGTGGCACTTGGCGGGTACTACCAGAAGGGAATTACATGGAACAAGCCTACGGAAGTGGATAATGGTATAAATGGTATCAAATTACATAGCTATTTGCAGACCATAACGGATACGAATGGAACTGAAAGTCAATGAACATATACGAAGAGCCCGAGGTCAGAGGTGGCAAGGTGTACCGCGTTACAAAGGGGACAGGGGAAAGTCGAATGCTCCAGACACGCTCGGACTAACGGGCGATCCAGGCTGTGAAAACGAAAAAGACTGTGAGGGAGGTCGTGGAGGGGCAGCCCTCCTGGTGCCCAGTCCCGTAGGTCGGAAAAGGGACGCCTCGATGCTTGCAATTCTAATACTGGCAGCTGTAAGGATTTCCTGGTCACTAGGCGTGGGTTGTATCGCACTGATGTGGGCGGAGATATATTCCGGAACATTAGGAGGCAGGGTGCTAGCTGAGAATGCTTTTTGGAAAGACTTTTTTGAACGGCATAGATGTATCTTGCACTCGTCAACTATCTTGGTGTAGCGTTCTAGGTTGATCACCTGAACACCATCCACGTAAGTGAATTTGGGATGTTGTTGACATATAACCCGCAAGTCCATGACGTGAACCTCTATATCCCAACGTTAACAAGAAGTGAGTCATTGAATGCGTGATGGTGCTTACCCAACCAGGGAATATGGCCTCGGGTTGCGTCCGAGGTCCTAATCAACATTTTTCGATAATCTTTATATCCAACAAATCCACTGGACCTCCTACTGAGGGTAGAAGGCCGTTCACGTTCAATCAGCTTAGACAATTGCTGGAGCAACTCCTTTGTCCGAATAGGTAGCTGATCCCTAGTGTGCCTAAGCTGTGCAATTGGGGTCGACTGCAAGGCGCTAGCGATTGCTGCCATGGTGGAGTAATTGTGTAACTTTCGACATTCCTACGTAGAATAGTGTTATTTCACCATTCCCATATCAACAATATCAGCCTACCTCTGCTATATCAATAAAGCGTGACATATATGTGACCCTCTTCTGCAAGTCTTCACACCCCAGGATAGTTCTTTGCACCCACAAAATGATCTTCTGAAAGACCAACCGGAGGGTATGGCATATAGTAGTGGATTCCGAGGTGGCACCTTCACGGAAGTAAATCACATATTCTGCGGGATCTAATCTCTGGTGAAAGGACCACTCCAACATTGTCAATCCGATGGCGTAGTCTGCTGGTGAGAGGTTGGGTATTCGAGTGCTCCCCAGCGATACTGAGCTTCCCGAAGTCTGCAACGAGGTCCCTTCGTGAGAGGATTGGCTACGGGGACGAATAGTCCCAAAATCAGCGAGGTTTCCGATGTTGATAATCCGCTGGATTTCGGCTATTCTCCCAGCTATACTTCCACTGCGAGAGGCGCTGATCCGGGACAAAAACTCCCCAATTTGACGCAGGACGCTTCGAGCAGAGAACTCTCCGCTGGCGACCCAATGTTTAATTACAATAAGGACGCTGATGATTAACGTTCATATTAACGGACGCTGATATTTAAACTAAATGCCCGCTACGCACTTGAGTTTTACAGCTGTCCTAATTTCAGGCCTCTCAGATTGGGCGGGATTTGCACCATCGTAGTGGCGGACCAAGTCCTCGAGCAACTCCTCTGGCGAAATGAAATCCGCGCATATGACGAGGAAGGTATCGAGTCCTTGCGGTTCATATGATGAGTCTGAAGTGGCGTAAATATTATGAGTTAACTGGGATCAGAATGGCCTTACTATAGTTATTAACCAGATGCTCGATTAGGGCACTTATTGTCTGACAGCCCTGAAAAAGCTGGTTGGGATGGTAGGGCGATGGAGGGGTCCGAGAGGATTGAAGGGACCGGGAGGATTGAAGAGATCGGGGGGGTTGAAGGGACGGAAGAGATTGGAGGGGTGATGTAGTGGAGGAGTAGCTTGAAGCACTATCTATTGAAAGAGTTTGCTCCGGTTCCTCTGTTAACACTTCCCCTAGAGCTGAGGGCTTTGTGCCTGATTTAGAGGCTGAAGTCACATTCAAAAGATATCGTAGACCCACCAACGGCAGGGTAATTGCACTCTGGGCCCGTGACATTCTAGATCTGAGCTCAAGGAGGATCTCCTCTAATCTCCCTTGAATCTGCCGTATCTGCTGTCTCTGGGTTTCTGAATCACTCAGACTCATTTGCATCTAGTCAACAGTAAGCAATGAGTCGTGTGGTCAGCACAAGGCCAGGCTCCTACATGGAATCGCTGCACAGCCGAATCCAACTCGCGATGAGATTCATCTACTCCGGCCTGGATTTCTTGTGAGGCACGAAGACTCTCAAACCAACTCAAAGACGCCCATCCCTGCATCTTCTCGCGGATGCGGGATATGATGCTGGGCAAAGACATGAAAACTCAGCAAGCCCTGCATACAGTGATATGATCATCTGAGACGCACAGCTCGAGTTCAGAGATAAAGTCCAAGGTCCGTTGACTTTGCAACTCAGTCGCCCCATCTTGGAGGGCGAGGAGCAGCAGGACGCATCGGGAGGTGAGCTTTCTGCATTTATCCTGATGCGATGTGCATAATTCATGGAAACCTAAAGGTACTTGGCAGGACCGTACTTACTCGTTGTACCCTCACACTTTCCGCTAGCCGATATATCTCCTGAGCTGGAATGCGCTTGTTAGGCTGTCAGGCGGCAGAGCGCGAGTATCAGCATACCGATGTTTACTGCGTTGTCGAAGGGCAAGCCAACAAGGAAGCTCATGAGCAGAGGGTGCGCCCAAGGGTATAGACAAGGAATGGCGGGGCGGATTGGAAGGGGTGGCCGTGGGCATTTAAGATTACGCTACCCATGGACAGCACTTCTGCCAGGGTCTCAGCTGGACGCCTTGGAGGGAACAAGTACCATAATTGAATGCGGCGTTGAATGCACAGCATCGAGGCACAATAACACCCACACTGGCTTGCCTTGTATTGCTGTTCACCTACTCGCTTGCCAATACACGGTAGCGTGGCCGAGTTGGTCTAAGGCGTTGGATTTAAGTTATCTTAAACTTGCTTCCCAATGGGCGAAAGTCCGCGCGAGTTCGAACCTCGCCGCTACCAACGCAAATTCCGCATCTTTTTGTAACTTGACACGTCAGGCTCAGAAGCAAATATCTTATAATAGCGATACAATTATGTACAATGTCAAACCAAAACGTCACCGTTTGATACTGATGAAGCATAAACAGGTCATATAATCTCTTCCATATCCTCATCATCTTCGCTGTCATCGCAATCTTGTTGCGATTTGCCTTGGACTTCTGGTGTGGATTCCGGTGGTGGGGCAGGGACAGGCATTATTGGCGCAAGTGGCACTGGTTGCTCAACCGTGGCAGGCTGTGCCTGTGCCTGGGGGTGGGGATGTAGCTGCAGTTGCCCAGGTGGTGCAGTCACAACTTCGTCCATCTGTGCATATTCTGCCAACTGGGCAGCCAATAAAGCTAATTGGGCCTGCAACTCAGAACGGCTTGCGGCAAGCTGAGGGTCGATTTCTGGAGCTGGTACTCTATGACTTCCCGCAATCGCAGGTTCAAATGATGGCTGAGGGGCAATAGGTTGTCCTAGTTGATGGACTTGTGCCTGAGAAGGCGTCGCATTAGCGTTTGCGGGCCCAGTGTCAGGGACTGCCTCCAATAGCTGTGTTGGAGCACCTTGGTTGGCTTGAATTGGTGCATCTCCTTCCCCAGCTAGTTGCAAGAGGCCACCGAGATTGATGGCCTTGAGAATATTTTGTGCCGCCTCGTATACCTCGGCAGGTGTGGGGTCTTCCGCAGATGTTGATCCTTCATTATGAGGCGCATAATTCGTTTGCTGCTGCGCTAGTTGTGCTGGAGGGTGACTTTGTGGCTGAGCTTGACTTTGGACGGCAGGTAGTTGAGTATAGCCCGGATAACCCGGGTGCGGGGGGTAACCATAGCCATAAGGGCCAGGTTGGAAAGGGGGCTGAGTGTTTGAGGGCTGATGGTGAGGGTGTACTAGAGGGGCATGCGTGAACGGGGAGGTGGTCGGAGGATGACCATTCGACGTCTGGTTTTGTGTCTGCGGCCGGCGAGTTGTTCGGCGGGAAGTCTATATGAACATGGATTGTACGCCGAAACACGTTCAGGTAATTTAATGCAAAGCAAACACAATGACATACGTTTCCACCTTCCCAAGACGCACTTAGGCGATATTTTCCACCACTACTCTTCTCCAACCTTCCTCGCTTAAATGCCTTTTGTAATGCTTGACTCGCTGAAGGACGAAAGTTGGATTGCACAGGATACCGCAAAGCCATCCAAGCAAACAAATCTTTTGGAGCGCACCCCTCCGGATCCGTTGAATCCTGCAGAGCCTCGACAATCATCTCCTCGTAGCTCGGCAGGTCATCAGCAGAGCCATTGGGTCCGTATGGGTCTGGGGGTTGTCCAGGAGGGCTTGCATGATAAGGATGTGCTGCTGGTGCCGCACCAGGTGGCGGTTGGTATGTTCCCGGCGCATACGGCGGGTAAGACCCATGAGGGTAGGAAGGGTAGCCGTGGGTGAGCGGATAATAAGGGTTATGTGGATACGCCGAAGGGGCATGCGGGTGTGCATAGCTATAGGGAGGATAAGTTGGATGGGCCGGTGGAGGCGGGGACTGGTGTTGTGGCTGTTGCTGACTTGTAGATGCTTGCGGTTGAGTAGGGGCAGATGGAGTAGTAGAACTGCCCAGCCATTTATCAGGTGGCTGCTTTTCACCAGTAGATTCTTGCTGAGCAGCTGTAGTCCCAGAATCCTCAGATGCTGGTACCCGAGTTGGTGCTGCAGGCTTATCATTTTTTTCAGTGTTACTCTCGGGTGGCACTGTTTTCTTCATTGCCGCAATTGCAGCATTAAGATCGCTGGGCCATATCGTGCTTTTGATATAATGAGGGACATGAAGATCGAATGCTAGGCATATTTCGATGATTTGTGGAGGTGGGAGGAGATTAAGCCACTGGCGTTTGAGATCGTGATCTTGAGGAGGTACTGGATTCATTAATTAGCAACAGAACAACGAGATTGCATTATCCGCCATAGACCAACCGGGAGGTGCTCCATGGTAAGGGTAAGGTATATGAGCAACAGGAGAAACGAAGCTGCTGTTCGTCTGCATCGCTCCGGAGAGCTGCACAGTTTTTCAGAACAAGGTTTGGCAATATAAACTCCGGCTCAGTGTCGCTCTTCCAAACTCCGAGTTGCCCTCTCATAATATAGTGGGATTATGAGTCTTTGTCCTCGCGAGCCAGGAATGTCAATGACTATAGTTCGTGGTGCGATGAAAGTAATGTTACAATGATGGCTTTACAAGTCGGAACAGAAACATGGTCAATGACAATCCCAATACAAATATCCGGTCGTGGTTCCTATCCTAGTATCCTTCTCAGTCTTTGCAAGCGTAACAAACGTATCAGTGGCATCAATACTCTAAATTGCCGTTCGTGTCATTTCTGCGTCATGACAGGGTATTTGGGTACGGGGTATCTGCATTGCATTGTTTTTAGTTCATCCTGCTCCTAAGATATGACGGTGCTTTCACCTGCTGTGGATGATATTGGACAGTGGTCATGGAGCCTCTAGGTCAAAGGCACTATCGTCACCGTTCAGGAGCAGCCCCTCTAGTTCGTCCCTGATGCCTTTTCGTGCCAATTGGTCGAGATCTTTTAGTAGCATCCCAGTAATTTTCTGCCAGCAGGTTGTGTCGGTTCTGACCAGTCAAAAAGCGTGGGCACATACCTTGAACTTGCTGTCAATCTTTAGGACTGAATCCCCCATGGTAGATGCCCATGTAGCAGGTGGACTCCCTAGTGTACCACTGTACATCATACCACCAACAGATCCTATCCCAGCGGGAACCGTCATCCCGGCATTTGCAATTCCCCATAAACTTCCATTGAGTTCATCTGGACTGCTGACACTACCATTGTTATAGTGTAGCTGATTCAGACTTGGATTGGAAGAATGATTTCCATTGGTCGCATTCTCAGGGGAAAAAAGGTAGGACACGCCTGGGTGTGGAGACAAAAGACCCAATGGTCCCATCATGTACTGTGAATGGTGAATAGGCGATGGACCTAATATCTTGGATATCTTGTTGTAAACCTCTGAAAGGATATCGAGCAAAGAGAGCAGGGTCTGATGGTAGTCAAGTGGATAGGGCTAGATAGGAATTTCAGAAATGCAAGGATCGGTATAGAATTATCCACATACCACGTGTGGGGTCACAAGGTAGGTGGCATCTGCAGAATCCGAGTATGTGCCAGTAAAGTCCTGTCGCTTGTTAGCTTTTGGTCGAAAGAGACGCTATTTGGGGTAGATTCAATGGTTCTCCATTCATGCAGATGACCAAGGATTGATCATACCATTTTTGGCTTTTCGCCATCTTCCTTCGCCTGATCGTACTCGGTCATAATGTTCATCAGGCCCCGTAGTAAGTCACTGGGCTGGTTGACATCCAGCAGATTTGATAGAGACATTCCCAGCACGGCGAAGCGGGATGTTCTTATAGGATGGCGAATGTGATGAACGAAGGGGCAACTTGAAGGACAAAGCAAAGCTACCTTTTCTTCATCTCGATGTTGGTGAAGCTCTTCTCCAACTCTGACCGGGGAAGGAGAATTGTGTGAAACCAATGACTTTTCCTGAATGGGAGCGGGCAGCATGAGTGCACGACCGGGGAGTTTGTGAACAATTGGCAACCAACCCCTCGTGCACATTCCGAAGATATGTCAAGGTGATAATGCGCTTCTGAACGAGATCTCGAAGGTATTCAACGGATGTTCCCTGTGGTCCTAATGAAGGGCTGCCGACGGTCAGGGTGCTTGGCACTGTGTCGGAATGCAATGACTGGGCGTCCCAGTCCTTTGCAAAAGGCGTTGACGCGGTCGGAGTCGCAGCGGTGGCTGCAGAAGCAAAGGACAGACCAGTAGCAGAGGAAATTGTTCCGGTGGCGTTGACGTTGAGTGGGGCAGGGATGGGGGTCGACTGGGAGTTGGGCTTGAAGGAGGAAAGGAGGTTCTGTGCTGAGGATTTCCTGCGCATGGCCGGGCGTTGCTGGTCTGAGGGATAGTTTGCCATGTCGAAATGGAGGAGGAAGGGTCGCTTTGGTTGCCAATAATCCAATGTGCTATCCAAGCCAACTTCGACCCTGGCTCCGTGAATATCACATCATCACGTGATCCTCAGATTAGCATTTTGTCCCTTTGTGCGATTATCCTGCTCCTCCAATCGATATTGCCTTCATCACTATCCACAACGACCATCATCCATGGCAGATATCAACGCCATCGCCAAGCAGTTTACCGACTTCTACTATAACACCTTCGATTCCAACCGCGCTGGCCTCCAGAGTCTCTATGTTCGTCCCCCATCCTGCCTCCACTCTCCGCGCCTGATCTTCTCCACGTAGCGAAGCCAGTCGATGTTAACGTGGGAGGGCCAGCCCATCCAAGGCGACAGTTCCATCTGTGAAAAGCTTACGGTTGGCGGCCTCGTCCATAGCCCGTCTGATCCTCTCTGATTTCCCGTAGAGCCTCCCCTTCTCGAAGGTTCAGCACAAGGTAACAACCTTGGACGCTCAGCCCTCTAGTCCTAGTGTTGCCAGCATGATCGTTAGCGTCACCGGACTCCTAGTGGTGCGAATTTTCACATCCCCGCATAATAATGCCATAATCGTTCATGTCTTGCTCGGCAGGTTGATGACAGCCCAAACCCTTTGCAATTTAGTCAGGTCTTCCAGCTTCTCCCAGACGGCAGTAGCTACTATGTGTACGTATCAATTTGGTCATATGCATTGGAGCGTGACACTCATCCATTCATCAGACTCAATGATATCTTCCGCCTCAACTATGGTTAAAGGGAGGATGCCTATTCGGTTCTGATGCTGTTGTACTTAGACATTAACTGTATGCTCGGCGTGGTGTAAATAATGGAGAAGAATTCTATATCCAACTATTCCAGGAGGCAGTTGCCTATCTTGACCCACGAGATTCAATACGAGCAATCACGGGCACTGCGCAAGCCCCTGTTGAACCAAAGTATTTCCAGCAGTGATGTAGTAGTAATCACCTATTGTTCCGCCACCAGAGAATTATAAGTGGTGTTGCCAAATTAGAATAACAAAGCAGCGCACCGTAAACAGTGCCAGTCAAGTAATTGTTTGCTGGCCAGTGCACAGTACCATTCGACAACAGACTCTGCCAAGATGGGTTCCATGCGAGAGTAGTAATGTCGTTCAAGATCTGATTCCCGGAACGACCGCCTATTCAGTGTTGTCACAATTCCAAGGAACAAAGACAATTCACCTTGATGGCAGCATCTCTATACCTGCGAGCGTTGTTCGCGTTGGTCTCATATTGGGAAAGCAAGAGGAGACCATTGGCAGCGATCGTCGCAGCAGCAGAATCGGCAGGACGCGGTGCTGGGTTCAGAGGCGCATTAAAGTCCCTATCAACTAGTCAATCACAAGCGGGGAAAGGACAGAAGAAGCAACACACCAGGGCACGATCCCGTCAGCAGGGATGTTGACTAGGAAGAAGTTGGCCAACCGCCTAGCAGTGTCGAGGTAGCGGCTGAATTTAGCAAGACGATACACTGAAAGAAGGGGTTAAAGATGCTTAGAAGCAGAACGACGAAGTATCGCGTACTGTTGGCATAACCATAAAGTCCCCATGCTTGGCCACGGGACCATGTGCTGCATACATCAGCAAGGCGAAGTGCATGGGCGCTTAAAGTTGACATACCTGCTGTCAGCATAACCCTGCGCCGTGCGCTTACGAATAACACCACCAGTGGTAGCATTGTATTCAATTACGTGCCAGGTGCCACCTAGGGTAGATGTAAAAGACGCCATGTGATGCAAAGAAGCCGTTAAGTCACGTACCATCTGGTCTGATGTGATTGAGGATGGTGGTGTCCGCATGCTTATTCGCGATTTCGATCAAAGTGTTGTTGCCGGTTAGTTTCGCAGAAAGGTAGAGCACTTCAAGGTTCATCAAATTGTCGATTATAACCTCGGTGAAAGTTAGTACAGCCAGAGTCGTATGGAGGTACGCCGTGCAAACCTGGAAGTTCTCGGGATTAGATGAATCCCAACTTCTAGTACACCCAACAGTTGGGCTGTATCTATTGGCTAAAAGCCTGGCGAAATCATTGATGGCTTTAATCGCAGTTTGGTTATTGGGATTCCTAGTGGAACAGCAATGAGAATTTTGGCTGTTTTGGCTACGAAGTCACTCACAAAGCTAACTCCTCCACGAAAGGGAAGCTCAAGAATCCAGTATCGTGACCGACGCCGTTCCTCACTGTCAAGGGGATCAACCCAGCACTTGCCGACCTTCCCAATGCCACCCAGTCAGCAGCACCAATTCCGTTCGACGTTCCACACAGCTGCTTCCTGGTGTTGAGGGCATAGAGTGTGGCCGGGAAGAATCCGGACGTCCATGTATCGGGGTTGAACAAAGCCCAAAGCCCATTAGTCCTATCCGTCCACTGAGGATATTGAATAGGATTTGGGAGTCTCTGGAACGTAGCCAGCACTTTCTGCGGAATGAGGGGGGAGAACAGCTGGGAAGGAGGTGCTTTCTGCGGGGGTGCGGGGGTGGCGAAAACGACCACAGAGCACTGGAGAAGAAGAGCGAGAAACACGAGGAAGCGTGAAGACATGGTAAAAGGACCGATGGGGTCGAACCGAACAGGTCGATGCGGTTAACACTGATGCACAGACTTTAAGCAGAATTGAAGGGCGCCTAGAAATTATGTGATTGCGGGTGGTGGATGGAATCCGGGCCGGAGGTCGCCTCGTGAGCTCTTCGCCATGAGTTTCAGACTCGCCAGCAGATGTATTTTATGAAATTGCGCGGTGCACCGAGCAGCGTACCAGTTGCTCGAAGTCGAGAAGTCGCATCATGTGACGTCCAGGTGCGTGGACGACGACATGGTTACGCCCGTCCAAGGCAAATCAGACTCCCATCGCCTTGCGCTCTCGGAAAGCTTAAATGATCTAAATTCGTTCGCCACCGTCGCAGCGTGAGGCGGAGGCGGGCGAGGCTGGGAAAATCAGACGTTGCTCCAAGTCTGATTACCGACATGCAGAGGCCAAGGGTGAATTAGAGCACACACAGGTGGCTGCAAACACCACTGCCAAGCTGGGTGGTGAGGGATGAGTGCATGGCCATGGAGTCTTGCGGTTCGGTATCGTGCCGGGCAAAGAATGATCAGAGGATAGACTGACAACCCTGACGGTAATGCGTGTTAGTCATTTCAGAAGCGGTGTCGACGGTGCGCAGCTCGTTAGGAGGACGAGCAGCTGCGGTTGAGCAACAGCAATAATGTAGACACGATTGACTATGAGCAAGCCCGCTTGTCTTCTTTGGCAGAGTTTGTTCCAGTGATCGCAGCTAACAACTGCCTCGCAAGCCTCGTTCCTATCCACCATCCTTCATCTCATCTCACCCCCCTCCCTCAACGTCAACCCCACCAGCACGACAATATGTCTACAGGACCATCTGGCCTCGGACTAGAGATTGTTTCCGTCATCAACAAGCTCCAGGATGTTTTTTCAGCTGTCGGATCCTCTGCTTCACAAATAGACCTTCCGCAAATATGCGTCCTCGGCAGTCAGAGTAGTGGTAAAAGTAGCGTTCTCGAGGTGCGCACAACGTCTCTGCTACAGTGGCATTGCTGTCTCATCGTATCATTTCGTAGAACATCGTCGGCCGAGATTTCCTGCCGCGAGGCACTGGCATTGTTACTCGACGACCCCTCGTAGGCTGTTAATCTTTGTCTCATCTAACAGAGTATCGATAACTCTCCTACTGTAGGTTCTCCAACTAATTAATCGACCTAGTAGTCCTGCCCAACCAAATGGCACATGTACGTTCTCCATGCCACCAATTCTGTCTGCCCTGACTGACTTCATTCCGCAGCCGCAATAAACAGTGCTGATAAGGGCACAGACAAAGCAGCTAACCCAGATGAATGGGGTGAATTCTTGCATCTGCCTGGCGAGAAGTTCTACGATTTCAACAAGATTCGAGACGAAATCATTCGTGATACCGAAGCAAAGACTGGTCGCAATGCCGGCATCTCCCCACAACCTATCAACCTTCGCATTTTCTCGCCCAATGTTCTTACCCTCACTCTCGTCGATCTCCCTGGTCTGACAAAGGTACCTGTTGGTGACCAGCCTCGCGATATTGAGAAGCAGATAAGAGATATGCTGCTCAAGTACATCTCGAGACCTGCATGTATCGTTCTCGCTGTCACGGCTGCAAACACCGATTTGGCCAACTCGGATGGGTTAAAACTGGCTCGTGAGGTGGATCCCGAGGGTACTAGAACGATTGGTGTTTTGACCAAGGTGGATTTGATGTCGGTAATCCTCACCTCACACTGTTACTACCTTCTCATCTATTCTATCTTCTTCCAGGGATGCGGGTACCGACGTCGTCGACATCCTTGCTGGGCGTATCATTCCACTACGATTGGGTTATGTACCTGTTGTTAACAGAGGGCAACGCGATATCGACACCAATAAGCCCATATCCAAAGCTCTCGAGTACGAGCGCGAGTTCTTTGAGAACCATCCATCGTACAAAGGAAAGGCCCAATATTGTGGAACCCCTTTCCTCGCACGCAAGCTCAACATGGTTTGTTCCCAGACTGGCACTTGGTGGTACGGATTCTGACAGCACTTTCAGATCTTAATGCACCACATCCGTGCAACACTCCCTGATATCAAAGCTCGCATTACCCAACAACAACAGAAGTACAACGCCGAGCTTCAGTCTCTTGGTGGTGCTCTGGGAGATGAAAACTCTGGAAATGTTGTCCTTTCCGTCATTACCGAGTTCACATCAGAATTCCGCACAACCATTGATGGTAATACCAATGATCTATCCCTGAATGAGCTGTCTGGTGGTGCTCGTATTGGTTTCGTTTTCCATGAACTATTCAACAATGGCATCAAGAGCATAGACCCATTCGATCAAGTGAAGGATGGGGATATCAGGACCATCTTGTACAACTCTTCCGTAAGCCTTGATTCTGCGTCATGAGGACAGTTAGAGAATTTACAATACAACTACCGCTGCGTCAATTAGGGATCAACACCTGCCTTGTTTGTTGGAACAGCTGCGTTTGAAGTCATCGTCAAGCAGCAGATCAAACGGCTCGAGGAACCGTCATTGAAGTGTTGTCAGCTGGTATACGATGAGTTGATCAGGATTTTGGGTCAGCTGTTGACCAAAGTTGTGAGTGTTTTTTTCGTATTGTGCACTTTCGATTGTAATAACAGGCATGTGCGTCCCACAGCAAGCATTCCGGCGCTATCCCGCGTTGCGGGAGCGTTTCAACTCCGTCGTGGTTGCCTTTTTCAAGAAATCTATGGTTCCGACAACCAAGCTAGTCACCGACATGGTTGCGTGAGCACCCTTTTTGCCTCACACCTCAGTTTTTACTTTTGCTCACACTCCTACAGCATGCAGGCATGCTACGTCAATACGACACATCCTGACTTTATTGGCGGGCACAAGGTATGTCTACCCATATCTCGAGGCTGTATCTCGTACCTAATCAAACACCCATGCCACACATAGGCCACGGCTGTCGTCACTGAGAAATTAAATGCCAGTAAACCACCGCAGCCCACAGCAGATCCCAAAAACCCTAGATCGCAAGTCAACAATAACAAAGATCTTGATGTGGATGCCAAAAAGGATGAGGCAACATTCTTTGGCTCGTTTTTCAATAGAAATGCTACTCAAAAGAAGAAGGGCACCGCGGCAATGGAAGCGCCACCTCCGGTTATCCGCCCTCAAGCAGCGCTCAACGAGCGTGAGACAATGGAAACCGAAGTCATCAGTAAGCGCCATTTTCGCTAGTATGGGCAGAACTATCATTGACAACAATTGGCGCTCCATAGAACTCCTTATCCATTCTTACTTCAACATTGTCAAAAGGGAAATGATTGATATGGTTCCTAAGGCTATAACCTTGACCTTAGTCAACCACGCGAAGGAGAATCTCCAAAGAGAGTTGCTTCAAGAATTGTACAAGCCCGAAGTTCTTGACGACCTACTGAAAGAGTCTGAGTACATTGTCAACCGGAGAAAAGAAGTCGTGAGCATGGTTCAAGCACTCAACAAGGCCGAAGAGTAAGTGCCCCCATTGTTTGTTAAGTGATATAGATCGGCACTAACCCTGTGTGCCTCCAGGATTGTTGCAGGAGTATAATGACCCTCTTTCACGGTTGTCATATATTACATTAATGGGATTTTGGGTACTGTTTGTGTTGTTTGTGTCCGATGGACATACCTTCGTATATTTTAGAATACCCATTTTAAATGTGCTCTTTTTTCGTGAACTGCGACGTATCGGGGACATGCTGGACATCACGATGATCAAGAACAGAATCAAATAATGATGTCTTCAACAGGGGCGAGACAATGCACGTGTTGTGGGCGTTTAATTTCAATCAATTCATTGAAGTGTTCTCAGGCTCTGCGATTAACGGTCTTTAACGGTCCCTGCCTGGAGGAGCAGGAGAAATGAACTGATAAGGGAATGCCGTAAGGGACTAAAATAATGACAGACGATCAAGTGCTGTGCGGCACGAAGATCAGGGCGATAAAGAGATGGGGCGTGCTGCGGGCACCAGTGCAGCAGCAGTAGCATTTAGAACCCAGGACATACGAGTCCTCTGGTGTCTGGATCAAATCAATCTCCTAACAGCTTTGATAACAGGCTGGGAACGGAAATGATGCAGAAAAAATGCAAGAAAGAATGACCAAAGATGGCTAATTTGTCATTGCCGAAATGCCGGCAACTTGCGTAAGGTGCATTTGATAAACAATCACGGCATTTCCAACTCTGGTATGCATCCTGCCAGCCTGGAATACACCCGGGGACGCGAAGCCAACAAGACGATTGCAGAGCAGAATAGCGAGCAAAGCAAGCAGTCAGGCTGCAGTCATCACGGCGTAGGGATAAAGGCGGATAGGCCCAGGGGTGTAAACGTTATCTGTGGGTCGCCATGTTGATTGAGGTTGTCAGGGCGGGATACGTGGCATTTCGGTGGGTGGACGCTTCTTGGAATGCAGCTCAGAACGCAGAACGAGGAAGAGCGGGCAGAAAGGTGAGAGGCCATCGGAACTTCTTCTAAGGACCAAGTGCAACATTGCTGATGCACTAGCCACTGTAAAAGCGGGACTACAGCTGGGGAATGCGACGGACAATGCGGATGGGCTGAGCCCCATAAGCTCCGAAGGTGGAAAGACAAAGAGGGAGAGTTACGTAAGATATTCGATGACTCCAACGTCGGAGTTTGAACTCCCACGGATATATAAGTCTCGCGTTCGTAGCTTGAAAATTGACTGCCACCCCCCAAAACTCATTTTTTTCCCACGCTACCTCTTTTCAATGTCGTACTCGCTGCCCACCCGTCAGCTCAACATTGGCCGCTCTCAGCAGCAGCAGCCATACCAGTTGCCGCAGCAATACCAGCCCCAGGCCCAACAGCAGCAGAGCCAAACCCAACAGCAATCCTACAATGCGTTAGCTCTGCCGACCGGCAATCCTTACCTTGCTGCACCGCAAACTTCTGTCAATCTTGCCTTGCCCGGACCTTCACCACTCGCCAATTCATATACCCCATCCCAACCCCAACAACCCCAGGCACCTACTTTACCAAAAGCACCTTCCCCGCCTGCTCCAACTAATGCTGCCGCCGCGCCCTCTACCCCGGCTGCATCCACCCCTGTCCCCGCCACACCTGCCCCACTTACCCTCGAGCAGCAACATATCACTGCAGTGGAAGGCATTGTCCCTACCCTGCAGAATATTGTTGCCACTGTTAACCTTGACTGCCGATTGGACCTCAAGACAATTGCTTTGCACGCCCGTAATGCAGAATATAACCCAAAGGTTGGTATTAATGTTTCATCTTGAAGTGTGGCATTTCGAACTGCTCGATATGTCGCATTTTATATAGCGTTTTGCTGCCGTCATCATGCGCATACGTGACCCGAAGACGACTGCCCTCATCTTCGCGTCTGGCAAGATGGTCGTGACGGGTGCAAAGTCCGAGGACGATTCGCGGTTGGCGTCGCGCAAATACGCCCGTATTGTGCAGAAGCTTGGCTTCGACGCCAAGTTCTCTGAGTTCAAGATCCAAAACATTGTGGGCAGTTGCGATGTCAAGTTCCCTATTCGGTTGGAGGGGTTGGCTTACAGCCACGGACAGTTCAGCAGCTATGAACCTGAGGTTCGTCCAGCTCCACCTTCTCCGTATCCGACACTCACCCTGTATCTAGTTGTTCCCTGGACTCATCTATCGTATGATCAAGCCTAAAGTTGTATTGCTCATTTTCGTTTCTGGCAAGATTGTTTTGACTGGCGCCAAGGTTTGTTACTAGCGTCGGTGTGGCCCTCGTGGAGGCTGACTATCTCCGTGTATCAGGTTCGCGAGGAAATTTACACGGCTTTCAACACCATATACACCGTGCTGTGTGAATTCCGGAAACCATAACCATCGCGTTCCTCGTCATCCACGTCCCCTTTCATGCGTCTGATGCATTCTTAGTCGCATTTCCTCCCTTGTATTCACTGTGGCACGCCTGAGACTAGATTGAAACTCGGTGCTTAAACAACACAAAAAAAAACATGTTGGGGAATAGTACGGAACGTAGTGCACATCCCTATTCCCGCACGTAACCTCTTGCATGATACTTCACTCCCAGCTTAATTCTTCCGTTACTTCTCTTTTGCACGCATCACGATTCCTACCTCGGCAATCATAACATACACATACATGTACAGAGACTTTTCTTCAGCAGATACATTATTAGTTAGTTGGTCTGTACGGTTTTGTGGCAATTCATTGTATTTTTATCACCGGATTGCTCCCTGCTGTCAGCCACCTTGAGACTTAGCCCAGACACGAATTGGACTGGGATGCTACTGCAATCATGCTTTCGATAGGCTGTCGCATTGCTATCGTTCTTTCACAAATCCTTGCGCTGCTAGTACTCAGCTCGTACCGTGTTAATAGTCATCAACCCATGAAGTTACAGTCCTTGTGGGCGCGCGATAATCCTCAACCCCCTCCTTACGACGAAGACAAAGCCACGACTTACCGATACCGGCAGCAACGGGGCGTCAATTTAGGGTCCTTGTACGTTCTTGCGCTTTGAAGGAGATATAAATGATTCACTCCCTCTATCATGAATTGATAGGTTTGTTCTTGAACAGTGGATGACGCCTTCCTTATTCAGCGACGCGGCGGGTAACAAATCATCCGAGATTGATGTCGCAAGCGGATCAGGATCAACGGACGCTGCTCGAGAGAAATTGGAGAAACACTGGGCGACGTTCATTACCCAGGACGATTTCAATTACCTTGCGAGTATCGGGATTAACACTGTCCGTCTTCCAATTGGATACTGGATTCTCGGGAGTGAATTTTGTGAAGGAACTGCGTACGAACCGGTGGCGAGTGTGTATCAGAATGGTTGGCAGGCGGTAATGCGGGTAATATCCATGGCAAGTGAAGCTGGTATTGGAGTTCTCGTGGATTTGCATGGCGCAGTCGGGAGCCAAAATGGTCAGCCACACTCTGGGATCTCGGATGGACAAGCAGGACTATTCGCCAATCAAGATAACCAGAACAGGACAATCTGGGTGCTAAGACATCTGATGGAGCAGTTGGTGGATATCAATAACATCGTCGGGATTGAGTTGTTGAACGAGCCCCAATTTGACCCTGGGCTTAATAGCTTTTGTAAGTGTCGCCCATGGACTGTGCCAGAAGATGGAGTCTCACTGAGCGTATCCTAGATCAATCAGCCATAGAGAGTATGAGACAATCGTCACCAAGCGCTGCCAACTTTCCTTTGTATATACACGACGCGTTCCAATTGAACAGCCTGGACGTGGTCATCCCAAGCAGAGCTGCTTTCCTCGTACAAGACCATCACGCGTATTTTGCGTATACAAAAGACGACAGCTCTATGTCTGCATCTGAACACACGCAGGATATTCGAGTGGGGGTCAAGAACTCACTGCAGCAGATATTTGAGAGGCGGAACTTCGTCGTTGGGGAGTGGTCTTGTGCGCTCACAAATGAGAGTTTATCAAAAGGTTCCCCGGATGTGGACCAGGCTCGGAAGGAGTTCTGCGAAGCGCAGAGCAGCGCCTATTCGGACACATCCAACGGATGGTTATTCTGGTGTGAGTGTACTAGCATCTAATCAAACCATAATTAAACTGTTTTCAGCATACACGATGGAAGATTGCGAGCAACACCCGGACTGGTGTTTCAGGGCAGCTGTTGGAAGATCTCTGCCCACTAATTTCTTTCCCTATGGAATGGCGTCATATACCGAGGTCAACGAACAAGCATGCAATATAACCCTACCAGACGTACCAACTCTTCAAACAAAACAGTCACAGACCAAGAGAATGATTCAAAGGAATCAAAGGAGAGATGCCGACCCCAAAGATGTTATGGACCAGTGTTGGTTAACGGGATACCAAGCTGCGAAGATGTTCCAATCATCTCCGTACAAGAGCAAGATCGGGTTTCTCGCCCAGTTATTTGGAGACCGCTTCGCTCCAGCCAATCCAGCGTTGAGCGAAAACTCCACGATGTCGGGGTGTCTTGATCGCTTCCGCGACGGAGTCCGCACAGTCGAAGCGTGTCTATACCGATTGAACAGACCTTCGGGATCCGCTGACCCATAGATTCGGGGTTGAAGCAAGCTAGATACAGTGCATACAACGCAGATAATGAGCATACACAAGGACAAATATATTGAATTTATGTTTATTTGATTGTTAACGACACTCTTTATGGCTTTACTGCAACATGCACTCCAGTGGGTCCACGCTCTGCTTACTGACCGCAAGTACTTTTGGATCTTGGCCGCCCTCGTCGTTGTCGGAGACTTCGTGTTGACACAACTTATCATTCACTTCGTCTCCTGTATGTCTACTCGCGATTTGTTGACCTGTCGCCCTTACCTTGAGCTCACAACGTGTTAAGATACAGAAATCGATTGGGAAACGTACATGGTACAGGTTGAGGTATACAGAAAAGGACAACTGGATTATTCGAAAATATTGGGACCAACTGGGCCATTAGTGTGAGTCATCCTTGAATCCCGTATACTTCGACGCATATCATTCTCACCCAGTTATCCAGCCGGCCATTTATGGATCCACGATTTCTTATACGCTCTGACGAATCGTGGCCATAACGTATATCTTGCGCAGCAGATATATGCAGCGCTATACGTTGTATCGCTCACTCTCTCGTGTGCCATCTACAAGAGAACAAGGAGTACTCCCAACTGGCTTGTCCTGTTACTGCCACTAAGCAAGAGGCTCCACTCTATATTCGTCCTTCGTCTGTTCAACGACTGTTGGTCTTTGGTTCCGATGCAGTTGGCCATTCTCGCTTATCAAGATGGGCTAGACAACCTTGGGACCCTTCTCTTTAGGTGAGAGTGCTGTAATCCTAAACTAGCGAGCTATTTACACACTACAGCCTCGCTCTGTCAATTAAAATGTCCATCCTACTTTACCTTCCTGGCATTCTAGTGGTTTTGTTCAAGCGCAGGGGACTGTTCGCGACAATACGCTACCTGACAACCATAATTGCGATACAGACCTCAATAGGGTTTCCTTTCATTAAATACGATCACTGGGCATATTTCCGATCCGCATACGACCTTTCCCGAGTTTTCCTATACAAGTGGACCGTGAACTGGAGATTCCTGTCTGAATCTACATTCCTGAGTAAGCCTTGGGCCCAGCTACTTTTAGCTATCCACCTTATTCTCCTGGTTCTCTTTGGTCTAACTCGTTGGTGCGAGCCTGATGGTGGAGTTTGGGTTGTCTTAAGCAGGGGATTGCGCCATCCCAATCACCCCGCATCATTGCTCCCAATGCAATCTGAGAGTATGTTCCTCAGAATACTTGTGATATTTAATGCTAATGGCGTCTGTTTAGCTGTGGCTATGATCTTGCTGACATCCAACTTGATTGGCATCACTTGCGCGCGTTCACTCCACTACCAGTTTTATTCCTGGTATGCCCAGCAATTGCCACTAGCCTTGTGGAAAACACCATATCCCCTAATTCTGAAGTAAGTGGTTGCAACGGTCGGGCTTAATTGCACAACTGACGATTATAGGCTACTCTTGCTGTCTGCAATTGAGTATGCATGGAATGTTTATCCTTCCACGAGCATGTCTTCAATTCTTTTGCTCACCAGTAATCTGTTGATACTCTTTGGCCTTTGGCTCTATCGACCACAGGCCGTTGAAAAATCTGCATAATCCCGTTGTTACCACTGAGCAGTATCTAGACGGTACGACGTAGAATCAATGCTCAAATGTCAAAATGGAGCTGTAACATATTTGTCATCATTGTGAATCCCTTCTGCCTGTTTGGGTGCAAGACTCTAGTGTATCTGGAATGAGCTCACATTGTTGATCGATGTATATGACCACCACCAATTCACTACCCCCAGAACTTATCCTCAACATCTTTCCCCACATAACCGATAGATCAACCCTCCTGACTTGTAGTTTGGTCGCACGATTTTGGTGCATCCATACCCGTCCATTACTCTTCCGCGTTACTAGCATTGATGGCCAACGATCTCGCCGACTCTTTTCCTCCTTATTGTCGCCAACAGCCACTTTCTTGCCTTATGTTCGGGTGTTATCGTTATCTGCTGGATACCCGGAGGATCAGCATTTGAACGAGTACCTCGCCGTCCTAGAGTACCTCGAACACGTCACGACGTTAGGGATCGCTATATTCCACTTCACAAGCAGTTATTCCAAATATCAATCCTCTTTCTCCCAAATTACCACATTGTCCCTCTCAGCACAATTTGATACTTCGACTCAGTGCATAGACTTCCTTGGTAATTTCATCTCCCTCCAGGTCTTGTCTCTTGCTGGCGTTATTATTCATGCCGGGTCAAGGGATGAGCCATACGTACGAGAGAGCAGAATCTCGCCACACCTTAAACAATTCGAACTATCCGGCTCGGAAGCGCAAAGCTATCGATATCTCGTCGAATGGCTCTTGCGAGGAAACGTCAGCCTGCAAACCCTGGGCTTATACCTCACGTGGAGCCCTGAAAGCGAAGATTGGCTTTTCCCCCTTCTGAGTGCATCTAACCAGACTTTGAAGACTCTAAAACTAGATATGACACTCTGCTTTCCGGGATTTCCTCGTATGTCATTCGCCTCCACCCATAATTATGCACTGCACTAATCGACTGCCATATGCAGCGGCTTCACTGTTTGGTCTCAACGAAAAGCCGGTCCTCCAGGACCTTGAGCTAACTGGTATCGCGGCAGAATGGGGGTCTGAAGGCGGAATTGGATTTGTTCATGACTTACTATCCACCTCCAATGACTGTCCAATCCAACGCATAACCATACGTTTCACCACCCTTGGGAACATTTTATCAGCCCTTAAGCGTGTAGACTGGGTCCACCTTGCTCCCGTGTTACAAGCCTCCGCACTCTCGAATCTACAAACTCTCAATATTCAGTATGATGGTGCAATGACGAATTACGAGGCAAAATTTTTCAGAGCTATTGTGACGGAGAAACTTCCGCTGCTGGTGGAGAGGGGTGTATTAATGTTTAGTGGCACTTATTGAATGAACGCTGCATTTTCAACTATTCACGATTAACTTCAACGTTTCGAGTCTCGATAGTTGTGATACTAACTTAAGAATAATTTAAAAATAAGTGCCCCATGGCTGAGTTGGTTACAGCGTCCGACTGTTACAAACATGTCACGGTATCGGAAGGTCGTGAGTTCGAGCCTCACTGGGGCAGTTCCTTTTGCACCTTTTTGCTAAGCCTATTTACTGCACTATTTGCACTAGGATAACATAAGTAGTACAAACTGCTCAACTTGAGCCCATACCCACAATGAAGGTACTCCTTCCACCCCTGGGCAGAACCAAAACTTTCTCTGCCCCATGTTCTTGATATGTTTCTGTCGTCGGGATGGCCATCGAACCCATTGTGACTTCTCCAGTGAGAGGGAGTGCTATGATTGCGGCCCTTGGTAACATCAGTTCTCCGTGGTGTAGGGCCACAAGAGTGATTGAAACTGAATACTCCCCGCCGTCCTTTGGATTCAGTTGAGCTTGGCCAATAGAAATCAAGGGGGGCCGTGACATACCAATGCGACGAAGTCTCCACGTTTCTGGCCACTGACGAGCCAATCTTTTACCATTTCTTCGATATCAAACCGCATCACAAACTGCTTCTCGTGGCTATCACTGATGCCAAATCCCCAATGGAAGGAGGTACGAATAGTGAGTCTGGCTGGGATTGGTTGTCCCGCATACAGTGATGGTAAATCATCGGCCTTGAGTTCTGGGAATATTTGGATACGGACTGCTGCAACGATCTGCGGCTTTTGAGAATAAAGACCACAGAGGACAAGTCCATTACTGACTGACCGACATGGAGGGTATATCGACAGGGATTCTGATTTCCCGCCAGGTCCCAGTGGAGTGCGACGCGTGCGTATTACACCGTAACAGCTGCATATGAACTCAGCTGAAATCGCAATTGATTACATGCGCGCTAACCTCTTTTGTATCGGTCAAAACCTTGTCGATCTCCTGTGGTAGCTGCGAGTCGGGTACTTCTGGCACTATTAATTGCCCAGTAACCCGATACAGCTCAACCCACGAGGCCTGAGTCTCTAACGCCTCAATCAATTTAGAGATGACAACCATTCGATATGCCGCGCGATTTTGAGGAGCGTTACTAAATGCCGTCCCAACGACAGTGTGAATAAGACTCTCGACCTCTGAAAGGAACTGGATGTGAGCTACAGCTCCCGACGAGTGTGACTTCTTACCTTCACGCAACATGCGATACTTCACCACAAGTATTAGCGGATCCCTGACAGGTCCGTCCGTGGACTCGAGCTGAAACAGGAAATTTGCAGGCTGTGATGGTGTCACTGTCTAAAGGTACAGTTAACGGCATACTCGTCTTTGGAGCTTTGCAACACCAACCACGATATCGCGATGGCAGGCTATGGATCCCATGATCTTGACACCTTCCAGGTCTGTTCCTTCTGGGACAGTCAGCCGTGCGTCGGCAATACGAACGTGCTGATGCGTTGTTGTTGATATCGTGAATTTCGACAGCAATCTATGTGGAGTGTATAATTCGTACTGGGGTAATTGCAGGGATGACTTACTTCTTGCCTCTGAAAAAGTCCTCCACATTCACGGATATAGGTAGCGTAGTGACTACAGTTCTGCTGGTGCATAATCGTCGTGTCAGATCAGGCTCTGCTGTGGATGTGTATTCTGCAGTGACTGTGGCTTTCTGGTAATTTTCGGTGTTCAAGATAACTAATGCATATAAGACATCACGACTGACCAATATATGGAATGCAGATACGTCCGAGTGTGGAACGAGGATGGTGAAGGAACTGTCTTCTTCCAGATCGGATAGTTCGAGGGCATCCTCAGCGACCTCTAGCGCCCCTTGTCCTGTGAACTAGTTAGCTAGGTGAGGTGTGGGGCTGAGTAATTGTGACGATATACCATCATCTAGCGTAGCCCCTTTCAGAGTGAAAGTAATGTTAGGGGCCGTGAGTTTTACGGAGAGTTTCTGAATTCTATTTCTTCCTGTCGTTATCCTCATGCGCAATGCGGGTCGTCTTCCCAATTCAACTGATATATACTTCAATGTCGTTCTGTACTGAAATAGAGTACAACGCACCTTGTTTGGGTTGTAGGAGTTGAATATCAAGAGCGCGAAGGTCCTTTGGAACTCGAACGAGGTGAATATCTTTTCTCATCTGAACTCTAGGAATAGCTGGGGATTTACGATGGTTATATTGCAAGAGCAATCGTGCGAGGTGAAGTTCGCTGTGATCAAACAGATATGTCCCAGCGGTCACAACCTATCTTTGACTTCATTTATGACCAATCATGAATTCGAAAAGCACATACAGGGCAGAATAGATCTAGTTTGGTCTTTCCGGGAGATAGCGTAGCAGCTTGAGCCTGGAATTTGTAGCGCTCTGCATCCCGGCCTATGATAGAGACAGTGATTCTGTCGAGAGATAGCCTCTATGAAGCAATATAAGTGTGGTGATGACATCAGAAAGACAGCTTACACAGGGAAGGTGGTTCAAGACAGTCGCCTCTAAGTAGCACCCATCCACAGATTCTGCCAGCCGTGCTGTGCTTGAGACCAGTATGCTAAGCATCGGATGATCGGGGTAAGGCAAATCTGGACCCCTGGCATAAACCTGCACCCATGACAGAAGTGAATGAGGAACGCACCATGTTCCAAAGCCGCGGCGGCACTGATTAGCTGTTCCAAGAGCCCAGATAAATAATCTACTCTGTCTTGCCCGTGTAATAGCATATCGGTTCCTTCACAATCCACGTAGGTCTTGATATAGGAGAGTAAAATATGAATCCATTCAGTGTCCTTCGATTTGCTCATCAAGGCGTGAGTGTCGAGTGCACGTGAGAGCATGAAAGACTCCAAGGAGGTCCACATATGCGGCGCGTAATGGGCAGGCAACGACGAATAAGTCGTCAGGGCAGAAGCCAGACGAGAGCGATGGCTGATCAGTGAAATCAATCATTAGAGACTCGCAGAGTGGCCAGATAAACACTCACACGTCCAAAGCTGCAAGGCTCTCATGGAGCTTTAGTGCAAACTTCCGACGATTGCCCTTCGCATACATTTCAATGGCACGATTCGTAGTAGCTACATATAGATCAAAGAATCGGTCCTTGTCGTTGAGAGCGGCGATCAACTCTTCACTGGAGATTTTATTCGCCGAACTGGTCTGAACCTGGTTTGTTGAGGTAGTAGAATCTTGGAATACAGTAAAGAAGGGGGGCTTCACTGGTAAATGCCCAGTCTTAATGCCTATGATGTCTAACTGTAATATCTTTTGACAAAAAGTCCCAAGCAAGAGAAATATGAGTACCTGGTGTCTAGCTAGTTCTAGCAATTCACCCTTGCTTGCATTGAAAGTCGTGGGGTTGTGTCCTTCGGGTAAGTACCTAGCAATCCACTTGTTGCACTGGTCCACGGCACTCAAAGCCGATGAATACTTCCATGATTCAAGGAAGAATGGCGGTAACTCATCCTGGTGGCATGGTTTAGATATAGATAATCAGATTAAAAGGATTCTCTACCTCCACTTCACGCAATCGCCGACCAAAACCATTCAAGAAAGCACCAACCTTCCGACCGATTTCGTTTATCCTGCCCATCCTTGCTAGTAATTCGCATTGTCGAGCCAGAATGTATACACGCAAGTCAAAGACCGATATAGTGTTGGCGAGGATAAGATCCCGATATGGTTTCTTGGTAATGAGAAGAAGGGGCGCCGAATCATCTTTCGGGTTTGGTGTAATTAGGGCACCAAACCAAGACAAGTTCCTCTCTCGCAGGACATGGTGAAAGGTGATTTCCAGCTCATCGTACTGCGCCAAGGCTTCTTCAAACAAGTTTACCCCTTCAAAAGAGTTCGGCAGACTTTCCTACACAAAGTAAGCGCGAGTGTAAGGGTCATTTATACACCCGATTCACCTTCAATATGAAGAAAGTACAAAAGTTCCAACCAGGCATGTTACGCTGGCTTTCTGATCGCTTAACCTCTTCTTCACGACCCGCGACAGCGCTGTCAAACGCAGAAAGAACTCCGTCCTTAATCTTGCTTATAGCCTCTGCCCACGACGCGGGGTTCTCATAGGCAGTAGAATGAGAAACCTGAACGCATCTAACAACCCCAGGACTTCAGCTGAGCTCACCATTCAACGAGGGTGACTGACCGGTCACGTTTATCCGCGTTGAAGTCTGCCCGTAGCTTCTCTATAACCGACCCCTTCAGCTGGAAAAAGTTACCGGTTGGCGCCTTGGACTCGGGCTTGACTATATGCAAGATGAGCCATTCTTGATTCTTCCGCGTGGTGACTACGGAATGCCAGTCCTTAACCTGCTTCTTGTACGTGTTCTTGTACCCATCAACGTCGGAATCCTTCCGGGTCCCATCTTACCTTAGCTCACAACCCAAGTCATGTCCATTACTTACCTCACAGTGTACGATGTACATATTCAGTAGAGGCTTCTCCAGAAGTGTGGCCGGTATCTGGGAAGTGTGCTCATCACGCAGAGTGTCGAAGTTTACGAGTGTGATATCTAGCTCCTGTATTGTCCGTATGGATGCGCGAGAGGCTGATTTCCAGTGAACATTGCGCAAGGGGAGCTGAGATCGCAACGCTTCCTGTATCTGCCGCCAATTGCCTGAATTGAGAAAGAGAGTTGGAGAGGCATAGGACGTTAGGACGCGGTGACTGTTATCCATTGTGTTGAGGGTCGACGCTGAAGCGTCCATCAACACCTCTAAAGTCTTGCGTGGGAATTTGATTGTCCCACTTTTTCGCTCCCATCGTCATAATGCCAGGCCCGGAGGAGGCATCGACCTCAGCCTCACATAGTCCCGAGCCTCGCACATTTCAGTCACTAGGACTAATAAAACCTCTCCTCGATGCTCTCCAACAGCTCGAATTCAAGGCACCCACTGATATCCAGGTCAAGGCTATCCCACCCGCACTAGAAGGAAGGGATATAATCGGTGTCGCCGAAACAGGATCCGGTAAAACAGCCGCATTCGCACTACCAATACTACAAAAACTATGGGAAGAACCAAAGGGACTGTTCGCGTGCGTTCTCGCCCCTACACGTGAACTGGCGTATCAAATATCACAACAGTTTGAATCGCTGGGATCCGCTATGGGAGTGCGGTGTGCAGTCATTGTGGGTGGAATGGACAAGGTCACTCAGGCCATTGCTCTCGCAAAAAGACCGCATATAGTGGTAGCGACACCTGGTCGACTTTACGATCATCTGGAGGACACGAAAGGATTTAATTTGAGGGGAATCAAATTTCTAGTGGGTTATGGCGTACGTTCCGTGCTAATGAGATCCATAACGCCGTATAGGTCATGGACGAGGCGGATCGTTTATTGGATATGGACTTTGGCCCCATCATTGATAAGATACTGAAGGTCATACCCAGAGAAAGGACAACATACCTCTTCTCTGCAACAATGACAACAAAAGTAGCCAAGCTACAGCGTGCTAGTTTGAGCAATCCTGTACGTGTTGAAGTATCTACTAAGTGAGTGCGTGCCCCAGCATCTCGTACTTTTCTTAAGGCCGAGTCAGGTACCAAACTGTGTCGACGCTCCTGCAATATTACCTCCTCATGCCGCTGAAGGATAAAGACGCATACTTGGTCTATCTCACAAACACATTGGCTCAAAATTCTATTATTATTTTCACCCGGACTGTCCATGATGCAGCACGGTACGTTGTGTTTCACTGAGTGGGACCACTCAACTCAAGCCATGCAGCCTATCAATTATCCTGCGGACGCTAGGATTCCCAGCTGTCCCATTGCATGGGCAACTGAGCCAAAGCCAGCGACTTGGAGCCCTTGCCAAGTTTAAGAGTGGTGGTCGCAAAGTCCTGGTAGCGACTGATGTTGCAAGCCGGTAAGCCCAGAGCACCTCACCACTAGTGTGCCAAGCCATCTCACTTTTATTCAGTGGACTAGATATCCCGTCAGTAGATGTTGTCATCAACTTCGACATACCGACACACTCAAAAGACTACATCCATCGAGTTGGGCGAACAGCTAGAGCAGGACGTGCTGGGAAATCAATAACATTGGTGACCCAGTATGACGTCGAATTGATTCAGCGCATTGAAAAGGTGATTGGAAAGAAAATGGACCTATGGCCTACAGATGCAGAGGAGATAGCCTTACTGAAGGAGCGTGTGGAAGAAGCAGCTAGGGTCGCAGTCAATCAATTGAAAGAGGAGGGCACGAAAGGCAAGAGAAAACGGCATGAAGGGAATAGCAAAGACGATAGGGATCGCGATGACGATGTTATGGAAGCAGGAATGCCTGTCAAAAGGAAAAAGTCCAAATCCAGATGACCCCTTGGCTGATGCTATTCATGTACCTTTAGACCCGTCATCTCATAAACATGAGATCGGATCGGAGGACGTATTTAGTTCCCTTGCGAACGGGAGACCCTTCATGTAGTAGACAGTCTTGTCCGTGTCTGTATAACATTTGTATGCGGTGTGGCAGTGATCATGTTGTACATCAACTTACCTATGCAACAATGCGGTTCCGCGAATTAGGGGCGGAGTGATCGTTTCTCGTGGTTTGCCTCTAGCATCTTTGTAGAACAATGTCTGGTTCGGGATAGGGATATAAGGCTAGATTGTTTTGGTGGAGAGCAGCCTCACCTCTCCTCCTTCAACACCATCTTCAACCCCCGTGAGATAGATTAGCAAAGTCCATTCGGATTTGGCGCCTGTTATCGGATCGCGAACAGAATCGTCGTAGTGCGGTCTATCCAGGGGAGTTGAGATGAATATCTTAAGCTTGTCAAAGCACGCACCCAAAGTGCTGAGATGGAGTGTACTTGTAAACACGGATATTCGAATTGAGCGAGTGGGGCAATCTGGGCGCATCTCCGCTGGGACGTTTGGCGGACGCGGGATAAGGAAATGAGGGCAGGTGGGGGAGCAGGATTTCGTGGAGCTTCTGGGCGAATTGAGGGGATATTACAGAGAAGCGATCTAGAAATGCTAAACGCAGTCTCTCGACCGGGACCGAAGCACTTACGATTGACTCTATCCGCTTCTCCCCGCTTCTTGGGAGGGGTGAGTTCGAGTGGAAGCGAGTCTATGAACTGCACGTATGCCTTGCATTCTGCGGGCGTGAAAAGGCGCTTGAACTGGCGGTTAGTGGGTAGACGCTGCAGAGATCAAGTGGCGCACATCGATGAGTACGATCTGGTCGTCGAGGACAGTCTGGCGATGCAGGTCGTGCTTTGGGCGCAGCTCTGGGAACACGACGTGGGCCGCGGGCGCTGGGGCCTGGTGCTCGCCCGGCTGCTTCTTGGGCATGGGACAAGGCGGACGCGTGACGTCAGAGGGAGGGGAGAACGTGAGAACGAGTTTGAACTCCGACGTGGAATAAACACGTGACGAGGAGATTAGTGAGGATCGCCCTCTGCCCAACGCTCTTGCAAGCTGTTCACTATCTTGGACGACATTCATCTCCGACGCTCCAAATTACAGCGGTCCCATCGCCCCTTTTCGCTCCTCATCATGGAGGTCCGTCCTCCCCTCCAATCTTGCGCTATCTGGCCCCGCTAATCTGCAATCGCATCTGACCAGGCTCTACTAGATTTCTCGAAGGAATTCGATGTTGGTCTCATGGACAGGGTCGTTATGGCCTTCTACACCGGTTCTGGTAACGATGTATGTGTTTCTCGTCAGCCCCCGCGTCGACGTCCTCGATTTATCTTCAATCTCCTCTCCAGCAACAATTGGCACAGCAAGTCTTGACCCAGTTTCAGGAGCATCCAGACGCATGGATACGTGTCCCGGATATCATGGAACGCTCGTCGTATCCACAAACCAAGGTAATTCCAGCTCCTCTGCACATCCCGACGCCACAATGCCAACACCAGGATAGTTCATTGGCCTGCAAATTCTCGAAAAGCTGATCACGACGCGATGGAAAGCCCTTCCAGAAGGTCAACGGCAAGGTGATAATCCACTCCTCTCCTCGCTTGTTGCTCCATTGCTCACGCGAGACATCACAGGTATTCGCAACTTCGTCGTTGGCATCACCGTTAGAGTGGCTTCACACGAGCCAACCATGCGCAAAGAAAAGACCTACCTCAACAAACTCAACCTTGCTTTGGTCCAGGTTCGTATAACCCCTAAATGGTCTTCCCCGTTCGCATCACTCATCATTTTTGCTACAGATCCTCAAGCAAGAGTGGCCACACAATTGGCCGACGTTCATCACTGAATTGGTGGAGTCGTCCAAGACAAATCTTTCTTTATGCGAGAACAACATGATCATCCTCAAGCTCTTGTCAGAAGAGATCTTCGATTTCTCCGCAGAGCAAATGACCCAAACCAAAATTAAACACCTCAAAAACCAGATGTGTGGAGAGTTCTCTGAGATCTTCAAGCTATGCTCAGAAGTTCTAGGGGAAGCCAACAAGTCCTCCCTCATCAGGGCTACCTTGGAAACCTTACTGAGGTTCCTCAACTGGATCCCCTTGGGTTACATCTTTGAGACGACAATTATTGATCTATTGCTATCCCGTGTAAGTGTGTGTCTGGCGGCGTTACTCAGTCACTTAAGCTGGCACAGTTCCTAGAAGCCCCCGAATTCCGTAATATTACCTTGAAATGCCTTGCAGAAATTGCTGCACTAAATGTTGGACCGGAATATGACCCGAAATTCGTCATCCTGTTTGCCATGGTTATGACCTCCATCAACAGAATGATACCTCCTAGTACCAACATTGCTCAAGCCTACGCAAACGCGGGTGACGCTGGTCAAGAACTTGTCCTCAATATCGCCCTTTTCCTTGCTAATTTCCTGTCCACCCACCTGCGTGCCGTCGAGACCGCAGAGAACCGCGACGTACTTCTGAATGCTCATCTCTACATGGTCAAGATTTCCCAGGTGGACGAAAGGGAAATTTTCAAAATCTGCTTGGAGTACTGGCTAAAACTAGTATCCGAGCTTTACGAAGAGATCCAAAGTCTTCCGATTGGCGATTCTGGACTGTTGATGGGATTGAGTCTTGGAGGAAACAATGGTGCATCAAATATGCTCAATGGCATGAACCTCCGAAAGAATCTTTATAGCGACGTACTCTCAAATTTGCGTCTTGTCGTGGTTGAGCGCATGGTCAAGCCCGAAGAGGTTGGTGCAGTGTTCATTACTTAGGGCGGCCAGTGCGCTGATCCTTGATTTAGGTTCTTATCGTTGAGAACGAGGAGGGTGAAATTGTTCGGGAGTTCATGAAGGAGAGCGACACCATCGTCTTGTATAAGTCCATGCGAGAATTGTTGGTGTATCTCACCCATTTGGATGTTAACGATGCAGAAACTATCCTCGCCGAGAAGCTTCAAAAGCAGGTTGACGGCTCAGAATGGTCGTGGCAGAACCTAAACACACTCTGCTGGGCTATTGGATCCATTTCTGGTGCAATGAGTAGGTTCCTGGTCTCTGCACCTATCCATATTTCTGACAGTTATTAGATGAGGAGACGGAGAAGCGTTTCTTGGTTACTGTTATTAAGGACTTGCTAGGCTTGTGTGAGAATAAGCGTGGAAAGGATAACAAAGCCGTTATCGCCTCCGACATCATGTATATCGTTGGCCAATACCCACGGTTCCTCAAGGCTCACTGGAAGTTCTTGAAGACTGTCGTAAACAAGCTTTTCGAGTTCATGCACGAGACCCATGAAGGTGAGCGATTTATGGTGACACTCCCCTCTCCATTTGATGACTTACGCTGGCATCCAGGTGTGCAAGACATGGCTTGTGATACCTTCATCAAGATTGCACAGAAATGCAGACGGCATTTTGTGATGCAACAATCCGGGGAACAGGAGCCATTCGTCGACGAAATTCTACGATTGCTGCACAGAATTACGGTCGACCTTTCGCCTCAGCAGGTACGCATGCGATGATTGACTCGGGACAATCGGTTTTCTTACATCTGTGGTGTATAGGTACATACCTTTTACGAGGCCGTTGGTTATATGATCTCTGCCCAGCCCAATAAGACCCAGCAAGAAAAGCTGATCGCAAAGTTGATGGAGCTTCCCAATAATGCTGTATGTCCGTCGTCTTCGCTCACTGCTTGTCTATTAATTCGTGTAGTGGGACTCCTTGATGGCGCAAGCTGCACAGAATATGGACGTCTTGTCCAGCACGGATAATATCAAAATCCTGGCCAATGTACTCAAGACTAACGTGTCGGCATGTACATCTATAGGCAATTTCTACTTGCCACAGATCGGCAGAATTTTCTTGGATATGTTGGGCCTCTATAAGGCTGTTAGCGGGATCATCAGTGAAACTGTTGCGAAAGAAGGTGAAGAATTGCGTACCAACTGTTAGACCGGGAATCAACTCATTTCATGGACAGGCCTTATTGCAACAAAAACCCCCAAAGTTCGCCAGCTTCGTACGGTCAAGAAGGAGATTCTCAAGTTGATGGAGACCTATATCAAGAAAGCAGAAGACCTCGAAGCGGTTAACACGAACTTCATGCCACCTCTTCTAGATGCCATTCTCGGAGACTACAACCGAAATGTACCATCAGCGCGAGACGCGGAAGTCCTCAATGTGATGGCCACGATTACAACGCGTTTAGGGGTGAGTACCATCACAGTGGAAAATGGAAGATAGGAAGCTCATATCAAGCAGGGTCTTCTAACACCCCAAGTCCCACCCATCTTGGATGCGGTGTTCGAACCCACTCTTAATATGATCAACCAGGACTTTGCCGAGTATCCAGAGCACCGTGTCGGGTTCTTCAAACTCCTCCGTGCGATTAATCTCAATTGCTTCCCTGGTAGGCGACGAGTATTCATTTCGCTTGACCACATAATGACGTTTCTCGGCAATAGCCCTATTAACAATACCCCCTAATCAATTCAAACTATTCATGGATAGCATTATATGGGCAATCAAGCACACTATGCGTGATATTGCCGATATTGGCCTTAACTGTAAGTCGCATGTATCGGTTTTCGTATTGATGCTGAACCGCACCAGTGTGCCTGGAGGTCATCAACAATTTCGCTGCTACTACCGACCCTACGGTTTCCAACGCGTTCTTCCAGCAATACTTCTTGAGCGTTGTCCAGGACACATTCTTTGTTCTCACAGATGCGGACCACAAGAGCGGGTTTAAACTTCAAAGCGTGCTTTTGGCTCGTCTATTCCAATTGGTCGAGACCAACCAGATCCAGAGTCCGCTTTTCGACCCCGCGCAAATGGCAAATCCAAACATCAGCAACGCCGTGTTCCTGAAGGAATACTGCATGAATTTGCTCAAGGCCGCGTTCCCTCATGTCCAAGCGTTCGTGCCCTTCTATTGCCACGGAAGATGCCTACTAACATTTACGTCTTTGAACCACAGAGGGCAAATACAAGCATTTGTTGCCTCGCTTGGGGAACTCCATAATGACATTAACAGGTTCAAGCTGTCACTCCGTGACTTCCTTATCCAACTGAAGGAGTTCTCCGGCGACAACGCGGAGTTGTACCTGGAAGAAAAAGAGGAAGAGTCTCAAAGAAAGGCGGAAGAAGAACGCCAGGCAGCGATGAGAATCCCTGGAATGTTGAAGCCAGACCAGCTGGAGGACAAGGATGAGGATTTATGATGACGATGCATAGTTCGGGAGGGAGTTTGATTTTTCAATTCTGGTTTGCACTCATTGCTCCGCTGAAGGCATTCATTAAATCAGCTTCATTAACACCACACAGCCCCCATCCCCCCTCACCTACAAGCATATTCATGTGTTACCATTCGCCTATCTTGACTTGTGCTATCGACAACTTGAACTCAATCCTTGATAATCTTTATGTAATACTAGGAAATCAGATAATGTAGAACCCAAATGTTCGGATGGTCATGGATATAAACGAGTCTGAAGACCAGATAGGGGATCGATCAATTTGCTCCATTCGCCATCACTACCTTCCACTACGACACGCAAGAGGATCGACCAGGTGTCAGACAGCTCGCCTGCCCAGAGACTAGGATGTTCAAAAAGTACGTACAAGAAACCTGGGGAAATAAACATTGAGCGACGGCAACTTGATTAAAATCTGAACCTGGCCATTGCTCATGCTGTTTTGATGATTTCCAGGTTCCAGCCGTCGAGCGACATTGCGGGGCAAACCCCTGTGAAATCATCAGTGCAAAGATCCATCCGAAGTGCCCTGCTGCAGCAATGGAAAATCGAGCCTGAGACGTTGGAGGCGTTGTGGCCCAAGAAGGAGTCAATTGTCCATGTCAAATGGTAAGTCCGCCCCCCTCGTCCCGGCCCATCTTCCGAGTCGCTGCACGACTTTTCTTACATGGCCCGAGGGTTTGGCTGGGTGTTCATCTCCGCTGGTTCATGCGTCCCTGAATACAATGCAGCAGAGACCATCTTTCGATATACACTCTCCACGGCGAACCGTTGCTGTTTCAATCGTTTGATGGACCCCTCCTCCCGACTCTTCGAGTTCTCCACAAATGTCAGTCCTTTATCTCTGTTCAATCTACCCGGGGCATCTTGCTTGTCTTTTAAGTTTACATGCACAAGAGCCCACACGATACACGATGAAATAACGCGCGGGCTAAACCTCCATTCCATCAACCCTTTTCCTTTGAACCCAATGTGCCCTAAGCTGACGAGAGCTTGGCTGGGATTTTCCCACAGATCCATTCATCTTGCCAAAGGTCCAGGTGGATCGCGGGGCAATTCGATTCCTGCTCGGTGGGGCGGCCATGATGTGCCCTGGGCTAACCTCCGCGGGTGGACATCTACCTCCTCCCGAAGAAGCACTGCCAGCAGGCACCCCGGTGGCGATCTTTGCTGAAGGGAAAGAGCACCCAGTGGGGGTTGGGATCACCAAACTGGGCACGGAGGAGATTCGACAGGTGAACAAGGGTGTGGGTGTGGAGACTACGACTTATTTAGGAGATGACTTGTGGGCGGTTAAGGCGCTGTGAGAACAGAGAGGGATGTACATGCCCAGCTGGGGATGGCAGAAGGGTCGTGGATGTGTCTTATCGTTTACCCCGATGACTTGGGTGCAAGCAATTAGAGGATGTACATTTAGAGCTTATCGAGGCTACTCTGACTCGGGAGCAATCATGGGATCGCTGGAACGTGTCCCGTTAGACGCGCGATGCACGAACCAGCTCGCCGGTGGGCTGTTGGTCCTGGCCCCTTCTTCCGCTTCGGTTTCCATGTCCCTTGCATCCGAATTCACACCGGTCACATCCAAGAAGAAACGGCGCAACAAAAATGCTGTCAGTCACTCGCGCAGCCATGCCCATCTCCTCGACTCTACCCGGCATCAGATGCAAACAGAGGAAGGCCCCTGGCGAGCTCAGTCTCTGAGTCTGTATCTACTTTTGTCCATCGTGCTGTACCCTTCCTCCGTATTAAACCCGTCCCTAACCTCATGGACCATCTGTCGTATTTCTATCCGTCTTTATCTAGAACTCGTAGAGCTTGCTGTTAGAACCGCACTATCCATACCAACCAATCAGCTTCAAGTCCTATGCCTGGGGCTCGGTAGTCCCTCGTCCTCGCCAGTCGCTCGTGTGCAGTTGGCCTTCCTCGTAGAGCTGTGTGACCATCTCGGTATTGTACGTGAGTTCCCAGCATTCGCCGGCGTGATGCCATCCGTTGTCTGTCTCAACATCAGCGATGGACTTGGTGTGGATCAGGCAGGTGGGAGTATCTGGTACGACAGAGGGGTGCAGCACATCACTGTCATCTGCCCATCCCTCGTCTGTATCATTGCTCCGCACCGCCTGCTTCCCCGCCCTCCTTTTCGGACTTAGGACCGCGACAGTGTCACATTATATGATCCAGTTTTCACGGCCGAAGACACAGACTTATTGGGTGCGCTCAGAATGCGGCCGTTGACAGAAAATAGAGCGAGTGTTGCATTTTTAACCGCTTGCCGCTGTGGACTGATTGACTCGTTCTTTTCTTGTATTCCGCTGATCTCAATGATTGTGCGACAAACCCCGATAATTTTTTGCGCCGATGTGGTCCACAACTTAGGATGCAAGGCATACCATTGCCTTTCCGACTATCTGTTTCATGCCGCACTGCGATCTCGAGCTGTACGAAAATCTGCTCGGGACTAACTGGACAAGGACGTATCTACCAAATATCTTGCTCATATCGAATCGCTTCTCAGACTACGTGGACAGGTGCGTTATCTTATCTGTGACTCACAGATTCTACGCGCTTCTATGTGGACACGAACACTACGTCAGATAGACGTACACACACACGGCGCCACGCTGCTACCTAGAGACTAGAGTCATTCATGACCCGCCGAAGCGATGGTCCTGTGACTCGCCCCTAATGAGCGTGGGTGGGTGGATACCTGTAGCTGTGGCCATGCAAGGGGGTTCTGTGGGGTAAATGTCCATCACCAAGACACATCACTACGCATAAGACCCGACCCCCGCGCTTCATTGGCCCCCGACTTTCCCAGAACGGAAAGCAAATCGCCTAGGTGATGTGGCGCCCCTCCATTGCTGGCGGGTATGCTCCTTCGCCCGCTTACCAACGCCCGGCGTGATGCGCGTCATGTGTTCAATCCTCCACCATGGATGATTTTGTTTCCGGCTCGTCTGCTCGTGCTGATATCTCGCCCAATTGTTTAGCAACCCGGCGCACAAGCTCAGAGTCAGGGCCCCTCACCTCCTGCAGCTAGGTAAGGCGCTTCCGCATTCTCACCCTGTTCACACCCTTCCAATACCGCATGCTTCCCTCGTCTACGACCCTCGGTGGCGACTTGAATGGTTGAACAAAAGACACCAACCTGATATCACAGGACTCCACCCTTCCGCTTTCCGTATGATACGAACCGCAGCGGATTTACCTCGCCTTTGGACTGACACATCTCCCTTTTATTTTCCCCTCTATACATTCCAGCCCCTTTTCTGGTATCCACAGACTTGCCTTTGCCCAACCAATGGCCAAATGCGTTCAACAACTCCTCGATTCAGTACCTCCCTCCAATCTTCAAGCCTTCGGGAATGGATGCGGAATTTGTGGCAACAAGCGCATCAGCCCATGCGGCGTCGGGGACGAAGGCTCGGGCCACGGCGGCTGCCAACACCAAGCCTAACAAGGTCGAGCCTGCCAACCTGAAGGATAACGATAACACGAATTCAATAGGTTGCACTGCGGCCATGGTGAATAATCCTTCCGATTGGGCCGCAGTGCTGTTCAGCAGCCCTGTTGTTCCGGAAGGTGACAGAACCCAGGATGACGGTGATGGCAATGGGGGTACTGCCACTACAGTCACTTCAACTTAAACTTGAAAGGTTCAGTTTCATAGAAGTGTGACGTGTTGTACATAGTACAGGTAACGAAGCTTGCTTCACACACGGCGTATGCGATACGATTACGGCATGATACAAATTACATCACGGAAGATATCACAATGTCCTTGGCTTTCGCATGAGATTGTATTCAAGTCTATTGATTGCACCACGCACGTAATAGAAACGGTATCCCATCCCGGGGCGTATCGGGACGTGAAGGGCCACGTCGGGTGAATTCCTGACGAAATGGAGCGACATCCATTGCGAAGTCCAACCATAAGATTCATAGTTGTGGATATATACACTGTATTGAGTCAAACTATTGTTGCAGACAGTGGTAGCGACGGGAGACATGTGGGGTAAAAAAAAAAAAAGGCGCACGTGACCAAAGCACAAGGAGGCGAAAGAGAGGAGCAATTATACTGGTACCAACTAGCAATCATCATATGAATTATACGTCTGGTGATGATGTACGGGGAACGGCAGGGGGTCGAGGTCAAACGGGGGATAGGGGGGATCTGCCTTATTGCCAAAGACGTGAGGTGAAGTGTGCCTCAGACGACTCTGTCGTAAAGGATTCGTGTCTACGGGTGGAGAACCGGAGCTTGTATGACTGGTTGAGGGTGTTGTAAGAGAGTCAGATTCGTCATCCGAAGTGTCCTCTATAGCTTCGGGGACGGGGAGTTCCTCTAAGTGATCAAGATTGTGGTAAGGTAGAGGCTGGTCAAGCGGGGACGAGAACGAAGAGGGTGAGCCAAAAGAAGGGTCGAACGCATATGGAGAGACAGAGTGATAAACGGGATATGAAACAGCATATGATACAGAGATGTGCTGAGGATAATACGAGGGCTGGTTGGGGAGATCATCTGAAGAGGACATAGGGGAGCCAATGGGACTCAGCATTTCATCTTCTTCGGGGAGTGTGGTTGCTGAGGGCTCCTGCTCTGCGCTGAACTCATCGTCGTCGTCATCACCCAGACTTTCTAGCAAGGAATCTAGCCACTCGGCTTCGGAGTTGAATGATTCAGTATTACGATTGTTGACAAATCTGCCGGCGTCAGGGAACATAAATGAGTCCGAGCTAGGGTCATAGGAGGTGATTTCGACGTCCGGCTCGTCGTCGTCATCTTCAAGATCGTCAGAGTAGGGTCTCGAACAAGCAGGTAGATCTGTTGTGGAAGTGCTGGCAGACAAAGGAGACGGTTGAAGAATGGAGTTTTTGAGGAGCACCCAACGATGCAGACTGTCCCTGCTGCCAGTGGACGAGTGCATCTTGGAGCGTGCCAAGGAGTATAAGGAGGATGTCTCAAGCGACATGCTGTAAGCTAAGGCTGGAATGGTGCTGGTGAAGTCAGGTATTATCTGTAGGTGTGGTACCGATGTGTGATGCTGGTACAGGAATATGGCTTGGTTGGGGGCAGCGATGGGGGAGTCTAAGAAAAAGGCGGGCATGAGCTTTGTGCGGGCGTGGCACACGATGTATGCGGGTACATACGTGGAGAAGCTACAAAGGATGCTGGTTATGAAGCGGTGTGGGTGAAGTGTATGCGGTAAACGATTTCGGGTTCGAATAATAAAGAGCCGTTCTTGGAGGTCCGGGCAAGTTTATTAACCATTCTCGTGGAGGCAACGCCAGAGCGTCGAGGGGAGACTTGGCGAGGCAAGAAGCAAAGGGTGGGACGGGGACGACGACGCGGACAGGGGGCTCAGAGAGACATGGCGGTGGTGGTGTGGTGGGGGATAAGCGATTGGAGAAACAAAGGAGAGGATTGCTTATATACCGGCACTGACTCGTACACAAACAGGCCGGCTCAATTCGCGCCTGTTTTCGCACGAACCACGCCGATCAACTGCCCCCAGTTCGGAGTCCTGTCCGACCACGGAAATGGGACGATAACACGCCATACTCGTATCATCCAAACCGCTCAATTTCTCTCCGCCCCGGCCTTCAATTCTCCTCCCATCACTCCCGCTACCCTTGAAAATGATGTGAAAATTGTCCTCCATGAAACACATTAGACATCTACACTATGTACCTACGCCAGCCCATCACACCACAACGCGTCATCCTTCGTCCATCTTATCGTCACCCAGCTCATCCTTCACCGTCTCCAGCAGCTTTTTCATCTTGTTCAGGCTCTTCGGCGAGATGTCCCTGGCTACTGCCAGCATCTGCGCCGACTTCACCTCATCCCCTATTAGTCGATACACTCTTGCCAGTTGGAATACAACATTGGATTCCTCTGGGGACGTATTGCGCAGATGCTCCAAGTCCCTTACTGCCGACTGTAGATACCACGAGAAAAAAAGTTTAAACTCTTTTCCTACAATGGCAATTGAGAAGACTCCGTGATCGTGTGTACTTACTTCGTATTTCCGCATCGAGACAAGGATCTTGGCCCTGCGATAACGAACCAACGCATTCTCAGGCGCAATTTGGACTGCCTGATTGAACAGCTTAAGGGCACTATCTCGATCCCCCCGTCGCTCAATAGCCTGTAAGATTGTTCCACGGTTCCGTCAATCTTGTCATATCCAGACACACACACCCAATCTGACTCCACTTACCATGCCCACGCACCCAAGCAGAACTGCGTTATTAGGGTGTATCTCAACAGCTTTGCGATAATGATACTCCGCGAGGCGTATTTTACTCATTCTCAGATAGCAGGTTCCCAGACCATACCTGAGTCATCACGTACAAACGGCAGGAGATAAGCATACCCATTGATGACCCCGAAAAGAGAATCTCATACCAAGCATTGTAGTGGCGAGGATCTGCACGTAAAGCCGATTGAAAGAATCCAATCGCCTTATCCAGGTCCTCGTCTATTGATTCATGCCCGCTGAGTGTATACGCGTAGGCACACGAGGGCTCCAATTGTGCCGCGCGCCGGAAGCATGTCAATGCTTGTGACCGCTCTTTTTGCAGTGAAAACAAGTTTCCGACAGCAATCCACGCCTGAGAGGACCGTGAATTGATGTTCATTAACTCCTGAGCCAAGAACGATAGGTCGATAGTGCGTTGAAGGTGCCACAACAGGGTTGAGTACACCTCCATATCCCAGAGGCGATGCGGCTCTAAATCTCGCACGGTTCTGAAGGCACGTTCAGCCTATCGAATGGTAGATAAACAATTTTCTCAAACTAAGGTTTCGGAAGATAAGGACGATACGTACAGAAGCATAATCCAATTTTTCATAATGAGCTCGCCCCACCATCGCCAGTACCCAGGGTGAGCGTTGATGGACATGAGGCAGTTGCTCCAGCTCGTCGAGACACTTCTGGCAATCGTACATTGCTAGTGCTCTCGTTGCGCTGGCAAATCGTCGTATTAGATTATAAATATAGTGATCCGCTAACTCTGATTCATATTCTTCCTGTGCAGCGAGCTCGTGTGCCGAAGTCAACTGTCCAGTTGGCGAGCCATCAGAATGGGAAGACTGTCCAACGGGAGGTGGCGAGGGGGAATGCGCCAATTCATTCGCTATCAGCACCTCGTCTTCTATCTCTGATTCTATAGATCGTGAGCGTGACTTCGGGGGCTGACGTCTTCTTTCGCGTGGTGGGTGGGGCTTCAACGAGATTCAGGAAACCCATCAGCTTGACGTTAATGACGATATCAGTAGCTTACTGGTTTGGGTGCGGCTGTTTTGGCCGTCGTCGCACCCAATAATCGAGTGCTCCGTCTGGTGATTAGATTGGTAGTAGTTGTTGCCGCGGAAGCAGCAGGGCCAGCAGCCTGAGTCGATTTCGATGATACGCCAGTTTTGGCTGCATTTGTGGGCTGAGAACGACGACCGGGGGATGAGAAGATGTTAGCAAATATTAAGGCCGGGCGGGCGCGTGCCTTTTTCAAAGGTTCGTCCAAGATGAACTTTGGGGGCTTAGGCAACTTTGTCGCCTCCATCTGCCGCGTCGTTGACCGCAGTTTCTTGTGTGCTGGTCCAGCTTCATCTGCTGAGGATAGGGGTCGAGGGATCAAAGTTTGTGTGTTAGCTGGGGCAACCACATGCGCACGATGTGGTCGGTGGTGTTGAAATGAATTGTCGGGTAGTGGGGAGTCGTTACCAAAGCTTGGGTGAGGTCACAACTCATCAGCTATTGTACCTTATTGCAAATGAGCCAACCTACAGGGAGTCCCGTGGTCCGGGGGGTGGAGCCATGCGGAGTGCCTTTGGGGGCGGCGGTTCTGCTTTCCATTGTCGAAATAGATTTCCTGAACCACCATTATCAGGTGTGAAGAGGCCAGCTCCAGATGCTATTGGTTTGATATGCGGTTCGCTTGCGGTTGATCGTCTGACTGGGAGAGGTTGTGGGGGAAATATCTCATCAATCTCGGGGAATGAGCCTGAATGAGTTATTAGGATTCATATTGACAAAAGCCGCGCAGCTACATACCAACAGCACAAAGCCCTTCAAATGCTTCCCACAGGTGGGGATTCAGCGCCAGAGCTTGCTGGAAACTCGCAGAGGCCTTTTCTGGGAGATTGCCTTTCAGCGCCATGTTCCCTGACCTGCAGTGCATGGCTGCGGCTTCCGAGAACGGCTGAGAGACCCGGCTGCTTGTGGAATCTGCATGATCACGCAGTCATAATGAACAAACCGTTTAAGGAAACAAGGAAGGATGTGTGCTTACTTGAACGTAGATATGAAGGATTACTTAGTGCTGCATCCAGGGCCTCCCGCGCCTCCCGATATCGACCCAATGCGTTACAACACTTTGCCTTGATCTCTAGACACCCTGCACATCGCTGGTCTTGTGGGATATTGACCAGACACAGGGCAGAATAGGTCTGACCCTCCCGGAGTAAAGCAGTGGCATATAAATGCCGTGAATCGTGATTATTCCGGTCCATAGCAAAGTATCTCTCTGCATGAAAGACAGCGGACTTGGTCAGATCCGAGTCCAGGCATGACCACACGAGTGACTGGAATTTTTGCGATAGATAGGGAAAGAAAGACGGCAGAGGCTCTGTTTGCATGGTCGGGTTGTGGCCGATGGACTTTCGGTCATAAAGTGCAGCTGGGGAACGACGCAGCGGGAGGAAGTCGCAGTTCTGGGCAGCACAGCGTATTCCGTCGGGTTGTTGGACGCGCTCGCGATTGGTGGCCAGGGCGAAAAGGAGAGCGAGAAACAGAGGTCCAGGATCGAGTCCGAGTCCAAATGACCTTGTTGATTCTCGCTCTTCGGTCACGTGACTTTTAATGAACTGACGCGTCATCGAATCTCGCGCATTGTACAGAGTTGCCCTCTAGACTACATGGTGCATAGGAGTACGGATACACGACACCCCATACATCTCTAGTGGCCATGTCCATCCCGCTCTTCTTTTTGTTCTGTTCCGTATCAGACAAACCAGCCGAGCTGGCAAGGTGGAAATGGACTAACCTGGTACACAATGGATTGCATCGTCAATGCGCAACAACGATACAGCGGCTTCGTATGCTGACTTGAGACTCTTGACCTTGCTCATCGTGGGCTCCAGTACTCCTGCAGTCACATTGTCCCTGACCTCTCCGTTCAATAGATCCAACCCATAGCGTAGCAGCGCCTTCTTGGGGTCACCAGCAGGTGCGTTTTGGGCTGCATTGTGGTAAGCCCTTAGTTTGGCAACTAGTTCTGTCGAGTCCTTGGCGGCATTCACGGCCAACTGCTTGGGGATGGATAGTAGAGCGCTGGCAAACTCTGCAATTGCCAGTTGTTCCCTCGATCCCTAGAATACCCTGGTTAAGCCAAGTGCTTGCGATGGCCCTGCAAGGGTACTCACCAATGTTGTCGCAAAGTTTTCAAGGTAAATACTTAAGGCAGATTCAACTGCCCCGCCGCCGGGTACAACTGCCCCGCTCTCCAGCGTTCGTTTAATCACTGATAGGGTATCATGCAAGGCACGCTCCATCTCATCCAGCATGTAGTCGTTGGCACCGCGTAGCACGATGCTGGCAGAGTTAACAACCTTGGTCCCCTTGATCAGGATGAGCTCGTCATCAGATATGCGTTCCTGCACGACCTCCTCCGCGGACCCCAGGTAGCTCGTCTCGAATGTCTCTTCACCCTCCAAGTTTGCCAAGCTCGAAACCAATGTCCCACCAGTTGCTTTTGCGATGCGTCGCAGGTCCTCTTTTCTACACCGCCGAACTGCCATTGCACCCGCCTCGACAAACTCTTTGAGGCACATGTCATCAATTCCTTTCGTCGTTAAGACGACATTCGCGCCGGCTGCAAGAATCTTGCGAATTTTAGACAATGTTATCTCTGCTTCCCTGTGAGCGTATGGTCCTGAGTCAGTACATGCTTTGTGGCCAGTACCACGCCGGGCTCACTGTTTCCGAATATCTTCTAGTTGACTAGGATCGTCCACTAGAATCTGAACACCCAACTGCATACGCGTTTTCTGTAAATTGATATCTAGACACGCAATCTTAGCGTTTGTTATACGCTTCTTCATAGCTACAGAAGATTAGCCATATGCACGCATCACTGGGTCCAGAGCATGACGCACCTTGACTGGCAACTGTGCAGTTCAATGCATAACCTTGAACGAACAGTGATTCACGCGCACTACGGCCATGAGCTTTAAGAACGTTCACAGCCTTGACAGGGTACTTGATGTCACCCCTCATATTAATCGTCCGCACGGCCAGCATCGCGTCCACAGCCATGGGTGCGAACAAGTCCTCATCACTAATTTTCACCATCATAAACAAATCAAGCCTGCAAGAGGAACCTCCGATCAATACTCACTTGCCAATGACCTTACTTGCCATTGTAGTTTTCGCGACGTTGATCAAAGCTTCTCTTCCCAAAGCATCCACTTTAATGCTCAGTTGATCCTGCATAAACTTCACAGCCTCCTTGCATGCCAATCTATACCCAGTAATTATTGTCGTCGGGTGGATCTTGGCCTTGACCAATTCGTTCGCTCTCCTCAACAACTCTGCTGCAATAATAACCACCGATGTCGTTCCATCTCCGACTTCTTTATCCTGCTTCTGGGCCAGATCTACAAAAATGCGACCAGCAGGGTGTTCGACGGATAACAGTGATAAGATTGTTGCGCCATCGTTAGTGATTGTCACCTCCTAAAGTGCAGCACGGGAATCCCCCGTAAGAGTGAGCATCGTCCTAACCCCAGAACCAAAAAAAGGAAGGCACACCCCAATGTTGTCCACCATCATCTTGTCGAGTCCCATGGGCCCCAGAGAGCTTTTGACAATGTTCGAAATGGTTTGGGCAGCAATCACTACGTTCATCATAATCAGTACTGCATTGGCCTAACGTGCGATTCAAGTACCATTTTGATCGCGGATCTCTTGTCCAGAGACACGGTCACCACCAAGAAAGGCACCTGCACGGGGATCGCGTTGGAACATTTTTAAATGAGTGAAGGATGAGAGACGCGGCCTTGATGAGCTCAATCAGGATCAGGCTCAACACGTTTACGCATGTTTTGCCCATGCCCCAAACTGGCACCGTCCTGCCCGACTCTCTCAATCTACGCACCGTGTCTTATTTTGTTCATTCGCGAGGAAGATAAATACATGAAAGAGTTCATAAGGACAATGAACGAAAAAGTAAAGCCTTCACCCAGCGACAACTATCACAAGCCCTCATGACATTTCGACGTTGGATTGAATTCAGAAAGAGAAAAGCTACGACAACTTGGAGGAGAGCGAACAAAGAAAAAAAAAAGGGACAACAGAAAAAAGTGGGCTATCTAGGTAAAGAGGAGGGTATGTGTGAGCCTAGTCAAAGGAACCATACCCTGATTACGAAGGAACCGAGATAGGGAGGAGATATAGACCGGGGGAAATGGAAGAAGGGTAAATGGTATGTGCAGGTATAAAACCCAAGGCGTATTATGGAGAGTAATGGACGGGAGAGAGAAAGGGTGGAATTGGTCTGGCGACCGAGTGTCCTGTGCAGATATATCGAAACAAATCTGGGAGAGATAAGGTGTACACTGCGCATTGTCTGTATGAATGTACTTATAATTATTCAACATTGCGATGCAAAATTCTGTGGTGGGTAGATGATGGCAGGATACCTTGTGCTGTATGAGATTTTCTGTTATATTGCTTGCGTTTGGAGATGAAAGACATTGGAGATTCCTTCTTCGCATGGATGATGGAGGCAGAGACGACATAGAGAATGGGTCGAGGGCATAGGTTACTAAGAGGGCGGGACGATTGATCGTGCGGGGCAGTGAGACATAATCCTCGCGTTGACGGGAGGTATTAGCATACGCAAACGGTGCTTGCCCTTAGTACGGCATGCGGACAGGACCATAGGTATCGGCACGAGAGAGAGATGCACGGCCCAGCTTCTTGCTTTTCATAGCGACATTCTTGGAAGGGGGAGGGCAGGGACTATCTCCGATGTCGATGTCGGTTTCATCCGCCTCGAGAGTAGTGTTCCCATCTTCTGGAAGAGTGCACAAAGTCGCGCCACTGCCTCCACGGCGAGTGCGAGCGTTCGGAGCGACCAGGAAGGCACTTGATGGTGGATTGGGGACAGCACTGCGCTTCGATTGTTGCTGCTGCGAGGAACTCTTCGCGGTGTCTCCGAATGCATAAGATTTATGTCGTCCAAATTTGGCCTTGCGGAATTGGTCGAGGTCCTCCCGACGAGAAAGGGCGTGCGTTGGGTCATCCATCGTAACATAGGCTTGAGGCTCGCAACGGGATTTGGATGCTTTGAAGTACTGACAATAACCACCCTCAAGAATGTATACCTCGGGATAATGGATTTTGGGGTAAATGTGGTTATTCATAGCGCGATCCTTGGCCCTCAAATGCTTGGCGCTAGCGAAGTAATGAAGATTATCAGAACAGAAAAGTAGGGTGATAGTGTACGCACAACGTTGGGGCACGCTTGGCGCTAAATTCACAATGAAACACCAATATCGTCTTCTTCACACTATCTCCGCTGGTGGACGGTTTTGGTTTACTCAGATTAGAGCCCAACAACAATTCCTCCACAGCGGCAGTTGTGTTGATATTAATTGCTCCGCGAATATGCCCACCATGGTACTCGTAATCAAATCGGCAGTCGATAATGTGATAGCTTGTTATCTTTTCATTATAAACACCATCCAGTAGTTGATCCAGCTTAGGGAAAATAATCAAGTAGTATTCAGAAACAATAACGGGCAGACATACAGTTGCTGGCTTGATCCGCATCAAACCGTCCTCTCTAACTCGGTGGCATGGTAAAATCTTCCCATGCGCTTCATTATCACCAAATCCTCCCAAACCTGGAGCAAAATATCGGGAAGACGGACTATCACGCACAGTCAAGGGTGCGATAGGAGACGCTGCCAAAGGGCGGAGATCTTCCGTGCCGTCACAACGCCTAAGGGTGCGGACTTGCTGTCGTTTGGTATAGGCCTGGGCAGGAGAAGACATGTCCGGACCATCGAATGATGACTCTTCAGAGTAGGGCTCCTGAATGTTCGAAGAGTGCATAAGGGCAGAAAAGGCTCTGCGAACGGGTGCAGCTCCCTTGATTCGAAGAAGCTGTTGGTGGTCCTTCTTTTGCTCCCCACCCATAGCAGGATATGCGGAATGGATCTCTCGCATGTCGGAAGAGGGAAGTGCCGATACAACAGGCCTACGGGGCTTTCTGTGCATATTAGCTGTTGGAGCGCCTAATCCCTGGAGGCTGGGCTTGTTAGAGCGCGTTGCGATGGGAGCAGAAGTAAACTCCTCCTTTGCTGGGGACGAGAGCATGGGCGAGGAAGAGTTTTGATGGAGAGTCAGGCGTACTGGCTCTGGAGACAAAGATCGACGCTTCTTAGATTGGTGACCAGCAGGAGAATCCAACGATCGGCGAGGGGATGTAGTCCCATAAAAGAGGTGATTGAATTCCGACGGAGCGTCTGATTGGGAATAAACCTGGGAGCTGTCGTCCATTATATAGGATGTATCAACATCCATGGCGTCTTCATCTGCCTGATACGCAGGTGTTTCACGAGACTAAAATCTTATCAGTCCTTGTAGACGCGCCTGGACGAAAAATGAACGCACGGGAGCGAAAATGTTATCCTGGGAAACTTCAGTTGGGTGGGTGTTGTCCATCCATTCCGTGGGCAACGCAGAACGCTGGGTCTTCTTCAAGGCGGCTTGCGTAGAGTTTGTCTTGGCGGTGATAGTTGGTGCTAGTGTTGGCGTGGGGAGGTCCTTGCTGTTACTAATGTCGCTACCGAACAAGCGCCCCGAGCTGGTGTAGGCCCTGGGACGCGAGTACCCTTTGTCCATGGGAGCATATCTGCCCCTAGGTGCAGGTGAAATGTCCATAGCTTCATTAAAACTGCTGTCCATGAAACTGCTGTCGGCCGACAAATCGACGACATCCCGAGGAGGTGAGTGCAAAGAGACAGTTGACGCAAAAGAGACTTCTAGATCAGACGAGAGGAATTCATCTGTTTCGTTGCTTGGCCGGAGTAGACGTTGGCTGATCTTGCGCTGGGGGGCTTTGGGGGGAGCGAGAAACGACATTTGGGGTACGAGTACAAGGGGAGGTTCAGGTCTCTGTCGCTTGCGGTATCTTGAGTCTAGAAAGCGATCCATGAACGTGGCCATTGAGTAATGGTAGATGCGGTGGCAACGATAGAGGTACAAGAAAGTAGGTGTTACAGTTGAGTGGGGTGCAGGTGGAATGGTCAGGGATACAAACAAATTGTGGCAGCGACGAAACCGTAAAGTGGCGTATGGTCATGTACAAGCAGAGACGCGTCGCAAAGCCAGACAGTTTAGGTCAGCGATGCGGTCCAGGAAAAGGAAGACGAACATGCGTCCAAAAAAGGATACCAACCGATGTTGAGTGGCCTAAATTACTGGAGGCGTGGCTGATTGGCAGAGCGAGAACTGTACCCGACGGTAGCAATGGACAGATCAGCAAAGGGACTCTAGGGGAAGCGGAACTGAGACATGATGGGGGAGCTTTGTCCGCCAGCACGGGGAACGGCTGGTGTAGTATAACAAAGCGACCTTGTGTGCAGCACATGGGGCTTCGACTGGGCGGAAGCAGGAACAATAGAAGGAAACGGGACTCACTCCAAGAGCTACGAATGACGGAGGAGGCCGCGCCTGGACACGGTAGAAAATTAGGTCAATGCAAAGTGCGTGCTTTCATGCAGGACAAGGGACGCTGGTTCTCACGGCGTATTTGGCGAAGCAAACCAGGCTTGTGGACAGTCGTGAGTACGTCCAATGGGGTCGCGACCTGCGGAATTCATTCACTTGGGGTTAATTAACTGACCCCGCGTCGAGGAGCGCACTCACGGAGAAAGCAAGGACACGGCAGCTTCACGAAAGCTCTGCAAGAAGAACGACAGCACTGGTCCAGTCGAGGACGGCAGCAAACTGGTGGGCAGGACGGTCGCCATCCTCGTCTCTAATCCCGCGCCTTTATTTGCGCAAGTTGGCGACCGTTCATCTTCCACGTGACCGCGTCCTCTCCCTCCCTAAGTCCTCTCAACCAGACCCATATGTACAGCTGCTTGTATTCTGCTTAGCTTCTATCAGTCATCAACAATTCCCTAATGACATGAGTTTCACACATCTATCAGCTACTCCGACGCGCTATCACAGTGCCCTCTTCACCAGCGACGACGCTGGATTGGCAAAGTCGATTGCATCCCAGCTGCGGTCGGGCGTCAACACCAGCAGTGCTACCAGTGCCAAGACTCACTAGGGGTAAACAGTACTTAGGCTTGAGTGGTGTATTTCCGGATACTTCTCAAGGATTGTCTTGTCCAACGCGTCATGCACGACCTTGGTGATGTCAGTTCCAGCTTTTGCCAGGGGACAGAAGTTATACCTTGTATCCTGTCGCGGTCAGGTGCAGGCCGTCAGACAGATACTCGCTGAGCGCTTGCTCCGTCTCCCCAGCAGCCTTCCAGAGTGCGGTCCACACATCAACAACAGGGACATCTTCCTCCCGCCCTATTTCTAGCACTGCCCCTGCGTACTGACGTGTAACGTCGAAAAGACGGTCTCCCCGATTCCACTGGATTGTATTCACGGGCGGCGGCGTTATCAGAGCGATGCGGGTCTCCGGGGAGTGGTGTGGTGATGCTGGGGACCGAATCAACTCGATGAATCTCTTCAAGTTGCTCCTGTATTCTTCAAGAGGTACATGTTGTGACGAGGGCGGAATGCAAGCATCGTTTGCCCCGAACCAAATGACAAGCAACTTCACTTTGGGTACGTGTGGCTGCTCCGCCTTCCTGGCAAACAGCTACCACCCCTAGCTGAGTATTCACCTTGTCGGTGGAGGTGGCCAACCTACCTGCTCAAAGAGCGTCAGTGCCCATCGGGTATTGTAGCCAGAAAAGCCCCTGTTGACGACATCAAGCTTACGGACGTAGGCATCTATATTCCCCATCAGCATCAATACTAGGAAATCATGTGCAGTCTTACGGGCCAATGCTTGTCCATACCCCTCCTTACCCGGTTCGAACGAGCCCTGGGTGATAGAATCGCCAAATAGAACGATGGCGTCTTGAGTTACAGCAGTCATCGCGATACACTTGGAGTGGGACTGGTGGACCTGACAATTCCAGTATGGGCTGTGATAAGCAGTTCGGAATTAGGTCGTGATCTACCAGATATAGCGATCATTTGAAATTAATAAATGCTCAAGCGATAGCTTCGACCCCGTGCAGGATGCGAAAAGTACGCTGGAAGCTGTTAATAACTCTTCCCATACGATAGAATGGCTTCCAAGCACATCGTAGTGTGCTTCTCGAAGTGCAGTCATCACGCTGTAGAAAATACTTTAAAAACTCGGACATCCTCCTAGTTTGACTCATCAGCACATGGGCATGTACGAACAGAATACTGGGATGGCTTGTTCTAGGCGTGCTACTAGAGTACAGCGTCACTCTTAATTTCCAGCCCGCTGCACCCTGACAGTGACGGCAATTGCCGAGGGCTGCAACTGCGCGAGTCAATAACCGCGATCAACTTTCATGTCGGACAGCCAGGACGATCGCATAAAATTACGCATAGCCAACGGGCGGGCGTTTGTCTGGAGTGTCGATGGTGCGTATCACAACCGTGGATGGTTCCATTGAGGGCTGAGACACCAATTCACCGAAGGACAGATATCGCGACTCTGCGTTCTAAACACCGGATATGTGGTATCTTGAGTGGTACTCTCCCGCATCTCTCACAGCAGAACGTCTTCTTGGGGATTCCTCTCGTGTTAATGCCAGAGGAGGCGGTGCTACTCGTTGAAGATGGTGCATCTAGCTGTCTGCCTCGCCTTTTGAATTCATATCAAGTGTCGCTCTAGGTCATGCAGTCTTCGTCGACGATCCCAGGGCTTATCCCGATCCCACTGTCGCCCAACTACGCGAATGGGACGAAGAAGAACAGCGGAATATCGCACAACAGTTGATTTCGCTTGAAGGCAGATCCACTTCGGGACCTAATCAGCCCTTATCCGACGAAGCGATACGAAAACGCAAAGAACGTGAAGAAAGGAAAGCCGCACAACTGACATCAGCTGCACAGGATGATCCTCTAGTTGTCTCTGCTTTGTCGAACGCCACATCCGGAGAATCTCCCGCACCCCCAAGCATACCAAATCCGAGGGCTTCGACTGCACCTTATTCCGTTGTTATACCCGCCAAATCGGAAGCAATGTCTTGGTACACACCTGACAGTGTAACGTATACAACTGTCGAAGCTGCAAAATCGGCCGGTATATGGAGTTACCCTTCAAATCTGGAGGAGCGGGCCCGGTGCGGCGTGTTTAGAGGTTTATGGAGTCGAGAGTATTACTTGGGTAGTGGCATCAAATTTGGTGGTGAATACCTTGTGTATCCAGGTAGGCACTCCTGTCAACCTTTGCAATAGTCTTTCATGATCACGCAATATTATGTTAACGTTGGTGCAGGCGATCCGCTCCGCTATCATTCTCATTTCGTGGCCACGGTAATCCCATCCCGCGATTCAGGCCTGTGGCCGATGGAGATTGTTGCACACGGTAGATTGGGCACTGCTACCAAAAAGACACATTTGATGTGTGCATGGGACGATGTAAAGAAAGAGGCATCATTCCTTTCCATTGAATGGGCAGGCTTTGGTTGACACGCTTATTATGCTTAGCTGTATGCGTTCTAGAGTTGGTGCAAAACAGAAATTAAGTATGAAGACACTTCCTTGGTATTGGCAATTAGCCGGAAACTAAGGTATGACAGCTGCAGAGACGTCACCACATAACGAGGAAGATTAAAACATCGAGAGTCATACGTGAAATTTCGCTCAATCCAGCTTTCGCCTGCCAGGGTTCATGTGATTAACGTGTGTTGGTGCAGACCTGGTTCGGTCCTTTGCCAAAGAAGTCAGTTCCACCACCTCCCCTTCTTCTATCTCTGTCGGATCGCTCAAAGTCCGAGAGCGGCCCTGGGATAGTTTCCCGCTGCGGGTCGATCCACCACCGCCAACGCTTAGTATCCGGACAATCATGTCATTCAGCCACGTAACGAGCGAGAAAATTGGAATGCGGATGGGTATGAATGGAGATGGATGACGGATGATGTCATTATCTTCGGGGCGCGTAGACGGTGCAGGATTATAAGGATCTATGGGAACCGGACGCGCATGCATAGCAAGGATGATATACTGGAATTATGTTTGAGTGGCGTGCCAAGAAATCCGTGATTCAGACGTACCACAGGAAATACAAGAGCGAACAGAGCAACATTCGCGAGACCTGAACCAAACGTACAGAGAGCAGCGGAAGGGAAACCTGTACCCTGTCAGCTGCGTTGCCAAGTATCAAGGATTTATCCCACCAAAAGCAAAGTAGTAAGCCCAACGTTCTTCAAGGTGCCTAATGCGGCGGGAGAGCGACATTCCTCGGGCGATCCACACAAACCTTTGCACACTGCGTTAGGTCCAGCAATTCGACACAAGGGTGACGACTCACTCAAAACAATAATACCTGTTTATGTGGTTCAGACATGATCAGAACCAAATCCTGGACTGCACATAGAATTACATACGAGTCTATCCAACACAAGAAAATAAATCCTGCGACGTTCCCAACGAAGGGTATACTCCTCAGGATAAACGATACCATAACGGATGTAAAAACCATCACGACACGATATGCAGAAGTAGCGAGAGCCGTGAGCATGCCGGTGTAAGTGGTAGGCTGCTGCGCGCCAGTCCGCATTCCGTATTGTAGGGTGTACGTGCGCTTAGCAATGGTGGAGCACCAAGAGTTCTATACGCAGTAGTAGTGATTAAGCCACGAGTGATATTCCAGACAACAGAGGCAAACGACGAGGGACTTACGTTGAGATAATACGACGCCCCCACTACCGGTAGGAGCCACAGCACTTGATAGAACCAGCCAACATTGCGATGCAGCCATTTCTGTTGGTCCTTGACCAGTGGCAGTAGGAAAAAGTCGAAGGTGTATATTGACGCAAGTGATAGGCTATTTAGGAGAAACGACTTGTATAAATTCGAACGAATCTCAGCGTCTCTAAGAGCTTATGCCATAAGTTGTCTATTCAACGAATCAAATACAATGACACACACCCTGTTACAGCGGAGAAGACGATATTCAACCTGAATGCGTCGTGGAGGCCTCGCCATGCCCATCTAAGCTGCAGAAAGGCTGTTTCATTCAGCGACAGGAACGTAGGGTATGCTGCTCGAGACGATATTCGACTGCTTGGAGGGAGGTAGTGTGCATCAAGACGAGCAGCCATCGAGCAATAACTGGGTATTCGCTGACCCACCAGTGCGCGCTTTGGATGTCACGCAATGTCACACGAATATCACACGACACCTGCGTGCGTAGTGTCGACGCGTCTGGAGAGCAAGTCTGCTAGGCATGCTGCAGGGGTGATCCCACCGACAAGGTTGGGTCCTGTAGCGCGTTTGGAATAGCAAAGTTGACAAGTCGCCAACACGAACGTATGCCGAGTCCCACTCCCTTGAGGGCCAGGACAGAACCCAAAAAGGAATGACCGTCACGGTGTGAGGCAGCCCCGCTTGGTTCCGCGTTTGCTTCTGCACTTTCCACAATGTCAATAACACCGTCCTTGCGGGCCTCAGCGCGATCTGCGTATCGCAACCTGCTTAGAGCATCCTCGGATACCTTCTCAGGTGTGTCTGAGAGTTTTGTCATTCCCTGACGTCTTCTAATATTCTGCATAGGTGATGCCAACGTCCTTCAAGGTTAGATGTTCGTGCATTTTCTAGACAGTAGATATTGAATAGGAAATTCAGCATTTCGGGAGAAGATGCGAACCGATGCTCTAGCATACAAGGACATCACCAACCCCGAGGAGTATGAACAATCTGTAAAATTGTCCAACGAAATTGCACAGATCCTTCGGAAGAACATTGTGCAGGGTAGACGGGTAGAAGGCAGCGAGGATACATGGAGTAGGTCCCTTATTGCTATTGTTATACGTCGTCCAGCCTGCTTACGTCGTGCAAGAACTGAGAATTACTCGGGACACAGAGCTGGGTTCCAACGAGACGATTAAAAACCCTCCGCCTATCTCTTCCTTCAAGAAAGGAAGGTAAGCATGTTTTGTCCAAGGCTAAGCCTTGCTAGAGAGCATGCTCGGAATGGGCGCACTAATAATTAAGTGCTGCAGGACCAAATGCTGCTCTGCTTAACCACGATCCATCAGAGCAAGGATTACCAATGAAGGGATGTTTGGAAGGAGATACTACACTAAAAAAGAGGCTCAATTATTCTGCATTGAAGCGGGCACATCAGCAGAGGAAGATACCAGAGTTGCGGGAGGAGGATTTAGAAGAGAGTTTTGTTCGTGGTGCGTCATCCCTCACGCGATTGAACGCGTTGCTTTATGTTATTCGCCGTTCGTTTGGCGGCCTGCGATTATGTAGGGAGTGGCCCAGTATGTATTCTCCGTCGCCAATATACCATAGAGTTGACCCTACTTCCTCTTTGCCTGCTGAACGCGTCTTAAGGGTGGTCAAAGCGTCAACAAGACTGAGAACAATGTTCAGCTACTACATAAGCCAACTGGTATCCGCGTCTCGTGTCAGGAGACTAGAAGTCTGTCTCAAAACCGGAAGATAGCCCGGAAATGGCTCCTAGAAAAGGTGGGTATTCGACAAGATCAGCATCTTACCGATTGCCAACTTCGTCGCTAGCTCGATCATCTGGTTAACCCTGGACTTTCAAAAGAAGATATGAAACGGGCCAAGGAACGTGAACGCGAACGGCGGAGACGGAAAAAGGCTCAGAAGAAGGCTCAGAAGAAGGCAGAGGAGGATGGGCTTGAGCTTGGGGATTGATTAGATACCGGCGGGAAATGCCGATGTAATACGCCAATGTGATGCTGCTGCGTCGTTAAGCTCGCAAGCCTCATCTCTATTGTTTGACCTCCTCTGATCAGTTTTCTACACATCGTACGCGACGTTGGCTATGTCAGGGGGCTTGTATTCTATCGCCACCATTATCAAGCGGTACGTATGTCCAGATCCAAACGAAGGAGATACGGCTACATCGAGCACATCCTTACATCCATCATCTTGACTTAGGCTCGAGGCAGCTACCGCACGTCTTGAGGATATCACCACAGCCCAGTCTAGAATATTCGCCGATAAATCTGGCGATAGTAAGCTGCAATCCTACATGTATAACTAACTGCTAAACGAGGCTATACAACACCCTAGCTTCCCCGCCAACGACTCCCCCACCTGTACCTCCTCCGCCTCCCCCAGTGACCGTGCCAGAGCCTGTGCAAGGCTCTACTGATGCCCCAGCAACACCTCTTCCTCCTGTCGTAGCTGCTTACGATGAGAGGATCTTGAACGGACGCGTCAGGCCTTGGGTTGACCTCACGAAGAGCTTTGCGGCCAATAGCGTGATCGAGATGGTACTTGTTCACTGAAGTGTTGTTCTTCTCAAAACCAATGCTTCGAAACAGGCCCAGCTTACCCTCCAGCAATATCTTAATGTGCGCAAATATATCCACATGGCTGCCTCTTGTGCACGCCCAGATAAAGAGACATCTACCAACCTTTTGAATCCATTTACCGCGGGAATTGAGTCGATTATGAAGAAGAAAGAAGCTGGGAGAAAGGAGAGAGAATGGTATGCTCATATGACTTTCATTGGCGAAGGAGCGCCCTTGGTGGGATGGGTCGTGAATGTGAGTGCCCCTATTGCAGGCTCGCGTGCGATCGTTCTCAACTCGGCCCTCTTGCAAGGACAAACCAGCTGCGTACGTTACGGATATCAAGGATTCGATAGACTATTTCGGAAATCGTTTACTGAAAGAGTTCAAAGAGAAGTAAGTGAGGAATCAGTGAATTTATCTCAAGGACTTATAATATCTCTGACAGGGATCCAAAGCACCTGGATTGGGTCCGTGGTTTTAATGGGATTGTGTCAGAGCTCAAGCAATTCCTAATCGAGTGGTATCCCAATGGGGTGCTCTGGAATGCTAATGTATGTGCATTCATCCTCGTCGTCGATTAGTGCACCGCTAATACATTGATTAGGGCATTCCAGTCGAGGAGCACCAGGCCAGAGTTAGTCGTGAAGAGGCACAAGCCCTGGCGGCCTCTGCTCCCCCTGCTCCCGCCCCGCCACCGCCACCTCCACCACCACCTCCAGCGCCTGCCGCTCCACCAGCAGCCCAACCAACGTCCGGAGGAGGAATTGCAGCGGTATTCGCTGAATTAAACAAGGGAGAAGAGATCACAAAGGGTCTTCGCAAGGTTGATCGAAGCGAAATGACACACAAGAATCCAGAGCTCCGAGCGAGTGGGGTGGTCCCTGCAAGTTTAGGTTCAAGTCCAGGTGCTATTTATGCCGAATCGCACGCTGCACACATGCTGACATTGTTCTTAGCACCCAAGAAGCCTGTGAAGCCGGCTAAACCCTTGGCACTTGCTGGGAAGAAGCCTGCCAAACTTTCTCTTGAAGGCAGCAAGTGGCTAGTTGTGGGTATTCATCTGGAAAGTACATCAGCACCCTTGCTAACCTGGCCATAAAGGAATACCAAGAGAATGAATCCAGCCTGACAATTGAGGCGACTGACAGGAATCAATCGATCAACATCTATGCGTGCAAGTCTACAATCTTGGTGGTCAATGGCAAAGTCAATGCAATCAATCTCGGTGAGTTCGGGAACAAATGAGCTCATCATGACACTCTAACTTTGCTACAGTGAATTGTGACAAGACCAGTGTGCTCTTAGACTCTGTGGTCTCATCAATTTCCATTACCAAATCTCCGAACTTCCAGATACAAGTGAAGGGAACAGTGCCCACGATTCAGGTTGATGGAACTGATTCTGGGCAAATTTATCTTGCCGAGTCCAGCTTCAACACGGAGATTACAACTGCCAAGTGCAGCGCTATCAATATCCATCTGGCCGTGCCGGGAGAGGAAGAGGGCATATTCGAGGAGAAACCAGTGCCAGAGATGTTGAAAACGGTCATTCAGGATGGCAAATTAGTTACAACAGTGGTAGAACACATTGGGTAGGAAGCGAACTGCGGAAACACAGGTATAAGCGTACAAGCAAGCACAGTAATTCGCAATACATTTGTCTGCAGCCTGGACAAACAGCCACTGATGTAATTGATGCGAAGCTGATCGATTACCACACTCATTCTACACTGCCCCCTTTCTGGGATATGTGTTGCATTGTCTGGCCGTGAAGCCCTGATTATTCCTTGTATCCTCTCCAACAACCAGAACCCCAGTTCTAGTCATGGATAACGCTGGCTGGCACGCATTCCGTCGCGCACATCACGTTAGTTTGTTGCCCCTGGCATGCTTTCTTGTCTTACCAACCCGTCACGCATCAGGACCAAGAATACATCGCCAGGAATGCCTATCATGGAGCAGATGGTTACTGGCAGTCAAGTGGTCAAGTCCAGCCCGTACCGCAACCTTACTATGGCGGCTTTCCGATGCCAGGCCCTCCTCCAGGAGCGGGTTACCCCCCTCCGGGCTACCCTCACTCCAGCTATCCCGGAGCACCCCCAGCGCCATACCCATATGACCCCGCAGCCATGGCACCCCCAGTACCTCAGCCTGATTGGACGCAGTTTAGTGCAGCAGAACGCTCACAAAAGTTACGCATAGCCAGGATGGAACCACCTTTGCAGGTAAGCGTCTTCCCTCAGACTTCGAGCACACGACGAATGTCATGATGCCCACATCGCAGTTTATGTGTGGCCCACTTTTAAGGTTGGTGGTTGGCAAGGCAATGTGATTTCCTTGGGCTTATTAGCACACCTATAGGTACGACACCGTTGATCACAGTGGAATCTGGAGAGGAGCAGCTCTTATCGTTAGTACGTGCATTCGTTGATGAAGTGGACTTGCAACTCACTTATGACAGCTGCGGACGCTGGATCAACTTATGAGCCTGCACCGCGATTATTCCTGGAATGGGACCCAGATGCACCTCCAAAGCTCACACGACCTACACCAAATGGTGCTCCTACCGACTTACCTGTTCACCCTGCGGACCAACACACAGCATATAATCTATCTCCGAGTGCCAGTCTGGACAACAGAGCAGTCCCAAAAGGTCCCCGGGCACAGTCAAGGGTTGTAAATGGAGAGGAACTTTGGGTATACCAGAGCTATTCAGGGTATGAACTTCTGTTTGTCCTGACAATCCTGGGACGTGACCATGTCTTGGCCAGCATCTTCACATTTTGGAGGTTCTTAATTGAAGTCCCATTGGCTGATCGCGAGATGGCCGTGCAGTACTCTATCAATAACGGGCAGCAGCTCGAGTTCTTCGTCCCTGGAAGAAGACAAAATTTAAGATGGGCTGCACATTCAGTACGTTGTCATTGCAGAACTATGATGTTGTTGTCTTCATGGATTGTGCAGTGTAACGGATTTTCGGCTGGTGTTAACCCCGACGACTTCCGTGGCCCAGGTTTCAGGAGTGGATACGATCCATTGTGGGTAGATCTATTAAATAAGCATGCAGAAAAGCCATTCCATGTAATGGTTGGTGGAGGGGATCAGATATATTGTGATAGGTGTGTTCGTATGCTTTCTTGTTGGCACTCCAGTGCTTAACCATGTAGCTTGATGCGGGAGGCCGAAATGCAAGACTGGGTTACTCGCAAACCTGAAGAGAAACAAAGATATCAACTAAACCCAACTATTATGGCTGCAATGGACAAGTTCTACTTTAACCACTATTGTCAACACTTCCGTAGTGGGGCCTTTGCCCGTGCAAATAGTACAATGTATGTATCCTACAAAAGCTGGCATGCACAGAGAGTGCTCAATAAGTCGTTTTCAGACCTATGATTAACATGGCTGGTAAGGATCTATGCACATCATAATATGCTCCAAACGATGACGCATCATTTCTTGTTGAGAATAGATGACCACGGTAGGTCCAATTCTAAACTCTGTTGGCCTATAAGCTAATCTTGTCAATAGATCTAGTACGTGCAACTTAAACATTCCTGGTTCAGAGTCTCACCTTTGCGACAAGATTGACGGCTTCGGAAGTTGTGAGTATATAAATAACTTCACTGTATACCCTACCAGAGATAAATCATACCACCAGATCCTGATGAGCTGCAAACTGCGCCCATATTCCAACAGTTAGCCCTCTGAGTCCTGCCCTTGGCGTGCCCAAATTAATTGGCAATACAGTGTCGGAAGACGGGGTTATTTCTTCTTCCTCCTATTCCAATGCTTCATCAATCGTGAGTCCTACTGTCGTAGTTAGTTCATGTGTTAAGTTTTTTTGTCATAGCCGACAAAGATGGTTACGATGACACAAGACACTTTTGTCGCTCTCTCGTCATTGGTGGAAAAGGCCCCTACATTGGCTATCCCTCCCACTCATTCCTGAGTTATATGGGTCCCAATGTCGGAATCCTATTGCTTGATTGCCGGTAGGAATCAATCGTTGAGGGCTAGGCTCCACCTATGCTAATTATTGGCCTTAGCGCAGAGCGAAAGAAAGAGCAAGTTTGCAGCGAGTTGGAATATCGAAAAGTGTTTGATCGTCTAAAAATATATCCTCAAGTCCAGCACCTCATTGTTCAACTTGGTAGGTAGAGGAGGATCTATGGCGGAGACACTTGGACTAATTGAGTTTAGGTATTCCAATTGCCTATCCTCGCATGGTGTTCTTGGAGACTGCTTTGGAATCCAAATTCAATCCACTGGTAGCCCTCGGTAGATCAGGTTCACTGGGACTTTCAGGGTTTGTCAACAAGTTCAATGCAGATGCGGAATTATTGGATGACTTGGCATGTCTTTTTTGTCTTTCCGGCTGTTTGCAACATTACTTACTGCGACGCTGGTATTAAGAATGACCATTGGACTGCAAAATCGCACAAGGTATATCAAAAACACGAATTGATGAAGACTTGCAGTACTAAATACTTGTGATCGAATCCCTTAGTCCGAACGAAATAATTTCATAGGTCGTCTTCAGCATCTTGCGCTAGCAAAGGGTGTCAGAATCACATTCTTATCCGGTGATGTTCACTGCGCGGCCGTTGGGGTGTTGAAGACGCTTAAGGGTGGCGATCCTGCATCAGATCACCGATATATGCTGAATGTCGTAACTAGTGAGTGTTTCCTGAAACGTTTTGCACTACACTGGTGCATTAGAAGACTAATTGATTCAAGGTGCAATCGTAAACACACCCCCGTAAGTCATGTTATCACGCTGAGCGATACCCTAGGACTTACACGTGCTCCAGGCCCATTGGTGTATTGACTATGGTTAACTCCCTCGCCACCAAAACTCACAAGACGCTACACAATATGCAAACAGACGAGGCCATGGTTCGTGTGATTCGAGATCTAGGCAATATCACATTGTGATTAATCTTCTGTTTCATCAACAGCTTGGCTTGTTCGAGAAGGATCCTGATGGTTCACCAAGAAAGATGAAATTCATAATTGGTCGCCGTAATTGGTGTCAGGTCGACTTCGACCCACGAACATATGAGTTGATTTTTGACATACGGATCGAGAGGGACAAAGGACTAGGAGATTCTGTTGGGTGAGTAAAGAGCTTCTCACGAGAGTTCTCAAAGTTTAATTATTGATTCATTGTACTAGGTACGCTGCCCGATCGCCACCGCCTCGATGGCAGCCGCAACCCCGAGCTCTTGACTCTCTCCAATTTATGGCTTGATATATCGATTGGCTTGTAGCTAATAGTGTTGTGCTCTAGTTATTGTCGTGCTGTCTCGACTCGAAACAGCGATCCTCTTCTATGGCTAACCCCGCAATTGCAATCGATTAGTGTAAATGTGTAGCAAAATACAAATGTCCAATTATCGATATGCACGTTCTATGTGACTGTGATCATAATGTATGAATTGAGTAGTAGTAGTCCTGTTCGCCTGCGAATCCTCTGATATATCCATGGCATCCACTGGGACATTTTGGTACTGTTGGTACTGGTGTTGCAGCTGCTGCTGGGGGTGATGATAATATTGGTTTTCGTATGCAGGAGTATTGTAACCACCGCTGCCAGTCACGCTAGCATATCTATGCGACTGTGCACTCTCTTCCATTTCCGAGTTGTATTCACTGCGCTCGCCCAAAGCCTCTCCGTTGAAAGTGGGTGCTGGAGAGTTATATTGCTCCCGCTCTTGATCTTGGTCTTGCTCTGTTGTTTCTTCCTCTCCTTCAAACGCCGTTGACTGTCGCAATGGGCTAGGATGACTTAACCCAACAGAACCAAACCTCTCATCATCTGGTATTGCAAGCGCGAGAGGTGTCAGCATCCTTTCTGCTGGTGAGGCTCTTCCAGCCAACCCTGATCCCGAAGCTGAACTTCCGGGTGTGGCCGTCCCAGCGACTGAGGCCGAAGCAGCAGCAACGGCAGCGGCCTTCTTCGTAGCTCGTCGCTTGGCATCCGCCACTTGTCTCTTCTTGTTCCTTGCCGCCTTCTTCTCGGCCTCCGTCTTATCCTCTTGTGCGATGCGCTGCAACTCGAGTTTAGCCTCCTGCTCCTCGACTTCATCCAGTGCCCATTGTTCCGCCATGAATTCCGCGTAACGCTCACAGATCGGTCTCCATGTCCTGTCCCGCTTTGGTTCATAAGCTTTCTCCGAGTCCCCGGCCAATAGAGCGTCTATATCTGCTGGTGGAGGATACTTGAAATCCGGACCAGGGTTGAGTTGGACAGCAGCATCATTAAATAGCGAGATGAAGGGATAATAGCCCAGCCAGCCATCGTCGAACGGGTTCTCTCGGTGTTCTTTGACACCTTCTCGGGCGCGCTTCTTCTCCTTCGCTTTTTGCGAAACTTGAGTTTGACGGAGTTGGAGATAGTCGTATATGTCTTCAAATGCGACGCCTTGGCATTCGCCATTAACGAAGAAGGCGATTCGAGAATCCTTCAAGGTGGGGAGGAGTCGAAGCTGTGGTGCGCCGGCTGGTTTGGGGGGAGCCGCAGGTCCACGCTCTGGTAGTTTTGCGTTTGCAGATTTCTTGTTGGACGAAGAAGGTACCGACTCGGAAGTAGTTGGCTTTCCGCCATAGTCCATAAGCGCAGCCATCTCTTTAGATTGAGGATATTCGAGGATCTCGAAGACTTCTTGGCCCTTGAGATCAATGGGTATACGTTCGCGCTTGAGGTGGGCTGGATCCAAGGGATCTTTTTCGTCGGGGCGACGCCGTGGAGGCAGTGAGATGTACATGCCAATTACATCACCCGTATGCCATGGGCGGCCATAAGGCCTGGGTCTCGATAATGTCACCTTTTCGCCTGTCTTGTCCCGAAACCCGTAGCTGTAGCCATCTACACCGACGGGACCATTTAGGGGTGCCTCGCGCCGGCCCCATCCTAACCTAACATGACTCCCCTCACGTCGATTGTCGTCCAGTTTCTCACCACCTCCATGAACGATTCTAATTTCCATATACCACTTTCCCTCACGAATGGGTGCATTGCAGCGTGCACTTCTAAACCCTTTGGAGCCGGCGAGCCCCAATCCGTCTTTAGTGACTTTAATGAATGGGCTGCGGTCTTCCCAGCTGACTCTGTACGTGGTAGGATTGCTCTCTATCGTGCGGCAGGGCTGTGCATAGCCTGGAGGGTTTATGCCTGCTGGCACGTAGCGATAACCAACGCGGTTGACACCAATTAATTCTGTTTTGAAGTACTCTGAGCTTTCGGCGACTGGCACAAAGTTAGGGCCACGAGAAATAGATAGTATCGGGCGAGAATGAAGGTCTGCACGGGAGAACAGCAGTCTGTTTTCATGTTATGGCAGTGATGCATCGTTATCGACAGACTGGTCAGCATGGATGCAACATGTTCAGCTCCGAGCACAATAAGGATGACATACTCGGGTGGATTTACGCCATTGGGATTCCCTGGATCTGAGGGTGCAGGCGAGGCTGCTGCCTGATGTGCTTGACGTTTTCGTTTGCGGTGGGCTGCTGGCGGATGTGCAGCGGTGACAGGAGCAGATGAAGTGTTTGCTGTCGTTGATGGTGCGGGTGCGGTTGGTGCGGGTGTCGAGGCGGGTGTTGAGGCGGAGGTGGTGGGTTGATTGGGTTGAGGAGTGGACTCGGGAGGAGAGGACATGATGTTGTGGAGAGAACGTGACTATCCCAGTTTTGGACGGGACCGCTGCCCTATCGCCCTTCACTGCAAACATTCACTATGGCTACTCTCAGGTGCGCGATATTTTATCTCTATTCTCTCCTGCTTCACCAGTCTTGTCGTTTCAAGGCGCATCCAAAAGGTACGCCCACTATATCTGGTCTCACAATGGATGTGGCGCTGAACGCACGACCAGGAGATTAAGGACCTCCAAGCACGGCCGATCGATGTATGATATCCTCTGCATTGTTTCTAGCCAGGGCCACGTACTAACTGTCCGGTTCCGCCAGGGTGTTTCCGTTGAACCCAAGGAGGATAACTTATTTGAATGGCAATGTGCGATCAAGGCTGCAGTGAGCACGATACCGCGCTTCCTGCAATTATAATTGGATATTGAATGATGGCCAGTCTGACTCCCCGTACAAGGGCGGCACCTTTCACTTTACCCTATCCTTGCCCCAGAACTTTCCATTCAAAGCGCCTACTGCAAGTTCCCCGCACATGCGCCTTGACATGCCTGACCTTTTCCATACAGGTGACGTTTACCACCAAAATATACCATCCTGGCATCAACGAGGAGGGCAGCATCTGCGTTCCTGTACTCCGAGACGAGGTGCGTGTTCGATCACGGCGATATTCATAAGTCATGACAACTTCATGTCGCAGTGGAAACCGACAGTGACGTTATCGACTGGTATGTTTGAATGCACTTCCGTCCTCGTGCTTGCTAACCTAGCGTTTGGAATAGTCCTTGCTATCATCCAAGAGAAGGTCAACAACCCCAGTCCTGAGGATCCCTTCGAACCAGAAATAGCAGCGGTATGTGTTGGACCCGACTGTCTCGACAACCAAGACAGACACACTGATGTGGACCACAGCTTTTGAAGGACGATAAAGCCAAGTTTTTGGCTACTGCCAAGGAATGGACCAAGAAGTGAGTGTTGTCCTGATATCCAAGTAGGTCTGGAATCACAATAACTCGCTTCCAGATACGCCAGCTAAACAATGTAGTGTACAAGAGCGTGTAAGAATGGGGTGTCGTGTATTTGCAATGAATTTGAAATGAAAGCGTGGAGTTCCTGAGCTCCATGTAGTCTGCTATGTCGTGGCAAATTGACGGGGACGGATGTCCTGTGATGAGAGTCTGGTAGCTAGGTTGCAATTCGCTCTCGTCATCCGCTCCTTCAGTGTCCACAGACCCTTTCTCCGCATTGTGAATAATTTCCGGTGAGCCCAATGTGCGCACGATAACGAGAACACGGCCGGTGTCTTCTAACGCGGAGAGGGATTCATCTAGCCTCATTCTGTGTTGATCCTTCCAACTCGTGTTCACCACGTTGCCAGTCCTTTCCTTTCCCATCGTCTTCATACATTAGAATTGTCCAACCAACGTGCATAAAACGAGGGACTTGCTGCGCCCAATATGCATCGTTTTCGGCAAGTAGCTCTTCATCTCCTCCCTGAATGCAGATCTGTTTCTCACCAGTCGCTTGATTCACCAGCAAAAAGTCGGAGACGAATCCCAGTCCACTTGCCGTTTCCACTCATCCAGAACACAATAACGGGTCAGACGCCCTTCCAGAACTCCCCCCTGCGAACGACTTTAGGACTTCCTTAATCCTACCAGAGTATGTCATTCACACCCTTCCACCTGTCAATTGTTCTCATCAAGGGCTGAATGTTCTCTCTACCCTCAACAACAGTCTGTCACGACGGTTTTCCCTCTTACGCCCAGCTTCCGGTGAACCTGCCGCTTCCGAGGAATATAAAGGTCGATTTGCAGAGCAGAGGGCGCGTGGAGCAGAAAGTCAGATTACCGAGGAAGAGGAGGACATGATTTTTGCAACCATAGGACGCTTCCGTTCCAGAAATGCAGTTACACCAGCTTCATCAGACAATATATCAGAGGGAAATAATTCGACACGACAATCCGTGCTCTCTTCAACAACCGTGACCTCCTCGGTTGCACCGTCTACGACTTCATCCACACCGAGTGGGCGCTCGACCAAGAGATATAGCAATAACTTATTCGGTTCAGGCAAATTCCGTGATTATACATATTTGAGGAGTGTCGCAAAGCAGCAACAGCAAAGTCGCCCTCCTCCCACAGACCCTTCTTCCATTGTTCGCGGACAAACCACCGCACCAACGGTAGCGGACAGTTTACGGTCCCTGTCGCCCGCTTCTTCAGCATTGATACAATCAAGCGCAAACGAGAAGAGTCCATCAGTCCAATCTGCACCCTTGATACCACCGGCGCCTTACGCCGATTCCTCTTCCTCCCTCACTGACCACAGTACAGGCAGGGTGTCTCCACTGCTGGCCACGGCACGAGAACCACTGGGCATCGCAGAGGCAATGAAAGAGATAGAGGAAGAGAAGGAGGGGGAGACAGGAGAGAATGACGATGAAATTCTTATGCCTCGTTCACCGGTTGGAGGGCGCGGAGGAAATGAGCAGTCACGTCATGGTCCGGAAGGGGTGAGTAACAATTGAAATGAGCCTGGGAACTTGGAACATAAACCAGAAAACTAACATTCAACGTCCCCAGCGAGGCCTTGAATCGTCACAACCATCTGCATCGCTTGAACCAGGGATGGCCATATCGTCGGACAAACGGGTCCACAGCGCCACAGAGGCGCGAGGCGCATCCCCCATCTCATCGCGCATTGCTCCAGGTTATATACCTGGCATGCCACGTCCCATGACCCCTCGTGATTACGACTTGGATGAGCAACGATCCCACTCCACAACTCCTCGCGCCGCTTCCCCCACTTCATCATCATTCCCAGACGCCACATCATCACCCAAGGCTTCAGGGCTCATGCGTCGCGACTCGGCATCCTCCAACGCCCGACAGGCTTCTCGTCCTTCATCGCCGCATTCTAGCTCCCCGTTGTTCTTGCAGCGGAGCACGAGCGGTGGCAGTGGCCGCTACACCCCTGACAGCAGTCAACGGAACGGCGACACCTTCACGCTCGATCCAGACAATCCATTGAGCATCCTCAACAGACGACGACCAGCCTCCCCATTGGCCAACCCGGTGTACCAATCCATGTCCGTGTCCTCGCGACCAACAACGCCTTCCAACATCACATGGACAATCGGACAAAACCAGAACAATGGCAGTGCCAAGAACGGTACTAGTCACAGCAGAAACGAGAGTTGGACAAGTGATGGTGGCTTCAGTGCAGTAGAATCAGTTAAAGGTCGCGTCCAACACCGTTCTCCAGCACTGCCCGATTCTCCTTTCATTGATCAGGGACACCATCAACCTATGACCACAGCCATCCCTTCAGCTAATGGCTCTTCAGTACCCCTCCGGCCGCCATCCTCTATTTCTGGCATCGATCTTGGTTCACCGCCGCTGACCCCTAGTCGTCTTGGTCGCTCTCCAACACCCACACAATCATTGTCCAGGTCGCCTACATCTCCAACATTTGACATGTCCTCTAAAAATGGAAGAAGAACGCCATCTAAACAGCACGGCTATACAAACTCATTCTCAGCAAGTCCCTTTAACGCCATTTTCTCACCCATCGTGAATTCTTCGCGTTCTTCCTTGGAATCTGAGGGCTCGAGCTACCATTCTACTGATGGAGACACAAAGGATCGTACCCTCGCTTTGTTCATGGACGCCGAACCACAGCCAGCATGGTACGACTTGAGCTCGTCACATTCACAAAGCAACTTGACGACAGACGAGGAGGGAGATGCAGAGGATATTGTTGGGAAATATGCTGGATTGAAGAAGTCGGATTTTGTTGTCATCCAGGAGAAGTTGGTGAGCGTGGCAATGGTGAGGAACTCATCGAACGAGGGTAGAGATCGAGCACCTTCTGTTAGACGACGAAGGCCATCAACGTCTCAGTCCAATTATTCTGTAAAAGATCGTGACCGGGTATGTAGTCCCGTCCCGTTGTCGTCGGGTCCCGCTTATGCGCAGCATGTAGGTAACAAGCCCGCAGCCACGTTCCCAGGCCCCGTCCCCAACATCTACGCCTACCCCTCGTCAATTGCTCAATTCTGTTGTTGATAGTATTGAGTCTCCCAAGGAACCACCGCAACCTACACTACTGACCATTCCTAGCCAGCCTATACTACTGGGAAGCGCAGAAGTTTCTCCAGCTACGCAACGTAATAGGGATCTAGCTCAAGTGCTTTTCGGTCCTGAAGACGAGCCAATTCCTGTTACCGCACCACCAATCCGACCGATTACGCCAACTAATCCGTCCCCCGCGTCCCCGACATTGCCAGACCATCAAGACATTGAAGAGCCTCCAACAATGGCAACGCCACCAGCTTCGCCTTATTTCCTCAAGCGCAATCCTTCGGCCCCAAAAATACCCCAAACACTCCAGGACGAAGAGAAGCTCGCTCGGGAGGTTCAGGAAAGGATTGCTGCCGCAACACAGATGCTCAAAAAGCCGCCAGCGAATGGTCATGTTAATGGTACACCTACTATTCGTAAAAGGATCAACCCACAGCAAATCTCGACGCCTCAACTGATATCCTCATCAACTAGTGTCAATGTTATACCACTTCCAACGCCATCTGAAATATCCCACAATGGTACAACATCATCCAAGATGTCTCGCTTCAAACGTCTTCGTGGTACATTGCGTGCTAAAACAAACCCAACGCTAGAGGAAGCTTTTCAATCCCAACCAATCTTGTCGCCGCCGGCTACTCAAACCGCAGTCTACGACCCCAGTAAACTAAAGGCCCCTGGTGCCACGAGTGCAAGTGCGTCAGAAAGCAGATTCAAGTTGCCCCTACCAAGCCCCCCGGCCTCGGCTACCCCCGGACTCAAGGGATTCATGGCTAGATTCCGCTCCAAGCCCCGGGCCAATACGACAGAGGCAGCTCCAGTGACACCAGCTCCGGCAATCCCGCCTCCGGTGCCATCTCAAGTATCGCCTCAACTACCACCAACACCTCCACGAAGCACTACTCTGAAGGAGGAAAGTGGTCAAACTTTGGATGAGCAACCACAAGTTAGCTTGAATACGCCGCCCACTCAACCTTCCCAACTACCATCAGCGGATTCCCCGATCCCAGCTGTTCACACAAGTCATTCATCAACTGACACAACGGAGTCGTTGAAGGCCTTATTTGTTGCTGCATCGAATTTGGGATTGGATCAAGGTGAACTGAATGCTCTCGTAGCGCGTTCACATTCATCTTCATCAAAGTCAACAGATTGGACGCTACTCTCCAAGAACCCCAGCCCAGCGAGTTCAGGGCAGACAACACAGGAAGACAGCAATGGTGCTGATAATACCGTCCCGAGCCTCCGTTCGGGTGAGCGGATTGTCGCGGATAAGCCATTGACAACTGAAGACCCTGGCAGGTCTGCACTGACTAGCACTATTCCAACTCGAGAGCAAACCAATTCTAGCCGCTCGAGCTCACCAGCGGTACCACAACCACAGCAGCAATCACAATCCCAACTTCAGCACTCACCGAGCACGTCAACTGTGCGCAAGCGCTCGATTCGCAAGGGCGAGAATGGCCGGAGACCCCGAGAAGGCCAGGCGGACTACAACGCGGTCGTACGGCGGACAATTATCGTGCCCTCAGAATTGCCTCCAAATTTCGACCTTGCATCTCTTGTCAGCAAAGCCAACGCCCGACAAAAGAGGACCAGCGCAACTTCACTATCAGCTCGTTCAACACAAGACCGCTCGCCAACTCCACCCCCATCCAGGGCTCCCACCGGTCGCCGATTTTCAGTAGAAGAACCACCGCCAGTTCCGCTCGTTCCGAATGCTGTATCTAATCCCCTTATTTATTCTGCCGCGACGGCCATGTCTTTGAGCAACACACCCGGAACAACTATTAACCAAGCACATCCCGACCCTCACGTTGCGCCTAGTTCAACATCGACCCCTTATGACCCAATGTACGTTATTCACCTCAATTTTCAGACATGGCCACTTAATGGGATCTTTTCTCTTGATAATGGACGCCGCGTTGACACGGGCAGGTATGACTTTCTATCAGGGGCAAGTTTGGCGGGTGAGGATGAGGTGCCTGAAAGCTCCCAACGCCTTTCGCAGGGCGAAGGTCTGGAGGACCTTGAACCTGGAGTGCCTGCATTGGAACTTCTCGAGCTGGCTAATGGGGAAACAATCTGGTAACTAGGGCATTCCTATCTTCCGGCATCCTACTGATTTGACCGAACTTTCCTCTTTGTCGGTGCCTGATGTGCGGCATTCCTAACAGGCAAATTGTCAATGGGTTGCGGACAGATGAAGACGACGATGCTTATAATTCAAGAAACAGCTTTGCCTCTGAATATTCAACAAGAGAGAATGGAGATGGCAGTGCTGCTGGTGGAGGACTACAGGTGTTCGTCAAAGAGCATGGGCGAGCTAACTCCAAGGGTAGTGCCGCCTCCTTCCTTTCGCGTAAAAAGTACCCTCAGGGTAAATCACGTCCGGAGACCAAGGTGAGTAAAGAAAATACGTTTTTGTCCATCTTCCCTCATGTTCATCACCGCTAATGAACTTTGTCCCTTGTTACCTACCAACCTTCATCATATTCTTCCCAAACCTTATCTCCTTGGGCTTCAATTTTCTCAATCCCACAGGTGTACTACAGTTCCACGGCACAAATAGGACGTTTGATTGAGAATCTTTCACAAGGGATGGATGCAGGGTCCTTTAATTTCCTTCCAGCTCACCGTGTTCCTGATGCTGGTCATTCCAAGTCTTCGTCAGTTTCCACAACGGCAACAGATGCTATGCAATGGACAGTGGAAGAAAAAGTAGATCATATGTTCAGAACCATCAATACACCGCCGCCACCACCACCGCAAGCTGCCTAATTTCTCTGCCTTAATAGATTGCGCTTTGCTTCCCTTCACACCCTATCGTAGCTGGTCATCGTCTTGTTATCTTATTGGCATTCATTATCAATCCCCCAATCCCCCACGCCTATGCCCCATCGTGCGTTCTTATCATCCCTTGACTCCCCGAAATCTCCTGGTCTGTACAGTCACTTCTGCTGATCTAGTTCTTTCCCACTCATTCCACGACTCAGCTTATCTCCTTTATGCATACTAATCACCATTGCTCAAGTTCCTTTCTCGCATGCGCGCTTTATTGTCGTTTTGGGTACATAAATTTCGTTTGGCTCTACAGATATTGGGTTACGCTTGTTACGATGGTTATGAATCACTCGACAGACGATTGACCAGATGAATGGGTCGTAATTACGGACAAAAATTAAATCCTTTTGGGTGATACCCGGTCCAAGAATGTTGCTGTTTTTAGTTATCCTTCTTTTTCACTTGCTCGTCTATGTACATGATCGCGGTCAGCAATTAATTCTATCATATGCCATACAAATCTACCCAGCGGTTCAAACACAACGCCAATAGAGCCTCCACCAGAAGGGTGTCATGAACAAAGGTGTACTGGAACAAACCGTAGGCAAAGCCTACATACGTGTTATGCGCACAGCGTTGGAATATGGCTATTCTGTCGTTATTCGACGCGTACAGCTGGAGATTGGGGATACCAGGTGCCACGAGGGTCAGTAAAACAATCGGAAGTGTTGTAGAGGCGTAACGGCATCAGAGGTGATCGTAGAGTTGGGCAACGAGATGCCGGAGTTGATTGGAAATGGAGTAAGCGAAACAGCACGAGGTCCAGGGAAATGAAATAGAGATGGCGAGCAAGGGCATTGAGGGAAAGGAAGTCACGGTAACCAGGAAAATACGGCAGGGAGCAGTAGGCACCCATGGCAGATTGGTGAATGGGATACCCGCCGATCAGAACGAGGGTGAAGGAAGAGGGTGAAGGTTTGAGAAGATAAAAGTTAGGTGAGTAAGCGACCGTAGGGCACATGGTCAGGTTTTCCACGCATGGACACACATAGAGATGGTCCAAGGAAGTCCAGCACCAGCACATTTAAGCGGTCAGGTGAGGGTGGAGTTGGGTGGGCGACGTCCATACATCAGGTAAAATCAACGGCATGATTATTTCGCCCCAAGGACAAGGGAAAATAGCAGGAGACGCAAGACACAAAAGGGCATAGCGGACAGCCAAGCCATGTGTGAAGACGTGTGTGCGGGATTGTGGGAGGGATAAAGTGTATAATTCAGTCTGGGTCGGAACCAGGAGAAAATGGACCTCTTCACGTACATCATAGGACGTTGGGTTGTCGCGGCACCTTCGCCATTCAAATCTATTCCCGTCCGCGGATAGGAAAGCTCTGGCGCTAGACAAGCAAAGGGGAAAAGTCGGAGACCGGAGATCAGTTACCCAGTGACGGAATTGGCGTTTAGATAGATGGGGTGGACCGCAAGTTGTTCAAGACGAGTAGGGTCAGCCTTGGGCTGGACTGAACACATGACCCAAAGGAAGGGTGCCAGAGTAACGGACACGGTGGAAGGGAAGGGATGATTTACTTTGGGGTGCCACCGGCCAGCAGTAAATGGGACATTGGCAGCTGACGACTGCCAATGGTTACGCTGCCCAGATGATTTCCTGGATTCCATTCAAGATGGGCGCAAATCTCCTTGTTGTTTCTGTATATCTGTCAATAAGGGTTATTGGGTTAGATCTCATTCGTCACAGGGATTGTCCGAAAGGAGGTGAAATGTTCCGGGTAGGTGGATTTACGATCGTGGTTAGGTACAAGGGGAAAGGTGTTCCATAACTACACCATCGATGAAACGCATAGAGTAAACTTGATTCTAGGCTGCCCTGTAGCGTAATGGCGCCAATTTGTACCCACCAGTGGTCGGCCATGCCTGGGGCCCGTGTTTGGGCGCTAACCACAGTGACAGCCCATGGCGAGGAGGAGGGTGCAGGGAGCGCGGCGTACCGTTGTCCGTGTATTTGGCATAATGCCCCGATCTGCGGTTTCAAAGCAGAAGTAGACAGGCTTGACGTCTTCGCCAATGATGATGCAACAGCGTGGGTCGTCTCTGCCAGTAAAGAAAAGATTATAGGTGGTTGCCATTAATTGACTGGCAGGTGAAATAGTGTTCGAAGGAGTGCAGGATTGCTGGAGAGAAAGAGAGAAGACAAAAAGGAACCTTTGAAACGTTGCGATTTTTCTTTCTTATTACCGTGTTCTTGGGGTCACCGCTTTTATAATCTCCAGATCCACGCAATTCGTGATGAGCCCTGGAGGAGAATTCATCCTCCCTCCTTGGTTATCCATGACCCCTTAGTCAAAAACCCCGTTGTATGATAGGTGCCGCCTCCGGGATCATGGGAACATTATTATCGATAGTCGCTCAGGAAGGTAAGAAGCCGTCTGAGAGACCTAAGGTCTAGGTAAGGGATATGGTGTGTGGGGATGCGGTTTGATGGAGCAAACCGGCCGGGAATTTGAATGTGCAACCACGACATTGCGTTATTTCCTTGGTTTTTTTCTTGGACGGGTGTCGAATACAGGAAGAAACGATTGCTAGCATGGGCTTGCTTGCTAGCAATGCACGACACATTCGAATTGCGGATGGCCCCAGCCTCTGGACAGGAATCTGGGAAGAACTCGTCAAAACCACTGCCAACTAAAAGTTTAAAAGCCACTGGAAATCGCCGAACCAATGCCCAATGCAGCTCCCATCGTACCGGACACCTGGCTGTGGCCACGTTTTGCTATCGTGGCTTGTACCTTGCAGGCATGTTCCTTCCCAGTCGGATTGCAATTGCGATCATATGAGCATTACCACGCCTCGTGCGACATCAACCTCGTTGATTACCATGGAAAGACAACCGCACAACCCCGTAACAATGTAAAATAGGAATGACATGTTCACGATAACGAATTATGAGTTGACTTTCCAAAGGGGGCGCTTCTTCAGTTTCCGGGTAACATGGACCGCACTTCCTCCGAAATTAGTACCTCCTCCAAACGCAAGCACCACGGTTTCCTCTGCTCCCGTTCCTCGTGCGATGCCATGTTTCCTCAATTCAATAGCATCTTTCGCAAATTTAAATCTCGCTTGGTCGGTACCTATTGCATTCAATGTCAGTCGCAGGGACTGATGGGATTGGGAGAAGAAGACTCGACGGCGCGCACCAATTTGGAATGTCGGTGATTCAACCGCGGTTTTGAACATCTCGAACGGGACAAGCGAAAAGACGTGGAGGAGTACGTCTCGACCTTGTGACCCGTCTAGAACACCCGGCAACGTGACCACGAGGAAGTGAAATACATCGTCCCTCAGTTTTTGTGCGTAGAGTCCAAAAATAGAGGGCTGGGGAAGCTCTGGGGCGGTGGTGCCCTCTTTTTGTGACGCTGAAGGAAGGGACTCCAAGAACTCCACCCAGCTGCTAATTGATTCGACTGACAATGACTGCCGGCAAGCTTCGTATGCATACTGACAGAGGTCCTCCATACCCCCTAATAAGCAACCTGCTGCCAGCACGGCTCGCGCGTTCTCGGGTCGAATAAGATTAAGGGAAACAGCAGAATATAGATACCCCAGAGCTGTATAGTTTCGTGAACGTTTACATAATAAGCATACCAAGAAAAACCCCAGTACAATAATACATACCGATGGCAAAACCCTGCATTGGTTCCCAAGGCGTTCAGCAAATGCGAGGCACCGGCCGCCCATGAAGTTACCTACCTCTTGCGTTATTTCTGGCTCCTGATCGAGATTTACATAGATGGTTCGTTGACCATTTCCCTGTGGTGTGGTTGACATCAAGTGCGCGAGATATGGTGAACGTGATAATATAATTGCATGAAGACGGTAGATAGTTTGGTGTACATGCTAGTGATTATACGCATCAGCCTTACGCAGAGTGAAACGAGCAAGTGACGTACCAGCACGGTATCTGCATAGTTCTGAGGTATGCAGAAGAGACTCAGACGACCTGGACATATAGTTTGGCGCCTTGGACTTACACCCGTTTGGAAGCCTGAATGGTACAAGTGGTGGATAATCTCTTCGTTGTGGGATTGGTATGGGCGGCTGAGTTCCACCAGAGAATGGTCAATCGACACCCGACTGGATGCAGAGTTATAGAAACCCACTATTCGTATCCATTGGCTGGGTGGGCGGATGATGGGAGACTATCCATCCCGTCGTACGAGTCCACCACGGACCTGGCACCCTCACTGCGCTGAGAGGCGCCATTGAGTGAAGTTGGGGCGTGACCGTTGAGTGAAGAGGTCGAAGGCAACGACGACATTATTTCTAAAGTTCAAAAGCAGATATACAGAGCAAGCGGAAGCAATTAGGAGGGGAATGTGGGGAATAGAGGCAACCTGAAAACAAACGACCAGAGCGCCTTTCTCGGTCACGCATACGTCACACCGCGTCCAGTCACGTTTAGTCTGAGCAAGTCTACATCAATACAAGCACCATTCAAGCATATCATTTAATGTTAGGATTCTCCCATAAGTGCCATCCGAGTCGACGTGCGATTCAGCCTCTCCAGCCTCCTTCATGCAAACAAATTTCGCCATCAGGTTGTTTGTTATCCCCTTCGATGCTGCAGCGCGTCCCTGAATTGGTGGGTAAAGTGGCGGCGGACTGGAATAGCGCGTTGGTGTGGCTGGGTCCAACGATTCTATGATCTAGATCATCCGTTTGTCCACGTCAGTCCACATTACGCGTACACAGGTCGTTGCAGTGTCAATAAGAGGTCAACGAACCATATGTGATCTGTCCGACGCAAAGTGTTCGACATATTGCTGTCCGGGAACCACCCTGAACAAGCTGCGGAGATAACAGATCAGCGAGACGCAAGGATAAAGCTCATCGACTTGCCTTTGTACCTTGTCGTCGACCCACCTCGAGAACGTTTGACACAAGTAATCTAGAAACAGCAACTCGTATGAAATAGACCACTAGCAAATTTCTCTGATACAAACCAACAAGGGAGGTGGGTGCTTGTAGTCAAAGTCATACACCCAGGTTCGAGATTCCCCCGTTCGCGCCGGCGTGCCCTCACCCCCTGTACCCTTTAGTCTCAAGACAAGGACAACATGATAATCCCACACAACAGGGCTGTCTTCATCTCTCGCTAGTTTCTGCTGCCACAATGCGACCTGCGACGATTGTCAGTTGCTTCCAGTGATTTCATCCGTCGACGAACCGTCTTTGAGTGATTGGATATGAAGATCACAAAGGGTTCCCAGTCCGCAGATGCGCGTACGTCCTCAAGAAAGTGCTTGCATAGAAGATATACGTTCTCCTCGCAATAACAAGATGTGTAGATGCTGTTCGACGGGAGAGGTGGTGGTAATGGCACCATAAGACCTTATAAGGTATCTTTCAATTAATTTTGATAATGGGAAACGCTGGCCATTGTGACGTATCTAATTGACTATTCCATCCTCCAGTGCAATTGAATCGACACAGCAAGAGCTAAGGCATCACGTACACAAAAAAGATATACAAGACGAGCGGAGCGAGATGAAGAAAGAAGGGTATGTTATTCGGTTTTGTCTTTTCGACCTCTCTTGGAAGTATCCACTCCAGAAGCTCACAATACAGTATCCCCAAAAATCGTCCAGCAGTGAAAGAAGCTTCCTCGACAGCAATGGAATGGTATACGAAGCTATATCCGGGGTAACGGATTCGAATCAGGCCACCGCTTTCATTTCCTCGATTACGAGACCGAGGAGAACACCCCCATATATTCGAGCAGGAGGCGGCTAGAACGGCTATTGCTTCTTAACGAAGCTAAGATTCCCGCTCATACCCCGCTGCTGTCCCTTCTTTTTTAGCACAAGATCCGGGGAAGCTGCTTCCTGCCTAAATGGCACGAAAATAGGTGGCTTTCTGGGCTTGGGGGGCAAATTCGACTGTTGCGATTTGCTATGTGCGTTCGATGCGTCCAAGGGTGACGAGTTAGAATCGTGGGTCAGGGTTGTGTTCATAGCCGCGTATGGTATTGCCCGAGGTGAATGTATCGGCGGGTTGCTGTACATTGACGAGGAGCTCTGAGCGGATGTCGAGGAAGATATAGATTGAGACGAGGAGGGTGACGAGGATGTGGAGATGTCCTCGTTTCCGGAACACATTGGCTCGAAGTCATCGTGTGGTGCGCTGTCTTGTTTGCGAGGGATGGGGATTGGATATTGGGAAGGAGGGGGAGGCGGGGCCATAAGACCGGATATATTGGTGAATGGATGCGTGGCGAATGGGTCAAAGCCCTCGAGCAACGATGATGGAGACATTTCGTCGTCGTGTTTTTAGTTTGAGTTGGTGAGGAAGTAATGTGGACAGCAGCAACGGAAAGTTCGCCTGTTCCGGAGTTGGTGGGTATTTGTGGGGATATAACGAGGGGGTCAGCTGACAATGCTGTGGATGAGGAGAGAAACTCGAACTTTGGCCCAGAACGAGGAAGGATCGCGCTTTTATGGAGTCTGGGGCAATGGATGGGATATTAGCGAATACGGCCGGTTTAAATGGACAAACCCCGGCGGATCATAAGTATGATCACATACAAATACACTTTATGCTTTGAGTTATTATTACGGCTTCGGGTCATATACTCGACTGTACGCTCGCTGCATGATAACAGCAGCCTCAAACTCCCTTGTCTTGCCCTTCAAAGGAATGTTTCTATCCTTTAACAAAGGCATCTATCTAGAATATCTTGGCCCTTCTTTGCAGGCTGAGAACTCGCTCGGAGGTCGTGTTGTGCAACCACATTTGTTGCTGCACACAAGATCGAGATGCTCCCCTGGAGAATCCTCGGGCGACCTTCTATTGCCTCCTTCGACTTCCTCTGGACTTGTTTTCACGTGTTCGTAAAAGCATAAATGTTACTGCCCCCAAGTCGTATGATAACACGCTCGTTCGACGAGCAGCAATCAACCGAAAAGACATGGGTAACTTCTGCAAATGAGATGTACAACAGTGCAATGTTCGCGGGAGAAACAATGTGCATGGGCGCGCTGCAAATATAGTCGGTGCTGATCTCATGGAACTTTGGCTGACAGGCCCGCTGGCAGGGTGCTGTTGTCTATGCCACCCTTGGCGATGGAAAAGAAGATGTAGGTTCATATCCTCGTTTAGTGGGTCAGGTGACCCTCGGACACAGATGGATTGACGGCGAGGTGCCTTATCCACGTCCTGGACACTTCGCAAGTGGCATCCAACATTCAAGCAAGTAATGACCGGTTGACAGAACCATGCGAATGCAATATGCGCGCGCTGAGCTTATTGTCGCCGAGGTCATATATAAATAATATGCCCCAACTTTTGTGCATGCTCATCCACAAGTAGAGAAGGGTCAACTCACGCCATGGCCATGGTCTGTGTAACCCCAGGACGAGTCACGGCGTTCATCAAGCCGCGCTGCAGCACTTACGAACAGGTTCTTGCTTCTCCTGACACACCAAGTGCCCATCAAAGTCACTCGCCTTCCCATTCACATTCCCACTCTCCTCGGAGGCAGTGGCACGGGAGTATCGATTCCTTCACACCCCAGCAAACAACTTGTTGATGCTCCGCATTTGACTTTGAGTCAGAAATAGCAAGAACTCTGGCGCCTGGGTATCGTCACCCCGTGTGGAGTAAACTTCGCTCCTGAGAACCTCCACTCATCTTTTACGTCCTGCCACCCACCCTTGTGTCTGTATTACAGGTACAGAGCGGAGGCATCCTGGTACGGCCGGAACTCGAGCCATCAACTCGCCCGTGGCGCAGGTTCGTCCAAGTCGTTAACCAACTTCATCAACATGCTTCACTCTAGTTTCTGAATGCTGAAATCGACATGCGTTTCCTGCATGGGCATGAACAACTCTGACCATCAGAATCGGGGCCTGGATTGAAGTTTATGGGTCCTGAAGCAAATGAGTATATGTAGGGTGAGACTTTGATGAGAAGAGACAAAGGTGCAGCTCAGGAGTGTACAAGGCAAGGGTCACAGAAAGCATTGGATAAGCTCTATTAGGCGACATTATTAATGATTAGATAGCAGACATGCTACACTACCCAGCTGGCGTCTAATATCTTGGTAATCCACATCGTGCGCTATTTTCAATTATGAGGTTCAATAGCAAGTGAACACAAGAAAGGTGGCTTACTGTCTTCTACTTCTCCCCATCTTTCTATCTGGCTGTCCACCTCTACTGATGCAGCTTTTGCAGCCTCTTCAACGGTAAGATGCTTCTTCACTAGGGCCAGGCCAATGATGAAGGATTTGGTGGCATAGGTTGCACGCTCCATTGCTACCAAGATGAATTAGTAATTAAGACTTCATTCAATGTGGATCCGTCGTACCGGCCATCTGCCATGCATCAAAGCCCTTGAGTGCGGCCTTTAATTTAGCCTTTGTAGCCGCTGGTTGCTCATTAAACAATATTGACCCTGCTTTCTTTACTTCAACGTCAAAGGTCTCCTGCACCCATTGCAACAATGGGTCCCAGTGTTGTTCTTGTAGTCGTACGAGTGGCGGGGGATCATCTTGATAGAAACTAAAGCAAGTTTAAGGTGAAGGCGCTGGAAGAAATTCCAAAAAGTGCTCACCATATTGTATCGGTGTCAAGGTATTTGATCAATGCCTCTCTGACCTGCTCGCGTGACTCTTCGCTTTGCATTGCGTCGATAGCTCTAGCTGCGAGAGAGGTCTGCAATAATGTCAGTGTATGCGTGTGCAGTTTAGCAAGGAGCTTGCCATTGGTAGTGCATGTGGCTTCAGGAAAGTCTCTTGGTGATCCCATTCTGCGGCAATGAGTGTAGCCAAAAGTGATTTGTTCTTGGGAAGGAGGAGTGGCCTGCCACCGGGAGTTTTCAATGGTCGGTTATCCAAAGTAACTGCATATGAACCATCGCGCGTTGCAATGCCGACATCTTTCCAGAATCTCTTCAGAGTTGCTTCAGCCCCTGTGCGATATCGAGGTCAATGCATCTGGCCAACCCGAAGACGACGTGCACTTACTGTTCGTTTCTGTGACGGGTGGTCCATCGGGGGTTGCGGCTGCGGCTGCAGCCTGCAGCCTCCGTGCTGAGTGGTGCAGAAAAGCTGCAGGCGTCGGGGAGAGCCTCTTCAAGGAGAATATGAGATGAGTCGAGGGAGCATAGTGTCGAAGTAACGCGCCTGGCCACATTCCCGAAGTGTCCAACTGACGCAACACCCAAAACTTGCCAGATTCCGTGTTAAAAATCACGTGATCCGGAGGTAAAATCCAAAAAGGAAAGCTGGCTGCCTCATTACTCGACCCCGCGACGCGCTCGACGTGATGGCGTCCTCTGCACGAAAGGCGAGCGGTTTGGGTGCAAATCAACCACGAATATCTTCCTTCTTTGCCTCAACCCCATCAGCGACTGCGAAGCGCCGTGCTTCATCCCCGATTGACTTGACCAATGACAGCGATCTTGAGGAGCCACCAGCCAAGAAATCTCGCAGTGAGCTCCATAGTACGACTGCTGCTACATCCCCTCAGCGAGATCAATCAAGCTCGCAAAAGAAGGGTGCCAGTGCCATAGAGCAATGGCGCTTCGCACCACACTCCCCTGAGAAACGTTCGCCCAAGACACAGAAGCAACTGGACGTAGAGAAGAGTCGCAGGGAGGAGTTTAGGAAAAGGCTGCTAATGGATAGCGAGAAGTTTGCACGCAAACCGCCCGATGAAACAGCTCCAGATACCGAGGAAGAGAAAAGTGAAAGTTCAGGTGACGATTCGGACCAGGCCTGGAAGGAATTGAGCGCTCTGTTTTCGAACAAGGGCAAAGGTAAAGCGACGAAAGGGAGAACGCAGCCCCCTGCCAAACGAGGCAGTGCCAAAAAGGCAGAGGTTATTGGTCCCAGCGGCCAGCCTTATACACCCCTTGAACTACAAGTGCGTAGATGAATTGTCTATTAACCATGATCACAGAGCAGCTTGTAGGTCGTACAACTGAAGAAGGAGAATCCTGGTACGGTTCTTATGGTTGAAGTCGGTTATAAATACAAATTTTTTGGAGATGACGCGGACGTGAGTGACTAATGGCTTAAAAACGCCTGTACTAATCTTTCCTAAAGATTGCTGCCAAAGAACTTGGAATGGTTTCATTTAATGACCGCAATTTTCTCGTCGCCTCTATTCCCGTTCATAGACGTGATGTCCACTTAAAGAAGTAAGCCCATCAGTTCGGGCACTCGCTTCAGTTCTAAACTATGTAGGCTTCTGGCACAGGGTTATAGGGTGGGCATCGTCAATCAAGTCGAAACTGCGGCTCTGAAGAAGGCTAGTGAAAACAGAAATGCGCCGTTTGAGCGACGTGTTACACACCTGTATACTGCTGCAACGTGAGTTATGGTACATAGTCAAGGAAACAAGGGTTGACTGAGTGCCCAGTTATGTGGACGAATTAACTTCTGTGGACGATCAAGAGCGCTACACCCCACCACCGTTTATGTGCTTGATGGAGCAGAATAAAACGACTAACGGCTCTGATGTTTCTGTTGGTATGATTATCATCTGCCCAAGTACTGGGGATGTGGTTTGGGATGACTTTGACGGTAAGAATTATTGTGTGAGTAATATGTTTCTGACTAATTCTTGCGAGCAGATGGACCGATGAGAATTGAACTAGAGGTACAGCTCTCACATCCATGTGGTCCATATCTTACACTACGCCCCGTAGACACGCTTGGTTCATACCAGGCCTTCCGAATTGTTGTTACCACAGGAGGGCCTGTCAGAACCCACAAGTAAAATGCTCTCACATTTTACTGGGTACGTGCAGGTGCCAGTAATGACAGTATGGAATTGAACTAGGCCATAGTGTCTCGACCACAGGGAAACGAACGAGGACTGAATTTATTGATCAATTACTATCCTACGATGACGCGTTTTCTCTCGTATCTGACTTCTATACTGACAAGAAGGCCATCATAGCTTCCGAGAGCTTCAGATCCGGTAAGTTGGATCGCAATAGCTGAGAATTGGACCAATCACAAATCTAACAGGAAAGCTGATGGCGACTATCGTCGATCTCCCAAAGCGCGTCGTGATAGCGCTTGCCCACGCTATAAAATATCTCTGTGCATTTGGCATTGCAGATGCTTTTTTGGAGACTCAGTTTTTCAGTAGATTCACCAGCAGAGCGCATATGCTCTTGGCCGCAAATACGCTAACCAATTTAGAAATTTATCGAAATGAGACGGACCAAACGGTCAAGGGTTCGTTGGTATGGATTCTTGACAAGACTAAGACCAAGTTCGGTGCACGGTTGCTCCGCAGTTGGGTGGGGCGACCATTAATTGATAAACGGTACGACAATTGACTACTAGTCCAATTTTTCGTCCTCACGCACTCTTGATAGGGCTTTGCAAGAGCGCATAGATGCTGTGGAAGAAATCCTATCAAGTTCCTCAGAGAAATTAGTGGCCTTGCGCCAATTACTAAGTACGAAGAATTTCCCTGATCTCACAAAGGGATTATGCCGAATACAATATGGCCAGGTGTGTGTCTGAGCAACGCTCCTTTCGAAATGCTCACCTCTTGCGCTTACTCTAGTGTACGCCTGAAGAACTGGCCAAGTTGCTGCCTGCATTTAATCAGGTGGCCCTGGCATTTGAACCCGGTGAAGAGAACACGTTCAAGTCTGTGCTATTAAACGAAATCATAACCTCCCTTCCCAAGCTTCGCGATTGCACGAAGAAGCTGCTTGGGGCAATCTCTTTGCGCAAGGCCGCCGAGGGGAGGAAGGATGAAATGTGGACAGACCCTGAACGTTATCCCGCTATCGATGATGCCAAAGTGGTGGGTCGCTTTTAGTTTAGTGGTGACTAGCGGGATTAACCATGAAACAGGGCATTCACGCTGTGGAGGCTGAATTGATGGACGAACTCAAGACGAGTGAGCATGTTGTGGCTCTTAGACTAATAGTCACTCAAAACCATCCTTAGTCCGGAAGTTGCTCAAAATGCCTTCCTTGAAATACACAACAGTGGCGGGGGAGGAGGTGCGTCGAGTTGTTGTATCTGAGGTTTCCACTGATCGTCTCCTAGTACCTCATTGAAGTCAAAAAAAGTGAGAATCGCCCTATTCCCACTTCTTGGATCCTAGTTTCCAGGTTCGTGGTGGCTTCATGACATTATGGGTTGCTATGACGTCGCCTTGCAGAACTAAAACCCTTGCAAGATATCACCCTCCTAGTGTCAAAGCTAAACTTGAAGAAAGGGCCCAATTCCAGGAACTACTCCAAGTAATCTTTGACTTGTCCCTAAATTGGCGTGGACTAACAGGTACACTGGTAGATCGAATCAAACAGGGGTTATCGAGCATTCTTGGAGGAAATTTCTCAGGAACATTACACCATTATGAGGGAGGCCGTGAATAAACTCGCCTTGGCAGACTGTTTGATAAGCCTTGCCCTGGTGGCTCTTCAAGATAACTACGTCAAACCAGAATTCGCTGACGATGATACCCTTGAAATTGTCGATGGTCGTCATCCTATGATTGAGGTCATTCGTCCTGACCCATTCGTTCCTAATACAATCTCGATGGGTGGGGACCATCCAAGGAGCAAAATAATCACAGGACCTAATATGGGAGGGTGCGTTCACGCGTCGTATATGTCTATATGCGCCGTAGCTCATAGCATGCCACGCACTAGGAAGAGTTCCTGCGTCCGCATGGTTGCTCTCGTAGCTATAATGGCTCAAATAGGCAGCTACGTGCCTGCAAAATCTATGAAGCTTGGCTTATTAGACTCAATACTGACACGCATGGGAGGTGAGTAGCAGTATACATAGAACATGACACAAATGTCTGATTTATTTCATAGCTTCTGATGACCTTGCCAGAGGGCGTTCTACGTTCATGGTGGAAATGTCGGAAACAAGTGATATCCTCCGAACAGCAACTGAAAGGAGTCTAGTTATCCTTGATGAGCTTGGTCGTGGTACCTCAACGTTTGACGGGGTATGTTGCATGAATTGTCAAGATAATTTGTTATTCAATGCTTGTTAGATGGCAATAGCGGATGCGACACTGCATCAATTAGTCCAAGTGACCAAGTGCAAAACCTTGTTCATTACACACTATCCTTCAATAGCGGCCGATCTTGAGAAGAGGTTCCCGCTTGACGTGGAGAACCTTCACATGAGTTATGCCGCTGATACTCGTATAGATGGGACTAGAGAAATAACTTTCCTCTACCAACTAATCAAGGGTCTTGCTACAGGTCAAACAAGCCTCATTCACCCGCAACCAGACTTGTACTAACCACTTCGCAGAATCCTTTGGTATCGAATGCGGAAGATTAGCCGGTCTTCCGGAGAAGATACTCGCCGTAGCTGCTGAAAAGGCTTCTGTCATGCAAGATGAAGTGAAGCAGCGCAGAAAACACAATCTGTACGTCGACGTCGATTAGCTCCGTTCCGCGACGATGCTTATCGTGTTGTCCATGTAGCATCCTCAAGGGCATACAACTACTCAAACAGTCTATACAGACTACACAGCCACCAAACGCACTTGGCGACTTGCAGGTGTTGGTGGACTCCTTACAACTATCAACAGAGAGCGACTAGCTCTTATCCTTTTTATGTTTTTTATGCTTTCCCATTCTACTTCCACCCTCATCACCCTCTTCGTCCGCCACTTTCCTCTTCCCTGGGGCTGCTTTGCCTTGTCTTTGGGGCTCAGAGCTGATTTTCTGTGCCAGTTGAACCACCTGCTCGCACATCTTACGGAGAGCTGGGGAAGCCTTGTATCTAGTGGACTGGCTCAGCTTCTCCGCAACTGATGTCCATTTATCTGGTAACCATGCATGCTTGGATAATGGTACTTCCGTAGATGAACTAGATAATATTCGTTGTGTTTGTCGAATTGCAATTAATACCAGTTTGAATATATCTTTGATTTGAGCCGCGGAGATATCCAGTTGGTTCTCGCAAGCCTGTATGATGGGCAACGAGGTCTTGGCTTGCAAATGACCCATGAACTGGATGGCTTCTGCATTATGTTCTGGCTGTTATGGCGTGAGTTCAGTGAAGGCTTCAAACAAAAAAACATCCATTCAACTTACAAATGATGGCAGCTGAGAGATGATGATTTCCAATATTCGGTATGCCTGACATCGTCTATAAAGGTTGACCGCCTTCTCTGCTTGTTCAAGAAGGTGATCGCGTAAGGACCAAGTATGCTTAGGGCATCGTCGAGCGAAGTCGAGGAAGAATTGTGTATTCAATGCAGAGTTCTTGCGTGTTAAGTAGTCGGTGAGGGATTCACGGTATTGGTCGATTACACTACCTTCACCACCTAAGCTATACAGTATTTTCGAGAGGAATATGCTGCATTGGCTTAGGATAGGAAGAAGCTCAGGTGAATGAACTTTACGAGCACGGATATGAATTGTGTTTGATATTTCAGTAACACCCTCTTTTGTCAATCCCTTAACAGGCATTTCCTTGGCTTTGCCGATACGAGATCGTAGGATACCCTTTGCCTTGTCAGACAGCTGACGCTCGTCCGAGCTCGTGCCAGCTATAAGCTCGACAAGAGGTATGACGAATCGCACAACGTGATTGCTGGTAGGTTGCTTGTGGAGGAATATGTCGACTAGATCAAGTACCCGATTCTTGAAGTGGGTTGCTTCTCGCTGGGCATTAGTATCTTAGCAAATAAATTGAGTTGTGCGTATTTTCGTCGACTGAAGACACTGCAAACACACCTTTTCCCGCCCTTTTTTCAGTTGCTCGGGCCCGGAAAGCTGAAGCAATCTGTTCGTCAATGGCCATCATTTGGTCATCATCCATCAACTCTTCATCGGATTCGTCGCTTAATGCGGCAGCACCATTGATACGTAACGCCTCTTCAATCTTCTTGCGAAGTTCGAGGTCGACAGGCTCATCTTTGCTATCGTCATCTTCATCAATTGAAGTGCCTTCGCTTTCGTCACTATCCTCATCGCTACTGTCATGTTGCTCCTCATCCTCTTCTTCGCCGTCTTCATCTATAACCATTTCATCCTCGTCGACGTCACTATCGGCCGCAAGTTCTGATGGTTTACGACGTTCTAATTGCTGTGACGGAAGTAAATGGGATAATCACGGTGCTTAACTTGGGACTTTTCATACCGAAAGAATGAGATCAACTGTACTGCCCTGCACAGATGAAGATATGAGGGGGAATGCTTGATTTGCCAGATTTCGGAAGTAAGAAGTCGATTTCTCAAGGAAGCCGATGATAATGTCTACCAGAACATCCACGGGTTCTGGTGCATCTTCTTGGCCTTCAGCTTTTTTAGCGTCAGATTTTCGAGCCTTCTTGCTTTTCTTCTCGGGGAACATGCGGTTGGCTGCATCGATGCATGACTAGAGTAGGACAATAAGTTGGCTGATTGACTAAACCTGTCGGAGTGCGCACCTCGAGGGTTCCGAGGTCAACTTCCTCGTCATTGCCTGAGCAATATTGTTGCAGTACGATAGCGTTGAGCAATAATTCGATTCCTTGCGCCACATCTCGCTGCTCGCCAGAGACCTATGCAAAGCTCACCTTGAGTACCATCAATCAAAAGCACTCGCATCACCTACTTTACTCAGGCGGAATGCTAACGAGCTGGCTTTCGCATGAAGTTGAACCTCTTCTTCATCATGCTCAACAAGCAATGAGACATGCTTCTCGTCTGCCTCGAGCTGACTGATACTTGTGAGCACTTTAGAAACCCATGGCTCCCCATCAGAGGCTACCCCCGTTGCCTTCAGCACTTTATCGCCTGTGTGAAGAACATGAGTCGAACCAACAAAATCAGAAAGGGGCCAGTATACCCATACCATTTTTAACAGTTGTCGTCTGAGTGGTCAAATCTCCAATACAAGTCAATAAACGAGTTCGACAACCCAACCGAAGGTCATCAGAGAATATTGGTTTGGGTGGTGAATGTAGCTACGAGAAGAATGTTTGAGTGAGCCGACTGGCGTGCGACTCCGCCTTCAACTTACCGCTTTGAAAGGGCTTTTGCTGGATTTCTTTTTTATTTGGAATAAACCATGGACAATCAACCAGTCCAGGACGGTCTTGATCCAGCCGTCTTCCTTGGGTATCGATCCATTTCGGAAAAGTGCAGCAAATTGTTCAATGATCCAAGCCCGACGCGCATTTATTGTCTGTGCATCCGACCTATGTCCTTTTAACTCACTTCAATGTGTGTAGATAGGGGTAATACTTACTCGTCCGAAGGGTCCGATTCGTCAACTTGTTGTAGCAACCAATTAATGTATTCATAAATACCGTCGGCAGTCATGGAGGATAATATGTTTTCGACAGTCTTGGTTTTCGTCAATTTATCGAATTGCTTGCTTCCATTCACACCGGTGAGCTGTAATATCAAGGTAAAGCCTAGGTGAGGGTTGCTGGTGACGAAAGCCTGAACGTCGGCTACCTGAGTAGAGTTCTTGAGATGCGACATTCCAATGATTCAAAGGAGCAGGACGTACTGCTTGTTTGGCAATTTTGTGAAGGTAACGATCTGGATTAGAAAGGTGGTTTATCCAAGAGCGCATGAAATTTCTCGTGAAGAGCATTGGTATGCTACTTTGATCAACTCGCTTCAGCGATTTTTGGAATACTTGGAAGCCCCAGTACTTCTTTTCAGGTGAGGAAGTTGCAGAAAATAAAGATTCTAGTGACCATGAATAACCAGTATTTGATGCAAACAAAGTATGTGCTTACCATCTACGACAGCCCTGTAAAAGTCCTGAAACAATGCGGCGCGTGGCTCTAGGGATTCAGGTGGAAGTAGCTGATCCAGAATGACGTCCCAAACGAAATGAAGTTGAGGCTTCCATGATGCAGTCGAAGCTCTAGGTAAGCCCTTTTCATCATCGTCCTCGGATCCAGATTCCTACATCTTCCGATTAGAGTGAACATTCATCCTCATTCACAAGAATAGACATTACCTTGAGAATCTTTGCTAGTGCCTGCAAGTTTGGGTTGCTCAACACGATTGAACTTTTTAACGCAGGCGTCAAGAGGTCTTTCCACCCCTTATCAGGATACAGTGTCTGTAGCTTTAGCGCTAGAGCCACTTTCTCCGGGCTCCATGCCTTGTGATCCGCGAAGAGACTTTGTAGCATAGCATCCACAGCTTCACCCTTCCATGCAACCTCAGAACCTTTCAACACATCCACAGTCAAAGAAATCGACCACCAGGCACTTTCCCTCAACCAAGATTTCTTCTCCCCCAACCCAACGAGTTGTCCAATGACCTCCTTGAGAATCTCCAAAGATGATACCTCTGAAGACGTCGAAGCAGACGTCGTCAAAGTGCCCTTTCGTACAAGCAATCCGGACTGTACAACAGCTGTCAAGCCAAATAGTCTCGCGAAGAGTATATCACGTTCTTCCTGTCCAGTCATGGAACCTTGTGTCTTTGTGCCGTCCATTATCAGTGTAACGATTTGTGAGCATGTCACTGTATCTATCCTTGATAGTAACTTGTAAAGAAGAGTAAAAGGAAGCACATATCGTGTGAGTATGACAAGGATTTACAGTATCGAATGCAATAAGCTTACTTCGGTCAGAGCGACTGCAAACCCGAGTCTGCTGCTCTCCCTAGGACTCGCCAGCCCTCTGACAAGCCTTCGAATCGAGTACGACACATCCTGAGCATTCATTTCATCCAACCCATCAAGCTTCTTATTGCTGCCCTCGACCTCCTCCCCCACTTCATGCTCCCCGTCCTCATCATCCTCACTTTCTGACTTCGATTCCTCCTCCTTTGAAACAGCCTCCGAAGCCGCAGATTTTTGTGGCGTAAATTGTGCTTGGAAATGTTCCAGCGTAGAAATTAGCTTGACTGATGCATCTATTCGCTCCTTCTTAGATGCCGATGAGAGATCCCAGAAAAGTGGGAGTGTGGTGCTCATTCTCTTTTGTGACTTTTCTTCTCCCGAGACAGTTGTCGTTTACGCTTGTGGATTACGATAGGCCCCAAGTGCCCCGCACAGCGACGTACTTACAGAACCTTCACCTATGGACCCCACACCGGAGGATGCAGCCACTAAACTTTTTTGCCAAGGCATGATCTGAAAGTATTGACACTTATTTGGTCTTCACGGGTTAGATAAATAACGCGCTCCAAAGCAGCCAAGTAATCAGTCCAGCGAAAGCAGCAATTAATGTCACAGAAGGGGGTAGAATAGAGAGAACATAAAGCAAAGTGTTACCAACATGCGATAATATGCAAAACGACGAAGCTTGATTCGACACAGCCAACTCAGTCTAGGTGCGCCCAATGTCCTTTAACCCCCAACCTACACTTCTCACAATCGGCCCTCGGACCCATGCTAAACTTCTGCCTCTTTGATTGATTGTTGATGCTCGGTACAGTGAGGTATTCCGATGGCGATGGCGAAAGAATCATTGGACTGGTTGAAGGCTGCCTATCTTGCTCAGGCAAGGCAGTCATTGGCCGACTTGATGGCGTTGGCGGTGTGACGTTGATGTTCGGTCCAGACATGTGTTGGTCCAACGGCATCGGAGCTAGATGAATTAGGGGGTTCAGTGGGTGATACTGCTGTGTTAGAGGCGTGGGTATAGATGGGTCCTGGGGGTGCGTGTGCCGCTTGTATGAATTTGATGTTCCTGGCACAGAGGCATCGTGACTAGGGGACGATATAGGTGCAGGGCCGAGGCCAGGTGATTCGTCAGGTTCCATATTCTAATATTGTTCAGTATGATGTAAAACCATAAACGGTTGGGCAACTGAGGGGGGCAGAAATGCACGGACCATATCTTCATCCATTAGGCGCGTAGGCAGTGAATCCTCAATCCCACTCGTCTTTCCCAAGTCCTGCATGTCATGATGTGTGGGGTATACCGGGCTGTCTATCGATAGGCCCCCCGTCTGCTGAACCCAATCTTCTGATGGATGTCGACTGCTGTTTGCTGACCGGGAATTACAACTTCTTGGGGAAGTAAGCCTAGGGAAGAAGGTGTCCTCCGTGGTCAGGGATATGCGTTTCTGAAATCGTCATCAATATCGGGTACTCGACACCAGCGGATGGAGCACAGACCAACGGTCGATTTGGCGACGCCTCGATATCTGGTGACCTCGTCCTTTTGGAACGTGTGCGCATGGCACAGTGTGAAGAAGGGAATTCAAGCTGTTGTAACATAATTTAAATAAATAAATGAGGATGCAAAAGCAAAGAATCAAAAGGCGATCATGTGGCACGCGTCCGCCAACACTTTGTCACACCCCTCGTCACAAAATGCCTCCCATTCCTTGCGGTGGTGAGAGTAATGAATGAGTTTTGCGATTGAGTCAGTATTTACACCCTATGTCTACATTTTGTATTGGAACAGGCACGAAATCTACGAAACAAACACCACCCTGGAGCGAGTCAGCCTAGGCCTGAATGTTGATGAGGCTGCGAGGCAATTTGGGCTCGTCCTCTGTATAGAGCTCATTGCACTCTGCACGAGCCAGGTCGTTGAGCCATGCACCGTTGGGTTGAATCTTGTTGCCACGAGTGTACTCCACTGCCAGATATAACCAGGCAACAGCATTTCCAACAGTGCCAACCTCGTCGGATACATGGGTCCTCGCGTATGCGCTGACTCTGCGGTATAATTCCTCGTCGGTATAGAGCTCGTATAGATGCTTAGCGACAGATTCATTGTCACCAGGTTCCGTCAAGAATCCAGATTTGCCGTCTACGATCTGCAAAGGAATACCACCGGTTCGAGATGCAATAATTGGCTTGCCAGTGTGAATAGCTTCGGAAACCTTGACTTCGAAGCCTTCACGAGTAGACAATTGCAATGCAATCCTGGAGTTGGACATGAGGGCGTTGAGAACTAAAAAATACGTCAGAATCCTAGCCTGGATTAGACAAGTATACGTGTTACTCACGTTGATCACTAGGAGGCAAGCGCATGACAACGACGTCCTTTGAGAACTCTCTGTATGGTTCCGTGGCAATCAACTTCATCGTTTCATCGTAAATGATGCTTGCATCTGGGTCATCAACTGCTCCATGACCACAGAGAAGCAATTGTGGGTGTTCATCAGGCTCGAGATCGGGGTTCTTCTCTTGCAGGAGGCGACGGAATTTGGCGTAGGAATCGATGACGTTGGGGATACCTATTACATTATTTGAATCCAATATCCTAAGACCTCAGTGTTGCGCACTCACCCTTGGCAGGATCAAAGCGGGCAACTTGTATGATGTAGTCGCGCTCAGGCCACTTGAGTTCATTCATCTTCTCCTTGACGCATAGGCTACGGAATTCACCCATATAGTATTGCGAATCCCATGGGTCGAGATCCTTGTTCAAGCCATCAAGCCTGCAAGAGATTAGCACGAACCTAGGGCGATACAAGAAACAATATACCAATCCGTTGCAGCACCTAGGAGGGCCAATTGTTGGATGGGGACGTCACTTGGAACAAACTTATTCACAGGGTGACCTTGGGCGACAATAAGCAACCAGAACAAGAACAGAATATGTTGAGACCCACTGATGAAGAGATCAGCCAGCTGAATCTTCTCCCATAAGTACTTCCAGACTTCCTCTTGAGGTGATCCGGGTATGTGGACGAGATCACTGCGGATTTCAATGTGCGAGCGGTATACGATTGGGAGTTCGGGGCGGACTTTGCGAATGAGAGGAATGAGTCCAGGCATTTGAGGATCATCTGTACTAATCGTCAATTCACCGTATGCACTTCAGGGGTTGGATATATACCAATGAAAGCAACATCAACACCACCGGGTGCGAGAGGTCCACCTTCAGCGGTCCAGCGCAAACCGTTCTTCAAGATCCAGGCATCGAAATTGTCTTTTGCCTCTTGGGTCAGGCGGAGGTCCGGGTGTGCAACACCTTGCAAGATGTTGTGGTTGTTCTTGGTGGTTCGAAAGACGCTTGGTGATGGGTTTGGCACATACCTAGTGGAGGGATCAGCTGAATACTCTGAGATAGATCATAACCAATTACCAAGCTGCATTAACGTCAAGAGCACGGAGGAACCTGATCAAGGCATGTCGCATCTAAGCGAGAATTGAGAATCTGTCAATCTCGATTTCGGTGATAGCTTACCAAAGCAACACCACCTAGATCTAATTCAGTAAAACGACCTAGAGACAAACACAACTACTCACCTCCCTGAGGTGTTGATGAGAAGAAACCAATCTTGACCTTCTTCTCTCGTAACTCGTCTGCCAATTTGGTAACGGTTGCCCAAGTCCTAACGACAAGGTCAGCGTAGTATAAAAATCAGGTGGTTATATGCGCACTTGGGACCGACGGTTTTTCGGTATTCCTCCAGGTCGTCAATGAGGTGGATTTTGCCACCAGCATCGACGGCGACCTCGTTGAGAGCACCGATTGTAAGGCGAGGGTTATTACCAGGACCAAAGTACATGAGGCATTTGCGAGCAGCAGAATCGGCTTGCTCGTCAAGGGTGCGGGGGATGGGAAGACGACCGGTAGAGGTGAGGTTGAGTTGGCCGGTGACACCAGGTTGGGCTGCGACACCAGAGAGATGTGCAGGATTGACGTATACGGTCGGGGTTTCGGTCCCAGAGGGCACATAGGATCCCGTAGTAGAGGAAATGCGGTGTTTTGCGCTTGGCCGGGTAGCACTGTCAGTGTGGAATGCCTTGATGTTGAAGACGATAGGGACAATGTCCATATCGAGCCAGAGACGCGTGCATAGATTGGGCGCCTATGCGGGGTAGTAGATCAGTCTCCCGATGGAGAAATGACAAGCGCAAATAATGATTACCTCGCGAAGCAAGGTGAGAGTGACACCGGCGCCGAGGAATTTGCAGAGATGCTCGGTCGAGAAGCCTCTCAAAGCCTCGAGAATGTGCTGCTCGACGGCCTTGGCATTTTGATCAGGCTTTCCGGGGGTGAGGGGAACGATGCCGGAAGAAAAGTCGGTGCTGTAGACGGAGTCGTGGATGGAAATGGCGACCTCGAAGTGGGTATTATTCGGGTTGGGTTGACCAGCAATACCAGCCCACATAGGCTGAGGACGCGTAGGAAATGAGCGCCGATCGCGATCAGATCAAGGGGGACACGTACGGTGAGACTGGAAAAGGTGGCGGTTACATTGGGGCGCTTGGTGGCGACGCTGGAGAGCCTGCGCCTGACGGCAGCAGAGGGGACGGATTCGAACTGATAGCCAGCAGGAGGCATGGTGAGATGGAGGCTCGGGAGGCAAAAAGAGAGGAGGGAAAGCAGGGATTATATATGCATAAATAACTGGGTCTGGGGTTGGCATCGGAGGATATGGAGATAACCGCAAGGATGGAAATATTGGATTGGGATAGCAGGGGGATGCCAGTCCACACCCTCATTCGCCATGTCTCAGACCTCCCACCCTCACGCCCCCCTCAGCACAGAATCGGCACTCACCAGCGTTGCTCGCACCCGCCACCCGCCCACCACCCGCCGCACCGTCGTCGACGCTCCCCATCGTGTCCACATTCCAGCTGAGGCGAGTCCAACTCCTCGCGCCCCGCCATCCCATTATTTCCGCACTGTTTTCGGGGTCCGCGTCACGTGTCGGGCACGTGTATCCCCTTCCCCATCTCCATCCAAGCTTGTGCTATCCCTTTCCCCTCCCAATCATTCGCCGCGCCTGCTTTCCTGGTAGAACTCCATCGTCAATTTTCAAGGCACTTGTCTAACGGCATCTTCTTGCCTGTCGGATCACAGACCCTGTCCCCATCCTACGGCCGATGCCTCCACAGTGCCAGGAGTGCTCGTCTTCTACCGTTTGGAACGACGACATCGGCTCTGCAATCTGCACCGCCTGTGGGACCTTGGCTGACCCATCCCAATCTGTTCTCACCTCAGGGTATGGCACCTCCGACAGCACTTACGCGGCCCAGATAGACGCGCTGCAGTTTGCGACGTCTGCCAGGACCCTCAAGCGATATCGCGTCGGGAGCAGGTGGGACCTCCCCGGACAGGGGAAGGAAGCTAGGGATAGAAAAAACAACGTGAGTCATCCTGAAAATTTTGCTACTTCCCAGCGTGATCCACTCCTTGCTCCCAGTCTGTCCTGGTCTCATGTCGTGCTGATGACATGTGTCCGTCGCTTCTTAGTACGCCATTATCCAGTTCATCAAATCACTGGCCACTTCACTGGGCTCGACTGGCCTGAGTCCACGCGCTTCAGCATTGTTCAACCAAGCGATGACCGCTGGTCGCTTCCGGTGGGGCAGGCGAGCCCACTTGGTCGCTGGTGCCTGCGTTGCTATCTCTCTCCGTGAAGCAAAGAAGCCAGAGTCTGTGTGTGCAATCGCTCGTGCATTAGACGAAGCCCCGTCCGAGGTGTACGGGACAATCATGACAGTGACATCCCTGTTGGGGCTTTCAGTCTCGCTGGTCACCTCAAGCACGTATGTCCCAGAAATACAATCTCACATTATGTCTGTGCTCCAATCAGAACAACAGGACTGGGGCCTGCCACCCGCTGTCATATCCGTACTACGGCCGTTATCTTTCCATGCCGTCGCAAATACGACCTACACCCTCCTTGAAACCCTTGTTCGAATAAGCCCTGATGTCGTTTCGACATCTGTGATACCGACCGCCTGCGCAGCGTTTATCCTTGCTACAGAGGCAGAAACGCGCTCTACGCTCGACCAGCTCGAGCGTTTTGCACAGATTCTTTGTTCGCCTTACAACGTGAGCAAGTCGACTGTCATGCTACGCTACAAAGTGCTTCAAGACTGCATCGCGTCATGGATAGAACGTGTGCCTTGGCTGGAACAATACAGGCCTAAAAATGGAAGGGCAAAGGTGTCCAAGCGTCTGGTTGTGATTCGGGGTCTCAAGGATGTGATGCAATTTCACGCGGAAATTCTGAAAGATACTTTGCGGCCTGCATTTTCATTGGATCTGGGTGGAGACAATGACGGTGTAGATGATGATCAATTTGACAGCACTAGTGCTTTAATTACCAGCGATGACGAATTGGGAAGCGCGCCGCCGTTCAGACCCCTAAATAATGATACCCATGGGGAGGGAGATCAGCCCGCACGAAAGCGGCGTAAAATCAATCAAGGATACAAGGACGCCACACACTTTCTTCTCGACCCTTTATCTGCCCCGTTACCATCTTCGCGGGGGTCTAGTGCCAATGCCACCCGGAACACCACGTCCGACAAGCAAGCACCGACCGAACTTCCATTAATATCATACATACTTGCACAAGAACCTGGACAATACCATCCTCCTACACGCTTGCAACGCCTTTTGTTGGTTCGAGGCAGTGACGGTTCCATTGCCGACGAAGAACTCTTTACACCAGGAGAGCTTGAAGGCCTTTTACGCAACGACCAAGAGATAGAACAACTCAAGACCATACTTGGGTGGACGGATGATGCTGACACAACAGAGCAAGAACATGAACCCTGCTCTGAAATTGAGGAACCGCCGCCACCTTCAAAAGTCAAGACAGGTCGACCAAGTAAACGTATCAACATGGAGGCGTATGCAAAATTGATGGCAAGCCGGAACATATGCGAGGAGCTTGCTATTGATAAGACACATAACGACAGCGGCGCAGATGGAGATGAAATCGGAGATGTGGACGAAGACCAGGACCACTCAACAGGGCACTGGGGTCCTAGTTTTGACACCGGGGCCGAGGCTAGGGACGTCGCTGATGCATTTCAAAAATGGCGAGCATCGCGGTATGGCCAGTACGATTCCGATGACGACGATCGCTACGACCAAGAATACGATTAATCTCGAACCTTCCTGTGTCATTACTTCCATTGTGGTTATAATCTTCAATGTAGCGATGCTTCTGTGCTTCTTCGACGAACCCTTTCCCTACCGGCGCATATAGACACCTTATTTGATCATGGGACCATTGTATGTTCGGCCCTCCTGCACCGTACAATCATAAATTTTAATGTTACAAGGTTTTCGACCATTCTCTTCGGGGTCCGCGCATTGAGTTCAAAGTCACTTATGAAGATGGTAAAGAGTACCCACTGCATCGATCCAGTTGTGAGAATATCGCTGATCATGTTCGCACTTTTTTGCCTTTCTTTCTTAGCAAAAATGCGCATGTCAAAGAGAATTCGACCTAAGCCCGTTCAGGGGTGCACCTAGACATATCTAGAACCCTGCTGACCCTTTGAAGCTAAAGGGTTATCTCAACTTGCTGACTTATCTCTCCCATCAATCAGACATCCTGAGATATCGCCATCGACGATATCACGATTGGCCTTGGATGCCCCGGTCCAAATGGTCAGTTGACCCCACGTTGCGATTGCCCCAATGATCATATGAGGAGTACTTTAGAATCCCTGTTTGCTTCGCGGTGATGGAACTGCACTTCAGCCTGGGATATCTACACACTCATTGATGATATCAATGCATACCGTATGTGTGCGCGTTTCTTTTTGCAAGAATGAGCGCATAAGCTAGGCACGAGGCTGGAGGGCTAGCCTGCGGTACATATCGGCCAAAGAGCATTCAACAGGAGATTGTGGACTACGTCAGGCAAGAGGGGTGATTCAGCGCCGTTTATGACCTAGTCCAGCTTCGAGGCCTCTGATGTATGCATGCTACCCATCAATTCTGCACCGCCAATGACGCTATTACACTCCTTGTACTGTACTACAGTCATATTGCGATATAAGGTTTCTTGTTCCTCATGGTAGGATTCATTCTGATGAACATGCTTCGACAATGTGTTTGTGCCAAGCAGCAAAGTGGAAGTTTAACGGCATATGACTCTTCGTCATTGTGCTGGACGTGTTGGTATCTTCGCCATCCGGGTTTATTGTTCTCGGTTGCTGGTGCATTGTGTCTTTATGGGGACTTTGGTATGAGTCTTGAGTGGAATATAATGGAAGATGCATGTAATTACTGGGAGAAAGCTTCATCCGGTCGTGTTGAGAAGAATGGGTACCCTAAGGGTGAGTTATTGAAAGGGCGATTAATCTTATCATATTCAAGGCGAATCTCAATGACAACGAGCGATCGGATAATGATCAATCAAAACTATATAAACCCAAGAAAAGAGTGTCTAGTTAAATACTCCATTGCAGCTGTTAAATCCTGCAAATGAACCCTTGTTATCATGTCCATGACGCTGACCAGAAAAGCCAAAGTGCGAATATTTACACTCAAGCCACCAGCTGACAGCTTTACATGCTATCTCTATCTGTGGGTGTGGTGGTTAGATTTGTACGAGAATCGACAGCTTCTCGTTTCTGCCAACTAGCTTCCAAGTCGATATTTGGCCGGGGAGCGGTACCTTCCGGATACTCATCCTCCCTTCCAATACGAGGAGAATATGGTCGGTGACAGAGCTTGTCGCTGAGACTTGGGTAGTATTGTCGGTAGGAGAAATATGCGCAGACGGTGCCGAGTAAGGATCCAACAACGACATCGTGCCAGTGATCTGCATGTGGGGTTGAAACTGGGAGATACATAAACTATTTTTGCAGAGTACTTACGGCGATAGTCCATGGTACGTGATATCGCGACTAATGCTGCTGCAGAAAATGGCCCGAGCGCCAACCATGCTTTCCCCTAAAAGATAACATGAGCTGCGTATCACCGGAAAAGCAGTGAAAAAACACCCACAGCAACTCCGCGACGATCGAAGAGATGAAGTTTTCCAGCAATATAGAAAGCCAAGAAACCAAGGCCAGCAAAGGACACTGCCAATCGCGTGCCAAGCAATGAGAGGGTGAGCCTTAAACAAGGAACAGATAACCTACTGCTGGAGTGACCAGATGGAAAACTCCGGAAGCCATCGCGCAAAAGACGGTTGTCAGTAGTAGTACATATTGTCCACACCGAAAGCCCAAACTCAGGATCCGTGGTTCCTAGAGATGGCCTGCACCGATCCAAGAGGTCTGCGAGTGGGTTGAATAAGTGAAGCTGTGACGAAGACTCGTAATTAGTGTACTTGCCAGGTCGTGGGCGTCCAACAGTGATCTTGACGAATTGGGTGATAGAGCCGGTCACCGCCAAGCTCAAGACCACTATGTGATGTGAAGAGCCAATAAGCACAGCACTACAGCAAAGAAGGGCAACCGCACTGACACCCCAGTGTACCTTCGATGTATTATGGAGTTGAAGTCAATAGAGAGATACAGCAACAGCAAAATAGCATACTGTTATGAAGATCCCACAGCGTCCGCACGGTTAGGAAGTTGATGACAGGTTGAATAAGGAGAGGAGCAACGCCACATATAACATATAGGGCTAGATTCTGGATAGAGGGGTTTGTTCATTGACGTATGCAGGCTGAATGCTGTACTAACAGGGACCCGTTCATGAACTGCATAACTGTAGCACGCGCGCTATTCAGATGGCAAGTTCCTGCAGTGGTGAGCATTGCTTACGTGTGGCGAAGACTAGGAAAGAGCTAGGGGTTAGCTCGCCTCACAGCAAAGATACATTCTACCCACGATGTATCCTTGACAGAAAACGACCTGCGATATCCATCAACTTTATCGAGAGATAGGAAGATTGCGCTGCATGTAAACACCAGTCAGCTTCTGGAGGTGTCAAAAAGGGTGAAGAACGTACCCCAGCACAATAGTGATGATCCTTCCAAATTGCAATCACCATCAGCAATACAATGGCCAAAGGGCACGGAGGCAATCTCACCAATCCGGTGCGTAAGATATCAACAGTCTCTTGCGGTGAGCAGGGGTAATAGGAGCCCGCTGTCGACTGGGGGGATATAATTGCTTTGGAACAAGGTTCATCCGAGGATCGTATGGCGTGGGGGCCTGGGTAATCTAAGGGTGGGTCATTGGAATGACTTCGTATTGTTTATCGCCTAACCTACTTGAGCTCAAAGACTGTTTCCAGTGGTGGTGTTGAAAAGGACTTCGCTTGTGCCGGAAGTGCCGGACAGAGCCAAACTTGTATATTCAAGCAAAGGCTAGGATGCTAGGCGCTCCGCAATTGAGGTAATTAGCCTTGTCAAATTGGAAGAGTGTTCAGCTTAGTGACAACGAATGATTGTGTATTGATTAGTGAAAACCACATATACTGTACTATGACGCTAAAGAAAAAAAAACAAAAACGAGAGGCTATTAAATACTTCATCGCAAAGTTCAATCATGCAAATGAAACCCGTTATGTCCATACATACAACGACCAGAAGAAGTTGGATTGCTATCATTTACATCAAAAGGAATTCCCTATCAACCAAACCAACATTTGACACATCTATCGAAGGGCACCACCATCCCTAGCTGGAGGTTCGTTGTTTACGTTTGTGCTGGAATGGGAGGCCCCCCGTTTCTGCCAAGCAGCCTCCAAGTCGATATCTGTCGGTCGAGGTGCGGTACCTTCTGGGTAGTCTGCAGAGTCATAAGCTTAGATGCGGATCAACATCAAGCTGTATAAAAGGGGATGAAACTTACTTGAAGTGGGCAATGCATCTTCTCTTGCAATACGAGGAGAATATGGTCGGTGACAGAGTTCGTCGGCGAGGCTTGGGTAGTATTGTCGGTAAGAGAAGTAAGAGCAGACAGTGCCTAACAAAGATCCAACGAGGACGTCTTGCCAATGATCTAGATAAAGACTCGGAGGTCAAGAATATGCATAGCTCAATTGTGTAGGGTGCTTACGACGATAATCCATGGTACGGGAAATAGCGACCAAGGCTGCTGCTGCGAATGGCCCGAGAGCCAACCACGCTTTTCCCTAAACGATATGAGCGGTTGGCGAAGGAATGTCAAAGATAATGCATTTGAAATGCACTTACAGCAACACCACGACGATCAAAGAGATGAAGCTTTCCTGCAATGTAGAAGGCCAAAAATCCAAGACCCGCGAATGACACTAACGATAACATCAAGCCTGTGAGACGGAGGACCTTAGCTAGCTCTGGTAACTCACAGCTAGCATGCCCAGATGGGAAGCTCCGGAAACCGTCGCGCAAAATATACGCATCGGTATTGGTGCATATTGTCCACTCCGAGAGTCCAAACTCAGGGTCTCTAGTTCCCGGGGGTGGTCTGCACCGATCCACGAGATCTAAAGACCAGTCTAATGTGTGAAATTGTGCCAAGCAGCTAGGGAATCAACGGACTCACCGGGGCGCGGGCGCCCAACCGTGATTTTCACAAATTGGGTAATAACACCGCTTACGGACAACCCAAGAATTACTGCAGGACGAATTAGTACAACTGCACAACAACATAAGGGCAATAAGGGTGCAGCACTTACGCCCAAGTGCACCTTTGATGAATCGATGAGTGGGATGAGAAAAGTCATGCATAAAAAAGGACATACTGTTGTGGAGATCCCATAGTGAGCGCACAGTTAGAAAGTTGATAATGGGTTGGAGGATCAGGGGAACGACGAGGCATATGACGATGAGGGCTGCATTCTGTGTACCGTTCGACAAGTGACATAACTAGGTTGAACGCCGCACTCACCGGAACTCTTTCATGAACAGCAAAGCTGTGGCGCGCGCAATTCAGAGGGGTGGCTGTCCAGTGTCGGTATTACTCACGTGTGACGGAGACTGGTGAAGAATGAAGGGTGAGGGAGTCGTGTGATGAGCAAAGGAGTAGCCGACTTACGATGTGTCTTCGACGGAGAACGACCTGCGGTATCCCTCGACTTTTTCCAGTGATAGGAAGATTGCGCTACAGCCCATCAGTCAGACGCTGTAGACAGGGTCAAGGGGCATGAAGCACATACGCCAGCACAATGGTGATGATCCTTCCAAAAGCGACCACCGAGGTCAGCAATGATTAAGGTAGTGTGATGGCAACCTACCAATCTGGTGCGTAAGAGATTAGGAGCCTCTTGCGGCGAGCAGGGGTTATTGGAGCTTTGGGTCGGCTAGGAGGGTACAGTTGCCTTGGGATAAGGTTTGACATGGGTATCGATTCTCGGGATGGCAATGAAGAGTTGGAAGGGAGGGGAGGGGAAGCAATTCGGGTGTACGACATCAACTGTTATAGGATACGGGGTCGCCGCTAAAATGCTCAGATCGAACCCTTTCCGATTATCTTGGCTACAACCACCTGAATCTCTTGTTCTCCTCAGTTATTCAATGTACGTATCGTGGCCTGCGTCCGTGGTCGTGGCCTTGTCGTGGGGGAAGCACCTTTTGTTCCCGTTGCGCGTTGATATAAGGCTCAAAGAGGCTCTAGCTCACGTCAGCGATGCCTTTTCTGCTCTCTAGTGGCTTGGCTCTTGGCTATCACCGTCTCCACTGGTGCCCTGCCTTAAATATATCTTCTCGACGATTTCCAAGAATATGGCCTCTTCCTCAAGTCCCCCGTCAGACTCAGATTGGCTGCCAGGTATAATTTCCCTGTTCCCTCGGAGAGACCAGTACCGAATGCAACGTGCCAGAATATGATGCTGTGTTGCATGGCATAGCCTCATCCGATATGGTGGAGTACGTTTCGAGCCATGACATGCCACCACCATGCTGACTGTCGGGTAGGGTAGAGTGGAATAAGTTACGGGACCTAATAAAGAAGAAACTGGAAAGGGTATGGATTTTGACCCCTTCAGTGGTACTCTAAGTTTCAAGTGATGGTAAGAATCTGGCCGTCTATCGAGCAGGTCCTCAACAACCTCCACCGGCGCCTGCATTCACCCCCATAACATTTCCTTCTGGTGGCCTCAAGTTGCCTCCATTTTCACCCCGAAAATATGCGCAAGCGTCACCCATTGAAATACCTGTCAATTATATGGACGAAACACAAGTCGAGAAAATGAAGGGTTATATCTTTGCGCAGCTGGACGAATTTGAATCGTGAGTACTTTGGTAAGGATGTATCGGTTATGACAACTCTTGGAACGTAGAAATCCTCCTTTCACAATTCAACGACTCTGTGAATTGTGTCTATATCCACTACGCCATTACCGATCAGTGGGCAAATACCTGCGCGCAGTAGAGAAAACTCTATTCGTTACATCAACTTGGGACAGCTTCCCATCGTCTCTAGATGACCGTTCAAGACCCATGATTGGCCCCGGGGTTAAGCCAAGGCAAAAATCGCCTCCCAAGACACCATTGTTCTCTCCCATTCCATTCCTGCATGGCGATGCAAGACGCTCAGCATCCACAAGCCCACCCCCATCGCCGCTCACCCTCGCCACCTCGGAAAGAGCCATTGGCATGGTTGATGAACTTGATGATCCTGCTCCTGGCCACATGTCAGAGCATCCCATCGCTCTGACATCTGTTACGACTACAAATGAAAGCACGACGCCAAGTACGAGTTCCGGCTCGCGGCCTATTTTTGGGAGTTTAGAGGAGAGATTTGTGAAGGCAGAAGAGGAAAAGAAGGAAACTGCGGACGAGGACAAGGAGAGTGGGAATAAGTCATCATGATCAGTAAAGTCTAGGCAGTGTAGTCGCGTTTTATTTTCTCCAACATCGCATTCATCCTCATTTTCATATTCGGTTGCCCTCTTCCTCGTACACCGCCTGCTCCACGTCCTCTTTGCGCGATTCCCTTCCGGCGATGAAGTGGATCTGACTTGTAAGTGTGAAGTGACGAGGGAGAATATGCCTGTCTGGTGAGCTCGCGAAGTGAAGGGGTGGATGCTCGTGGATCATCATTTGTTGAGGCTGATGACTTGGGTGACTGCTTGACCTTTCGATCGCGCTTATTGGGCCGTTCTGGTTCTGGTTCTGGTTCTGGTTCTGGCTCCGAGGCTCTGTCATCTTCGCTGCTGACAGAAACCCCTTCACTGCCTTGGTCATCTTGCGCGAATTCAGGATCCCTGTGTGACTCGCGGGGCCGATCCTCATCATCATCTACACTTTTATGTCGTGTACTAATTCCTTCTCTACGTTTTTGTGCCTTCCACTTGCTTTTGATTTTCGCGTTTTCTACCCATTTCTTCTTGAGCAGTTTGGCTGCCGAGGTCGGTCAGAATGATGTCAACATGGCCAACAAGTATATGGTACACACCCCTCTTCTCGGGGAAATGGTGGAATGTCGGTGGACGTTTTCGTTTCCGTCCGACATGATCCATGATGAGACACTATGAGAGAGTATGAGCAGGCGATGCTCTGGATAGGAATGGACACAGAGTTTGCTTACGTGATAAAGCTATACCGAGAGCTCCGCATAAGAGTCACGATTTGCTCTCTTCCCTCCCCTCATCTTGTCTCTGACGCTCTCTAGCCTTACTCCCCACTCAGTTCTTTTCATCTTTTGTATTTTCCCTATCGTCGCATGAGCGTGCAGAATCTCAACACTTTCGGTGAGTCAATGGCCCCTTTTCCTCCTCTTATCGATGCAGGGCCTGACGCATGGGCGATATCCACAATAGATCCCTTTGCAGAAGAGGGAGAACTGTTACAAGACAATCAAGACGTCGGATCACAAGCAGATTATATCCACATCCGTATTCAACAACGCAATGGCCGCAAGACTTTAACAACCTTACAAGGACTTCCTAAACGTCAGCGATTTCTGTGGCAGCGCTATCAACCACGATGTTGACTGATTTGTTTCCATGTACAGAATACGATGCTAAGAAGTTGCTGAAGGCCTTCAAGAAGGTAAGTTGTCGTACACAACTCGACCATCTGAGCGGTTGTCTCACCGCGTTTCACAGGAATTCGCCTGCAACGGTACCCTCGTTGACGACGAGAAGATGGGGCAGGTCATCCAACTTCAAGGCGATCAGCGAGCAAAAATATCAACCTTCCTTACCGACAATGGCATCGACAGATCCACCATCAAGGTCCACGGTTTCTAATTCTGGTTATTCCTGTGCGCCCTGGGGTGCTTAGAGCGCGGCCTATCTGTACCTTACTATCGCTTCTGATTTACATTCAGTTATACGGCCTCTTTACACCACATGACTCGAGGACATTCATTGTCTATCTATTCGCTCAGTTTCGTACCACTTCGTTTGTATGACTTAGTTTGAGTAATCAGATTGCCATATCGTGTCTTCTGGAAGCGATGTACAAGCAGTCACCACGGCCAACTTTGTGAACCTCATAAGGATTGCTGGATTGTACAACAAGACTGACATGATGGATGTGTAAATGCAAGAAGCGTATTGCCGGAAGTAAGTTGTAACTCATCTGAGCGTAGATGGCGCTGTTGGTTTCTACTTGATTCGATCAAGGGGTCTGTACAACAATGTGAGCATGAACCTCGACTTCAATGTGAAGGAAACCAACCTGTTGAAACCGCCACGTCTGGGGGAAAAAAGGAACTTGTTTGAGCTATAGTAAAGGCAAGCAGAACGAATGACCAACCTGTTCATGTATTGACGCCACGTTCGTATTTTCTTCACATTGACAGCACCTTCTTGGTTGCCGACAACGTGCTTTCCCTTAGCAGTACCAGTACAGTCAGTCAACAGCTGATGCGTTTAGCTTTATTATCTTACTTTTGTACTGCCAAAGCCGCTCATGCCCATGACTGCCATCATTTCCGCGTCGGCGTCATTTATGGCATCCATTGCTTCACCTTCCTCAATTTGTCCATCTGCTGTGCCATCCACTGCACTTGGTTCCTTAGGGGTATCGTGAGTGGGAGCTGGTTGCTGTATTGTAGTAATAGGATCTGGACGCCAAAGTAAGAACCTTCGTAAGTCGAGCAAGCATCATGAGATGTACGAATCCGCACCTGCGTTGACTAGTTGGTCTCTACTTTCTCCATCTCGAGGCTTGTCCTTCCTTCGGTCGTCTCTGTCATCGTCTCTTCGCCTCCTTTCTTCATTGTCACGATCCCTCCCATCTCTGTCTGCCCGTCTTGCCTCGTCACGGTCTCTTCTGTAATCCTTTTCCTTGTCTATGCGAACACAGCCGTCAAGCAATGTTCTATAAGGAGTGAATTGAACACACCTCCGCCTCGTCTGTCCCTGTCGTAATCTCTTGCTCTCTCCCTGTCTCTGTCCTTGTCCCTCCTTGGGCTCCGAGAACGGCTGTGTCTTCTCCTGTGGTCTTCGTCTCGGTACCTTCCACTCCTTGCGCCTCGGGAATACCGATCCCTGTCTCTGTCTCGTTCCCGTTCTCTATCCCTGTCCTCTCTTTCCCAGCTTCGTTCGCGTCGTCTATGGTCTGCACGTGAGGACATGTTGGAAGCAGTACTAACAGGTTCGTGTAAGTGATGCTGAGGATGCGTCACGGAGCGTTGTGACGAGGCGTGACGAAATGAACACTTCTCGTGCTGCACTCAAATGGACGAAAAGTGCAACGGTCTTGCAGAGGGGGCTCCAGACTGCTGCTTCTGGCGCCGCAGTCCCTAAGATACGTGGACGTAAGTAATCTGCGTTGAGCTTGTACGGTCTATGTTGATACTCGGGAATTCTTCAGCCCTAAAGAATGCTCGTCATATTGAGCTGAGTGGTGTCCCGACGTCGGCGACACCACTTGATGTTAGGCGCGCCGTACTCCAGGCAAATGCTGAAGGTGTTCTAGATGGTGAGTCCGTTAATCAGACGATAGCCTCTCCATTCCCCGTGCTGATTGCTCCATTCAAGTTGCAATTATATACTCGCATTTCATGCCCACTGGCAAGGCGTTACTCACTCTTACCCATTCGGGGGTTTTAGAAAAGAACATCCATGCTTTGAATCAAATCACGATATCCGGTGTGCCCATTGTAGCATCTCCAACAGTTGTGGAGACAACGGAGCTTCCAAGGCAACGAGGCGCCAAAGGTCGAGCTGAAGCAGCGGAAAGAGGAGCTATGACAGGTGATGGACCTAATGGTGGTTTGTCAAATCGAGAACGGAGTGTCACGATATGGGGGCTTCCCGGGAAGCTGACGGTTGACCATCTTGCATCCCAGCTTCAGCGATATAGAGTTGATAGGACGGAGCGTGGAAGGCTTCATATTTACAGGATAAATCCGTATGTGCTCCTTCTAAGAATTCGCATTCCGGTCCATCTGATTTATTTCTCTCTAGGCCAGATAACCAATTCACCATGGTATCCCGGTTTTTGGTTACCCTTGACTCTGTCTCGGAGGCTCATCGCTTAGTTCGAGAATTGCATCTAACGCATTGGCAACCAGAAGTGCACGGCACTAAATACTCAATCCGGGCACGAGTTATATATTAATACAACGATTTGCAGTCATGTATCCGGAGGGTTCACCGATGGAGTCGACAGCAATTAATGAAGGGATATAAATAGTCTCGCAAACCTACATTCTTTCACCCTCCACGTCTTCCAGGCGCGGACGAAGGGTCTATAGTGAAATTGTTTAGGATCGGGATGAGGATAGAAGCTGGGGCGTCCACTCACCGTTCTGGCGTCCTCCTCTTCATCTGGCGATCGTCCGCGCTTGAGCCCACCACCAGCACCACTACCATTCTCACCCTCCTTCCATTCACCGCCACCAGTTGCAACAGCACCTGGGCCTTCCTGTGCATCAGCATAACGTGCTTCGACTTCTCTTCTCCTCTCAATTTCTTGTTTTTGGGCCTGTGCACCCCAACCACCCCGACCAGGATCATAATCCTGCCTGTGCTCATCGCGAACCTGTCCTCCACTCTTTCCGCGACCAAATTGTCTACCTTCTTTGTAACCTAGATCCAAGTCACAACGAATAACTCGTTCATCTAATTTTGTCCCGCTAATGTATCGCATCGCGGCTAGGGCCTCCTCGTGAGTATAATATTCAACAAAACAGAAACCGCATGGTGTCCTGGTGCAAAGTAGAAAGTAGTTTTAGTGGTGTTTCAACAGCATGGACTAAAAAAAAATAACGTGCCTCGTATTCCTGTCAAGACCCATGATAATTCGCTTGATGCCTCCGCCACTCTCCGGACTTGCGCACTTCGCAAATAATTCATATATCTGTTCTTCTGTTGTGTAAAAACTCAAGTTACCAACCTACAAAACCGGTCAGTCAGTTTTGTTGGTCTCAGCACGCAAAGGGGTTCGACACGTCGTTCGGTGGAATGCAGTTGACCTACATAGAGAGTTGTAGATTTCGCCAGTAGTTCAAGTTGCTTGGCTCGGTCTACACGATTTGTCGAGTCCTTATAGTTTGAAGGCTGGTCTAAAGGAGAAACAACATGGGCCATTGCTTTTGGGATTCGTTTCTAGAAACGAAACAGCGCAGTGACTGTAACCAATCGCAAGCCGCTCAACCACAGAAATCCCACAAAACTGGTAGTCCCCAGAACGGACTTATGTTCCCACGGTATCCATACTCGATTTGGAAACAACGCGTCAAGCCGCGTCAGCTACTCACCTCCTTCAATCTACTAGACCTTCGACAACGACTATGGACGAGATCGGTATTGAAATCCAACGAACAGTAAGCAGAATTGCTGGCTTTCTCTTCAACTAGTTCATTGACATGCGCTAGGAGCCTACATTTGATGCAGTGGCGGGGGATAAGGCCGTCCTGCTCCATGAACTATCCGAAGAGGACCTGTACATCAAATACAAACGGCTTGCACGCCACCTAGAACTTCTAGAGATTCAGGAAAGCTATATCAAAGATGAACAGGCCAATCTCAAACGAGAGCTCATTCGCGCACAAGAAGAAGTGAAGCGCATCCAATCAGTCCCTCTCGTCATCGGACAGTTCCTGGAACCCATTGACCAGCACACTGGCATCGTAGGTTCGACGACAGGATCCAACTATGTCGTCCGAATTCTCTCTACTCTGGACCGCGAGCTGCTCAAACCATCATCTTCCGTGGCCCTCCATCGACACTCAAATGCGCTTGTTGATATTCTGCCTCCAGAGGCGGATTCATCCATTGCCATGCTGGGGGCCGAGGAGAAACCTGATGTAACATATCAGGATGTTGGTGGAATGGACTCACAGAAGCAAGAGATTCGAGAGGCTGTCGAACTGCCACTGACACACTTCGACCTTTACAAGAAGATTGGTATTGATCCCCCTCGTGGCGTCTTGTTGTATGGCCCACCAGGTATATAGCTCACAGATTTTGCTGACCTATATAAAGCTAACATTACCCGCAGGAACTGGTAAAACTATGCTTGTAAAGGCGGTCGCACACCACACTACTGCCTCTTTTATCCGAGTCGTAGGCAGTGAATTCGTCCAGAAGTATCTTGGTGAAGGCCCTCGCATGGTCCGAGATGTATTCCGACTAGCACGAGAAAACTCTCCAGCAATCATCTTCATTGACGAAATAGATGCTATTGCAACCAAACGTTTCGATGCCCAAACCGGTGCGGACCGTGAAGTTCAGCGTATTCTCCTGGAGCTGCTGAATCAAATGGACGGTTTCGACCAGGGCAGCACCGTCAAGGTATGAGTTCATTCATTTGACCACAAGACCTTGCTTGATGCCTTCCAGGTTATCATGGCTACAAATCGTGCAGATACCCTTGACCCTGCCCTCTTGCGACCTGGTCGACTAGACCGAAAAATAGAGTTCCCTCTTCCGAACAGAAGAGAGAGACGCTTGATCTTCCAAACTGTGACAGGCAAGATGAATCTCGGGCCAGACGTTGATCTAGAAGACTGTGAGTATTACCCATACAGGAATACATTTTGACTCATTCCGCTTTCAGATGTATCACGACCGGACAAACTGTCGTCAGCAGAGATTGCATCTATCGTGCAAGCAGCTGGCCTACAAGGTAATCCCTTTCTTGTGATCTGCATACTCAGTTATTGACCCCCCTCAGCTGTACGCAAAAATCGTTACGTAATTCTTCCTGTGGACTTTGAAGAAGCGTGGAAAGTAAGTTGTTGGGATGTGTTTTGTCCATCACTAACATTTTTCTCTTTTTCACTCTGACTAGCAAACCGTCAAACGTTCAGATGATACTCATGAATTCTGTAAGTCTATCGTCATACATCTGGAATCTTTGTACTGAAGCATAACACCTTATAGACCGGTAGTTATTGTATTTTCGGTGAGTTGATCGTGCATGTTTTCGGGTGATACGATCTAACTTCCCCACCGCAGCTCGGATGTATATTACAGCATGTTCAAATGCATTGTTTTTGTAATACCTCAATGTGGATTCGACTGTTCAGCATGCTCATTCACTTTGGCGTCTAGCCTGGGCCTCACAGCTTGGCGTCCATTCTTCTGAGCAAGAGTAATTCCCTGTATTTTTGTTTAAAGCCTTCTTGCAGCGCCTCCAAGGTATCCGCCTCCAAGAAGAGTCGCCAAAATCTAGGGACACGCTTATCACTCAGTTGATAAGATGTATATAGGTGTGTATTCCTCGATGTTAAATATCAAACCCTGTAGCCTGGTCGATCAAGAGCTATACTATTCTCCACATAATGCTTTCCAGTATGATGATCGGTGCACTACTTCATATATACTCCGCATGTCCAGGTATTTCCTCTCATTGCCAACCCAAGTCCCCCTCTCCCTTAATACTACTATCATAACGTTGCTCTCCAACACTCTGGACTGTGATCACTACCCACACACATGTCCTCATTTTATGGGAGCGATAATGAACTCCATCCTTGGTCGTAATTGGCCTTGTGATGCCCATTTTGTTTTTGGATCCTCTCGGTCAATCATGAGGTTCTGAAGATGAATGGGGGAACAAACACATATGTGTACAATATCTTTGCCTTTTTGGATAGATACACGTAAAATGATGTGTAGATAGAGCGCATGGATGATGAATGTACTCCATCATTTTTTAAGAGGTTGACCAAGCTCACTGGCCCGTTCTGTTGCAATCTGGATGCCTCGTGCAATCGTGGAGCGCACCCGACCATCCTCCAGTGCAAGCAGACCGGCAATTGTGCATCCACCAGGAGCTACGTAGTTGTCAAAGTGAGTCAGCGCGTGCCCATCACCATACAGTGAAAACGTACTCGTAACCGCGTCTTTGAGTTGTGCCGGGTGAGTACCTCCTCCTAATACCATGCGCGCAGCCCCTTGAAGTGCTATGGGCCATTGTTAGAAAGAAATTTGCTTATAATGAATTTAATCATACTTTGAGCAGCGAGTTCGAGCGCCTCTGCTCGAGGAAGTCCCATCATCACACCACCATCCGCCATAGCCTCCAGGAATATACACGCGAATGCTGGACCAGAACCAGACAGAGCCGTGCAAGCATCAAAGTGTTTCTCGTCGAGGAATCGACATCGGCCGATTGAGGAGAATATTTTCAGGATGATGGCTCGGTCGATTTCTGCGTGGGCAGATGGGAGAATAGTAGATACTACTGTCATTCCTTCCCGGATCTGTAAAGCATGTGTTATGTCCGCTCACCCCAACTACACCAGGAAGTTTGGAGCGTACTTTACATGGGGTATTTGGCATAGCCCGTACTATTCTTGTGGTCGACGAGACCCATCCCGTTAGCTGGGGGATTGTAACACCAGCTAAGATACTGATGAGCAACTTGCCCTCGAGGGCTTCCTTAATACCTTGCTCTTCGAGGATTGTGTGTGCCAACTGAGGCTTGCAGCTAATATAGTATATGAGCACATCACCTAAGTAATATAATAAAACTGGTGCACACCATAGAAGCACCACGTCAGCCTGTTGGACGGCCCAAAGGTTCTGGGATGCCACAACCACTACACCTTCACCAAGAGCCCCCAGTTTACCGAACACGCCGCGAAGTTTATTTGCACTTTCCTCACGGCTTACACATGCAATAAATCGAGTTGGTGTGGACACATCTGGTGTCCCTGTGGGAGTCGTTGTTCCAGGAGTGTGAGACTCCCATTTTTCAAACCCATTCCGTAGCTTTAAGGTGGCGTCAAGACTCTCGATGACGCCAGAAAGGACGGCGATGCCCATAGTTCCACATCCTATCATAACATAGGGTCAGATTATGACTGACGTAAAGATAATGACGATGATCACCTAGCACGCACAGCGTATACCCCATGGTTAGAATAGGTGCTATCTTTGACGATAGAGATCAATGACCCAAGTAGAAGTGGAGATTTTCCTTTCTCTAAATTGAAGCACTTGGCGTTTTCCCAGCGTCCTGCCAAACAACTTAGGCACAGGGGTCGTACTAAGTTGACATCACACTATATCAATGCTCGCTTTTGCCACAGTTGGGTCAACCAAGTTCGATGGCCTAGTCCAATCAGTTCTATCTCAACCAACTCTAACGGCGCTTCGCCAGAAAGGCTTCAGCAAACTCGTGGTGCAGTGCGGAAATTCTCGGCACGAATTCGAATCACTTGTGCAGGATGGCCAAACTGGTCAAGTAAAAAGACAGGGCTTGGACATTGAAATCTGGAAGTTCAAACCACAATTGCAAGAGGAATACGAGAGAGCGGACTTTATTATAAGTCATGCTGGTATGTCCCACTTGGGCACGCGGGTTGCGTTTAGTGGTGGATAAGCGCGTGTAGGTTCTGGTACGATCCTTGACGTGCTGCGAATGGGGAAGCCTATTATCGTTGTTCCCAATCCAACGCTGGCGGATAATCATCAAGACGAATTGGCCACGGCGCTGTCACAGTTGGGACATTTGGTGACTTGTGAGAGCGGGTGAGTATAGTATTCCAGCCTGGTCCTCATTAAGTATTGTACCCTGGATGTCTAAACTCGTGTCGTGTTACCTAGTGGTTTGGCTGTAGCAATTGAGAACTACGACTCCTCCGGCCTCAAGCCATTCCCCGCATTCGATGGTGATAAGTTCAGGAAAATATTGGATGAGGAGTTGGGATATATCTGATGGCTACTATTTGATGCCGCTGTCTGCTTTCTCTTTCTGCTCATTACTATCACGTCGTTCCCAATCGCCCGCTGTGTTATTTTATCCCGCTATTTGATCCTGAACCTGCAGCATTTCCTATTCTATCAATGGCAACGCCTCGAAATGTTATGACCACTACAATCGATGAGGAGCCTCAGGCGTATGAAAATCGGCATGTGCACGCTGTCTACGACCAGATCGCGAGCCATTTCTCTTCCACGCGCTACAAGGTCAATCGGTTGCAATCCGTCATTCAGGTAATTAACAGATAGATAGCCATGGCCCATTATCGCAAATTTTCTTGCTGACCTACCCACTGGTTGGGTAGGCCTTGACTCAGGAACCGGAAATGGAAAATACCTGCCACTTCCATCTGACCGTCCTGGGGCTGTCTGGACAATAGGCATGGACAGAAGTCGCAACTTACTTCAAATTGCTCAGCGTGCTGGCGGACGTGATAGGGAGGTCGTATGGGGTGACGTTCTAGGATCAAATTGGCGAGCAGGTGCATTCGTAGGTGGTTAATTTTGGGTTTACTTGATCATATATTGAACATTCGCCATTTAGGATTACGCGATTTCTATTGCAACGATACACCACCTTGCAACGCCAGAACGAAGAAAGCTCGCAGTGCAGGTGAAATCCCTTCTGACTTAGAGTATATCACTAGCTTCACTGCATACCAACAGCGACTTCTTCATGCAGTCTCGTCCAGATATGGGCGCATCCTCATTTACGTATGGGCCGTAGAGCAAGACTCACTTTCCAAAAGGAGAATACCTATCAATGATCCTTCTACTGAGACAGGCGTGGACGTTGTCGTTCCATGGGTTTTGAATAATTTAGAATCGCAAACCTTCAACCGATATTACCACATGTTTGCTAAAGGAGAGCTAACTGATCTGGTCGTAATGGCTGCTCATGACCTTGGTTTGGTCGTAGGAAAGCCCGACGCACAACCGGAGGGCTGCAAAGGTGTTGAAATTGTCCAGGACGGTTGGGAGAGGTCGAACTATTATGTAGAACTTAGACTCTGGGAGATCTTTTCTAATGTCCAGTGATAATCGGAATCGCAAATGATTGGATTCATGGATGATAGTACAGAGCGGGAATACAAGACAGAAGAAGACTATTCGCTCGCCGCCATGACTAATTTTGCGCATATTAATTAGTAGTTCACTTATAGTGCAGTAGACATACTTACTGGCATTGATGAGATCTCCTCCACTTTCTTTTAAGACACGAACAGCTTTTGCGCGTGAGCAGTTAACCTGATTGAACATTGAGTAAAGTGCACATAAGAATATCCGGGAATGGCGTACCTGCGCCATCACTAGCTCGATGTCTTTGGGGTCGACACCCGTCTCATCTACTGGACCATCATCCTCCGGCGCTTCGAGCTCCGGTGGCTGGTCATCAGCATCGTTTGCTACGGCCTTCTTGTCTAGCGAAGCTCCACCAGCACTTGCAGTCAAGTTTTGGGCAGCGGTCAGTGATGCTTGAGATCCCATATCTTCGATCTGTTCCACAGTGGGAAGCAGGACAATGCAAATGTCATTTGGCCTACCTTAGCCTCGCCGAATACGATGTAGCAATCGCTGTTAGGCGACTTGTAGACCTCTGGGGAAGCCAAGACAAAGAGGACCTGGTAGCCATGAGCATGGTTCCACGCCTAACGCGGCTTATGTGCGTACGTTCTTAGGTCTCCTCAGTGTCACCCGAGTAATATTGGGAACTCTCTTCAAGCCCAAGCTGAGGAGGGCCTTCCTCGCTTTCCGCTCGGAACGTGATTGCACCTTCTCCAAGGCAGCCGCAGAGGTGGGATCTTCATGGGCGTGATCATGGTCGTGATCATGGCCATGATCGTGGTCATGCTCGTGGTCGGAGTGGTCAGAGTGAACTTCCTCTATATGAGCAGACATCTATAGAACCATTGAATTAGTACATCCACAGTGAACCTGAGCAATCCACCGGCAGGAACACGATGCGACTATGAAACTTGCGTCTCACAGGGGCGCCGACAAGGGCGATGGGTCTGGCATACCTTATCTAAGTCTCTCTTCGGGCTATAGATCGAGCTCGACACCCTCAACGATGAGCAGGCGGGGCGTGCTTGTTTGACCCTGCTATGACTTGTTACATATGGTCGTGAATGGCAAACACGTGGAGCCCTTGCGACCTTGACGAGATAATAATTGATGCTCGTCCACTTTAGTCACTGCAGAACCTCGATTGGATGCCAGGCTCAGTGCTTGCTCGTCATATCCGTGCGGTACTCGAGGGTACTTCGGACTGCCTGTCAACAGCCGACCTATTAACCCTGGTTGATGAATTCGTGGTCCTTGTCTCCTCTCAAGATCACCCGGATATATTCCCTTCATTCGAGGAACAGCTAGCCACCATCCACCACGATGTCGTAGACCACTCATCGCTCATCCAAACCGAGATATTCCTAGCCATTCTATACCACCTCAATCCTGTGTTGCCTCCTACCTCCGTTATCTCTTGGTTTGACGTCGTCCTGCGACCTGCCTTGAAAGAGCCTAAATTGTCTACTGCGGCAATTAACCACGCAAAGGAGCTCGTAATCACCGCCCTTCAGAAGGACAGCGCCGAATATAGAGAAAGAGTAGAGGGCTTTCGAAGGCGATTGTTTGACCTATACCTCCTTGATGCTTTTAACGAGGGCTCTGGCGAGGATGTGTTGGAATGGGCTGGATTGGATGAGGAGCAGCGGGAGAAACGAACCCGCTGGAAAACAAACCTGGGAGATATTCTGCTTAAGTATGGTAATGAACGACCTAATGTATGTGCTTGGATCAATATAGCTTCACTACCACTCAAGAAATTGGCACTTAGGACTTAATGTCCGAAATCGACATCCATTTCGCGACACCATCAATGCGCCTTCAACTCCTTATGCTACTAAATCTGTATACGTCAGGACCACGATTCGAAGTCTCTTCGAGCGTTTTGGCTACACATCCTCTAATGACCAGCCTAATACACTCACTACTCTTCGACAATTCGTCGACCCTTTGTACTGCTACTCTCACCCTCCTCGTCAAATTGCTTCCTATTTTTGCAGTACACTCGAAGGAAGCTCTTAGGAATATGCTCCCCAAGTTGATGGCCATCCTGGCCAGGATTCTGTGCTGGAGAGTTCGGTATCCAGTTGCGACGGATGAAACTTACGTCGAACCTGAACAAGTGGAGGGACCATCCGTGGAGCTAACGCTCAATGCCCACTCTGATATCACTTGGGAAACCCTCGAAAGCAGCTTTACTTCGATCGCGTCCTCGTCTCCTTCCCCTCGTCCTTATTTCACTACGCTGTACTATCTGTATCCCTCCAATGTTCTCCAATTCCTTCATAGTCCGGTGCAGTACCTTGCCACTAAGAACTTCGAGAGCCCATACACATTACCATGGGACCAAATCATCAACGACGAAACCCTCCGACGGAAGAGCGAGGTCAGATTCATGTTTACAAGTTTTCGCATTTGTTGATTTCGTGTTATAGTCGGTTGTTCGCGAGCACATATGCCACCCAAATCTAATTTGGCGTGACGCGGCCGCGGAGCTGTCTGAATCGGAGTTCTGGTCCAGATACAGCGTCGCTCGCATCACAACGGAGTCTTGTATGCTGGATATCAGGAATACTGCTTTAGGTATCAGAGAAGCGGCTAACAGTGAGGCTGCCGTAGTTTCGCCTCAACCTGGCTCAGGCACTCCTATCGTCACTGCACCATTGATAGAACCAGAACCAGAAGAAGGGGAGGAGGAAGCAGACGATATCCACATCCAGCAATCCGTGCCGCATACGGTATCTTTGAATGATATGATCAGCACTTCGCTCATGCTCAAATCTGACGTACAACTGGACGTCCTCAAGCCCGCATCACAATGGTCAAGGTTGTTCTCCTCCCGGGTCCCATCACCTGCCCGCAGGAGCATTGCCCTACCGCCCGAATCGCATGACGAGAGTATCCAACCGCATGTGGCACAGACCATTGCTGGGCTTCAACGTGAAGTGTTGCTCCTAAGGAATGAACTCAATTTTGAGCAGTGGCTATCACGGGAAAACGCTAAACACATTGGGCGTCTGTATCAAGACCGAATTTTGATCAAGACAGCTGAAGCAGAGAGACAAGGCCTTGTGAGTATGACTCGTTTATATTAAACACCCCCTCACCCCTGAGTCACAGTACAACAAACTCAGGCGGTACCGTGCACAAGTCATCGACCTCGAGGGAGAACTCCGAGAATTCAAGGTGCAAGCGTCGTCGGCTAAGAACAAATATGCCGACTGGAATACCGAGCTCCAGAAGAAATTACGGGAATTCCGCGAGGAAAAAAAGGCCTGGATTACAGAGGCAGCCAAGCTACGCAGTGCAGAAAAGGAGGTCAAGGTATATTTGGAATGCATCACTTCTCCTTGCCCTTGCTAACTGGGATTAGGCCCTGTTTGCAGGACAGGGTCAACTCCTTGCAGAAGCTGTTAAAGAAGTGCAAGAGCTCCGAATACAGCAAAAGGAGAACCAACATAAGATTGATCGCTTGAAGGACTACGAACAGCAGATCGAACAGCATGTCAAAATGCAGCGCTTATGGTAAGGGAATTGAGAAAGAACGCCTGATGGATTGATGAGGGATGCCTTGGCACAGGGACGCGGACTTTGCGATGTTTAATGAACGAGCAAAAGAGATCGAATACCTACAAAGCCTATACAAACAGCTGCAGATTCGTCTAGAAACTTCGGAGAACGCGCAGGCCCAGATGGAAGAAAATGCGCGGTAAGAAGCTAATTACTATATGACAGTGCCAACGCCCTGATACACTGCCTGGCAGTGCCCAAAGACGATCTATACAAGCTTTGGAAGCGCGTCTTGCACAACACACGCGTAGACGAGATAGCACTAAACTGCAGTTAACGCAGTTGGATATTGTCAACGTAGAGAAAGCGGCTCTGATGGAGGCGAACGAAAAACTGCGAAACGCGAACGAGGCGTTGATGGATGAGCTGGATGAACACCGAGAAATGGTGGAGGTGCTGAGAGCCCAAGCTGGAGGCAAAAAAGGGCTGATACACTGAGTGACGGCGCGTCGCAGTCTGTTGACTCGACAGCAGTTGTAGTCTAGCGATGTCATTGATCCTGTTATCGATTATTCTTGTACAGTATGGGCGTCACACCCACCGGAATCCACAGCATCTTGAGCGTGATCGCGTATCGTAAATAAATAAAAAGAATATAAACGCGATGAGATAGTTCCAGAAAGTTCTCCTGATAACGCATTTCACATCCAAAAAAGGCAAGATTCAGATTATTCGAGAACTATTCCGCCCACCTACTTATACCTTAAAACTGGTCTTCGCTCCTCACCTTTTTCTTCAACTCCATCTACCATCCACTCCTCTCAGACAGCAATGGCATCCGAAAGCTTTGGCTTCCAGGCTGAGATCAGTCAGCTCCTCGACTTGATCATCAGTGCGTATTGCCTTCAGATCACGTCGGTCTCGAGTCTAGCATCAACTAACGCGACTTTTAGACACCTTCTACTCCAACAAGGAGATCTTCCTCCGGGAAATCATCTCCAATGGTTCCGATGCCCTCGACAAAATCCGATACGCTTCATTGACCGACCCTTCCGTCCTTGACACCGGAAAGGAGCTCTTCATTCGCATCGTGCCCGATAAGGAGAATAAAACTCTGTCCATCCGTGACACTGGTATCGGTATGACCAAGGCCGACATGGTCAACAACCTCGGTACCATTGCCAAGTCTGGTACAAAAGTGCGTACACATGGTTCTTGATAAGATTGCGGGGTAATTGATGCCGACACGCGATTAGGGCTTCATGGAGGCACTGAGCTCTGGTGCCGATATCTCCATGATTGGGCAGTTCGGTGTCGGTTTCTACTCCGCATACCTTGTTGCCGAACGTGTACAAGTCATTTCAAAACACAACGATGATGATCAATACATTTGGGAATCGTCTGCCGGCGGTACCTTCACCATCACACCAGACACCGTAAACCCACCGCTCGAACGTGGTACTGAGATTCGCCTCTTCCTCAAGGAGGACCAGACCGAGTACCTCGAGGAGAAGAAGATCAAGGAAATTGTCAAGAAACACTCCGAGTTCATCTCCTACCCCATTCAGTTGGCTGTGACCAAGGAGGTGGAGAAGGTTCGTTCCGCTTATTATCGATATCAGTATAAGATTCTGACTACTACTTAATGTAGGAGGTCGAGGATGATGAGGAAGAGGTGAAAGAAGAAGGCGAAGAGAAGTCCAAGATTGAGGAGGTCGATGACGAAGAGGAGAAGAAGGAGAAGAAGACCAAGAAGATCAAGGAGAAGGAGACCACCAACGAAGAGCTCAACAAAACCAAGCCCATCTGGACCCGCAACCCCAACGACATTACCACTGAGGAGTATGCTTCATTCTACAAGAGTCTTACCAACGACTGGGAGGACCACCTCGCTGTCAAGCACTTCTCCGTTGAAGGTCAACTAGAATTCAAGGCCATTCTTTTCATTCCCAAGCGGTACGTAGGTAGATATGTCTTGAGTGGATCAGTTTTAATCCTTTATGGTTTAGAGCACCTTTCGATCTCTTCGAGTCCAAGAAGAAGCGCAACAACATCAAGCTCTATGTCCGCCGCGTCTTCATTATGGACGACTGCGAGGATCTCATTCCCGAGTACCTCAACTTTGTCAAGGGTATCGTCGACTCTGAGGATCTCCCTCTCAACATCTCTCGTGAGACCCTCCAACAAAACAAGATCCTCAAGGTCATCCGCAAGAACATCGTCAAGAAGACACTCGACCTCATCAGCGAAATTGCGGAGGACAAGGACAACTTCAAGAAGTTCTACGAGGCCTTCGGCAAGAACATCAAGCTCGGTATCCATGAGGATGCTCAGAACCGCAGCAAGCTTGCAGATTTCCTCCGATTCTTCTCTACCAAGTCTGTTGACGAGCAGATTTCCCTCAAGGGTAAGTTGTAGATGAATGTTATGTATGCAGATCAGCTGACTCGCAACAGACTATATCACCCGCATGCCCGAGGTACAGAAATCCATTTACTACCTCACCGGCGAGTCTTTGGCTTCTGTGAGGGACTCTCCATTCCTCGAGGTACTGAAGAAGAAGGGATTCGAAGTCCTGCTCCTCGTTGACCCCATCGATGAATATGCCATCAGCCAGCTCAAGGAATACGATGGCAAGAAACTCATTTGTGTCTCCAAGGAAGGACTTGAGCTCGAAGAAACCGAGGAAGAGAAGAAGGCCCGCGAGGCTGAAGTCGAGTCGTTCAAGGATCTTTGCACTGCCGTCAAGGATGCGCTCGGCGACAGGGTGGAGAAGGTCGTCGTGTCGAACCGCATCAGTGACTCACCTTGTGTCTTGGTCACTGGTCAATTCGGCTGGTCATCGAACATGGTTCGTTGATTGCGGGTCCGTGTGTTTGACGTCTGACATTAACGATGCTAATAGGAACGTATCATGAAAGCGCAAGCGCTCCGTGACTCGTCCATGTCCTCGTACATGGCATCGAAGAAGACACTGGAGCTCAACCCCTCCAACGCGATCGTCAAGGAGCTCAGACGCAAGGTCGCAGAAGACAAGGCTGACAAGTCTGTCCGCGACTTGACTTATCTCCTCTTCGAGACTGCCCTCCTGACATCTGGCTTCACACTCGACGAGCCCACATCGTTCGCTAAGCGCATCCACCGCATGATCGCGTAAGTTGTCTTTCTGCACTATGGTTCTGGCTGCTGACGCGGTGGCATTACAGTCTCGGTCTTGATGTTGACGAAGAGGACACTACTGCTGCTCCCGTCGTCGAGGCCCCACCGGCTGCTGAGGCATCATCAACGTCAGCGATGGAGGAGATTGACTAAAAAAACGCGCTGATTTCGGACTAATGTGTTATACTCATCTGTATATTATGGCATCTCAACGTCTTGTTGCACGTTCTTGCACGCACCTCATACCTCCCTACATATAGATACGCATAAAACGACCCCACAATGCATTGCTTTGTCTGATAACGTTGTGCGATTGTGAAAGGAGGGGGAGATCAACCCTGCATGCAACGTGGATACCTGACCTTAACGGGCTCGGGATCTCGATGGGGCTGCGGTTGGATGGGTGTCAGCGGGCTGCGTCGCGATGGACAAGGCGTGAAACTGGGAGCTGGGAGAAGGCGGAAGTAGAATTGAAGCGCGGATGCGCGTGGAATGGACGGGGTGACTTGTGAAATAGGAGGGGGTGGTGAAATGGGGGAATGGGTGTGCTTAGTCAGCAGGATTTCATGGATGGAGGAGTGGATTGTTGGTTGACCTCGTTCCAGCTGCATTCTCGATGATGATCTCTCCTTCGCCTTGATCCAATATTCAGCTTGCTTTCTGTCACGTCTCTTCTCTGTATACTTATAGCCTGTCCTTCATTTCTTCCTTCGGCCCACCCCCTTGCCTTTCAGTCCCAATGCCCTCAATTGTTGCCCCCCAGCCCGTGTTTCCCTGCTCAGCGGCCACAGGCGCATCATCGTCCCCAGGTCCGCTCGCCGGCTTTGTCAAGGTACGTGATTCCTCCACGCGCTTCGAGACGCGACTGACCGCCCCGGTGCCGACATCAGTCCCCGGCCTGTAGTGCAGTAGCGCCCACCCGCCTCCAATCCCCAATTCAGCTCCCAGAAACGGCCGTCACAAGGCCGTCAGCGGTGGGTGTTTGCCTTCGTCCAGCCCGATCCATTCCGATTGAGCTTTTAACTCGTGTAGTTTCTCGATGCTCTCTCGGCGAGGCGCAGAGTTAAACCTTCCTCACGTTCACCGCGCCAACGCCGACTGCTCCCACGCGCTACCCCCCAACAGCAAAGCAAATCACCTCCTCCGTTCGATGCTCTTCCTTGGATCTCGGCCTTAGATGCTCCTCCGAAAGGCTGCATAGCAGACTTCGCAGACCTTTCGCAGCTGCATCCCCAGTCTGAAAGAATCTCCTCAGGCCCTGGGCCCGTACGTCGAAGGAAGACATCCCTGCGTTCCAGTCCCCTCCGTCGCTCACCTGAGCCCGCCCCTCTCCCGCGAATTCTTGCGGTATCTGCTCCCCCACTCCCACGCGAGACACTCCCACCTCCTACACCCGCCCCTCGATTTAATCCCTCTCGAACACTATTTCGCCACCTCATGCCCGTGACACCGGATCCGTGTCAAACTGTATTCTCCAACCGTGCTCTATTTGACGCATAATGTTTATCACCTTGCTTATTTATTCGTGAATTATCTGTGCTTCAGCTATCCTTGATATTCCTGCCGTCTGTCGGTGGTGTCGTCCTTCCCTGCTTTTGTATTCGCATTCTCCGACATGTTCTGCATCATCTCTTTGTTCTAGCTCCATAGCATAGGCTATGATAAGTTTTCTTTGTCACTTCGGACATATTTTTGACACATTCGACTTCCCCGCCTGCAGCGCCCTGTGCGTCTCACCTCACTGCCCCATTTTTGGCCATAAGAATGTCATGTACGTTACAGATTGGTGTACAATAGCACTGAACTGCAATATGAGCTGGCTTCCTTCTGGGCTTGGACTTGTGCACGTCGGGGCGTTGGGCCGTATAAAATTGTCGATGAGACGGCGATGACGCAAGATACCAGCCATGGTAATTACCAGGTGACCTCAATTTTTTGCAGCAAGATGACTCGGATTGTTTAAAGTAAAACTGCTCACCCGCATCTTCCTGACACTACCATTCCTGCAGCTCCAGCTCTAGCCAATGTCTGAATCTCGAGCAATCTACTTTGGCGCAGGACCGTGTGCACTCCCGCAATCAGTACTGGAGGAAGCTGCCAAAGCTCTCCTTAACTTTAACGGCACAGGCATCGGGATCTCAGAGATCTCACATCGCTCAAAAGAATTTGGCGCCGTCATCAGCAATCTTGAAGTTCTCATCAGGGAACAACTGGACGTCCCACCCACCCATGCCATCCTCTTCAGCCAAGGTGGCGGCACCGCACAGTTCTCAGCCGTCGTTCTCAATCTTCTCGCTCGCCACCATCTGCTGTACCCTGATCTTGCTGAAGAAGAGAGAACGCTTGATTATGTCGTAACTGGATCTTGGAGCAAGGCTGCCTTGACGGAAGCTCAGCGGTTAGGAGGCGGAAAGGTTAACATTGCTGTCGATGCGAGACCTTACTCCAAGGACGCCAAATCGTTCGACAATATCCCCCTTCACACCGCTTACACGTTCTCTCGCAACCCAGCTCTGATCTACTACTGCGAGAACGAAACGGTCAATGGTGTGCAGTTCGACGTGGATGAGTCGTCGCCATCTTCGTTCCCCTATCATCTTCTGCCTCAGGAGCCATTGGTCCCCCTCGTGGGCGATTACTCCTCTTCGTTTATGTCGAGGCCGATTCCGCGCCTTGCAGATCACGCGGTCATCTTTGCCGGGGCGCAGAAGAATATTGGACCTGCCGGTCTGACCGTCATCATCGTTCGCAAGGACTGCATTGTCGACGTCGATGCTGCTTCCAAGCTGGGATCCATCCCTGTTCCCACCATCATGTCCTACAAAACTTTGGCGGACGGAAAGAGCATGCCAAACACACCCGCTACATTATCCGTGTATATCTCTGGGTTGGTTATCCAGGATATCAAGGCTAAAGGCGGCTTGACCTTCTTCGAGAAGCAGAACAAGGCCAAGGCCAAGAAGGTTTATGATGCACTCCGAAATGGAGTGGAGAAGGGTGTGTTTAGGGAGAAGGTGGCGGAGAATGCCCGCAGCTGGATGAACGTCGTGTTTGACGTGGTCGGCGATGGAGCCGAAGCCAGGTTCTTGGCTGGAGCAGAGGAGAGAAATATGAAGGGGTTAAAGGGTCATCGGTATGCGCGCCCAGTCACAGTTACGGAACTCTACTTACGCGCCGCTACTCCCTGTCAGCTCTGTTGGAGGTGAGAACCATCGAATTTTGATGGATCTAGAGCTGATATTGCTGTCATATAGGCATTCGAGTTTCACTCTACAATGCCCTTTCAGAAAAGGATGCAGATACGCTTGTTGGATATATGGAAGAGTTTATTGCTCAGGAGACCACGGCTTAAATTATGTCAGTATCTGTGAAATAGATTCTAGTTCGTATTGCAGTTTTTGCTGTAAGGCAAGGCGCCCTGGGGTGTATAGGGTGCACAAAATCAGATCGCGAGTTGCCCTCAGAGCTTGAACAGTCTATAAGGTTATATTGTAAGCAGCACAGAAAGTCACTTTGCCGGAGTGGTTAACGGGATCGCCTGCTATTTCTCAGCGCTAGCGGTTGGGCTTTGCCCGCGTGTGTTCGAATCGCACAGGTGACGACTTTTTGCACAATTGTCGCAGAACTGCATTTCTGGAATTGACGCGTGTAGGGTTATGATGAGACGGGAAGCGCTCCCCGCGCCCAATCTATAATACTTCAAAAATGATGAGCTTGGATGCATCCGCAGCCCCAACTTGAAGGTCTTTTCCTTACTGTTCTTTCAGTAATGCTGTCTACGAAACTCCTGTTGGCGGCCCTCCTGATTCCTGGAGTGGCTTTGGCACAGGACGACGAGTGAGTAAGCTCCTCGAGGTTAACTATTTTTGACGCTGAAATTTCCTCCCAGTTTCGCCGCTCCACGACTTCCTTCCATCCTTCACTTCCACTGGTACAATACCACCCCACCTCCTGGATCAGACGGAAATTACACCACCGATGGACTCATGATCTCGGGCGTACAATTCACCACTGAGGTTCGGGCGCTTTCATTCAGTCTAATCCTAAATTGCATGCCGGCAACTTGTGTGCTAATATTAGCACGCGCCCACAGCCAGACCTTCCGGATGTGCAAGGGATGGTCGTGCATTTCAATGACTCTCATCTGGAGCAACCGAGGAGCACAGCACCATGGATCGCGCTCATACCATGCATTGATCAGAGCTCTGGTCAGACTCTCTTGACTGGGGCATACGAATTGGGCGCTCGAGCGGTGATGGTGAGTGGGGTCTGCCACTCGATGAGATTACAGAGGCTAATTTTGGGGACCTATTTTCAATGCCGTGCTCTGCACACCCAGGCGTACTCTCCGAGCAATGTGGAGTGTCCTGTGGCGTTTGCTGTTCCACCCTTTGAAATCCCCGTGTTCGTTGTAGAAGCCCAAAATGGTGAACAGTTCGGCAATCTCGTGAATGGATTCTTGGAGTAAGTGCCAGTTTACTATCCCCTACTCGTAATTCCAACTCCGTGGTCCATTGTAGCCGCGTTAACGTCAGGACATACAACGCCACTCAACTCGACACCGTGGCAGAACAGGCACAAAACGACTTGGACGCGCTCAATTCAGGCTCAAGACCCGGCTCCGAGACCCTCATGCGCACCGCAACGCTGTTAGGCAGGTTCTTTGTCGGCGAAGAAACTCAACCTGGTCCAGACCTGCCCGACTCACCCGACTCACCCGACTCGGATGATGATGATGCCAGTTCCACTCAACCGCCTCCTTCCAACACCAGCTCGGGCGAAGCGACTGAAACCCAATCCAGTGATGTAAGTCCATGGTGCTCTGGAGCTGGGATATACCTTTGACTGACATGATCGCGCTTTTAGGACGCAGAATCTTCTGGTTCTGGTTCTGGTTCACTATCGGTCGTTTTCGCAGAGTCAGGGGCCGCAATGAAAGCGGTGATCGCTGCCATCGCGTCTGGTTTCGCGTGTACTTTCCTTTAGGCTTAGTCAAAACGTGGACAGTCCAGGATGTCGTCTCACAGCTAATCACAATCGGTTACCAATGTATAGTAAAATTGGGTCCGCTAACAGTCGCCACTAGATGACATGACACTGGATTCGTTACAGCACATAAATTCAGCTATTGTACACTTTCAATATGATACAGGAAGACAAAGCAGCAATGAACGGCGACCAAGGCATCTATCCTATACGCGTCCCTGGGGCTGTAATGTGGCCCAACGATGCTGTACAAGAGACGAGAAAATAACGAAGTATAAAGAGAGTGAGGGTACACAAAAAGAAAGGTTAGATCGGCAATAAACTAATGGGACAATGGAAGTCGATGAGCTGATGCACTTGTATCAAAGGCCCAGAAATGAAATGCGCTGATAAGATTGCTCCATTCAATATCAGCACAACTTACTTCCTAGAACTGTTGTGATAAAGGAAGGCATGTGCATCGTGCATGGAAGCGGTAATACTAGATTGACAGTTGCGAATGGGCAGAAGGGGCCGTTTATGGTGAGATGAGTAGAATAGATGGAGGTGATGCAGGGGTGGGATAACGGCCGGATTAATGATAGCAAGAAACCAAGAGAACCTGCAGTCCGTGCTCCTTGACCCACTTCTTGGAGGCGTAATTCTTGTTCTTCTTGATCGACCTAATAAGCGCACTGCGTGATGGGTACATCACATGCTGAATAGCATCAGGGCCTTGGTTCCTCGTGGCAAGGTATTCCTTGACATTCAGAAATGCTTTAGACTTGAGCAGGGATCGAGCTGCCGTAAGAGACGCAGGTAGAGTGTCAGTTGCAAGGCCGAGTTCAATAATAAGTGACTGAAGGAGGGTAAGATGACACGACGAGTCCTTGGTCTCGGGAGGGTTCATGAGGAATCTAATGAAGGGGGAAAATCAGGGACAGTTTGACAAAGATTCACGTAAAAGTCGGGAAACGAGGGATATGACGCAGGTGGTCGTACGTACGATGTAATATAGTTCACGGCTTCATCATACATTGACGTATAGTCATTATCTTTGCAGCTGGGCTTTACTGCACCAGAACGAGCCCCAGTGGTGGGCACGGACTTGTTCTGCGCGGTGGCCTTCCGTTTTGACCTCCTGGCTCTCCGTTTAGACTTGGGTGCATCTACCGACAACGGTTGTTCCTGCTGCTTGGGCGTTTTGCCACCAAGAGTGACAACAGAAGCCGGGCGGGAGAGCTGTTGTGGGGTGCCAGGTGGAGATGTGGAGTCGGAACTCGTGGATGATGAATCACTCAAATCGGTGCGAACGAGGGCAGGAACAGTGGCCTTTCTCCTATTTCGACGCCTTCGAGACGAACTCGATGGGCTCGTGGGTGCCGAGTTGACACGAGTACTGGCCTCAAGGCATCCGGCAGTGCTGTTGTTGACGTTTTCAACAACACACGGCTCCGGTGTTTGCCTGACGTTCGGTAGTTTACCGGATACTTGCGCGGGGAGTTGCTCCCTAAGCGAGAGACTCGCAAGACTGGCAGTAGTGTGTGTGGAGCTAGTCGTGTGTGAAGGAGATAGGGCGCTAGTGGAGTTGGGCACGCTGACAACGGGGGACTGAGACCTGCTTAGAACGACAAAGTCGTCCGAAGCAGCGATGCTAATGTCATCACGTGCATCACCAGAGCCATACTCTACGGCGTCGGAGTCGGAGCCAGCAGAATTATCTGCACCGTCTGAGGATACAGGGGACCAAGTATAAGAGCCCCGTGGGCTGTAGACTATTTCGTCTGTGTCAATTTCGTCGGAAACCCATTGTGAGCTTCGAACAGAGCCGGCAGAAGTAAAGCTGGACACCATATCGAAGGAGGACGAGGTTGCGGAGAACGTTGGGGAAGCCAACGGATAAGAGGGTGCCATCTAGGAGAGCTTGATGAAGGAATGGGCAAGAAAGAAAGCCTAGTAAACTCAGGGGTCTCGGAGGAGACCTTTATGAATCTGATGAGAAACCGGAATGCAACCTGTCAGGGTCGTGTGGACCGCCGGAGGAGATTAGAAGGCAACGCTGCAGTTGAGAACGACGGGAGGCAAAGAAGACTAGACGAGCTCGCGGACAGGGCGGAAGATGGTGGTATGAGACAAAGGAAGAGGCAGCCTCGTTGCAAGAAAGCAGGTAGAAATGGTCGGAGCAAATATGACCTGCGAGCAGTGCAAATCGGGACCCTGTTTCTCCACAACCCTGTCCATTCATTCTACCACCCGGACTCATAATTACGAGCCCCGGCCAAATGCGTACTGTATTCCTGCTATCTAACCTATCCGTTATCTACCGTGCTCTTATGAGATTTTCCAATACACCGCACTATTCCCATACCCAGCAACGGCTACTTGCTCCACGTTGACACCCTTTTTCCAGACATTACCTGTAAGATCTCGCACCTCCTTTGCTTTCTGTTTACGCAACATAAAGCGTTCCTCCTTCGCACTGCCCAACATTATCGGCAACGACTGATTGGATTTCTTACCGTTACCAAGTTCAGAATCTGCATTCCTTCCCCAGAGTGTCAAGTCTCGGGCTGGACTTCCGTCCCGGGTTGTATCCAAAGTAAGCAAGACATGACCTGTGGGTGACACAATTACCGATCGCGGAAATATAGGCTCCAGGCTGTTCGTTGCATCATTGACTGCAAACGTGATCAGGTTAGCGAACATTCTAACAGCGATGGCAGAACCCTTACATTGCTTCAAGCCGCTCACGCCTTTAACGCGGACAGGCCTTCCTTGTGCAGTGGAATACTGGCTGTTGCCTAATCCACCATATTGGCCATCGCCACATGTAAATACTTCTACAGTTTCAGTTGAGGAGTCATCACCACGTTCGACGGTAAAAGCCGTCAAATCACCTCCTGTTCATTGTTCATCAGTGGGCGTCGTAAGGCCTTATCAATTGGGAAGGCACCTGCGGATACATCTAAACACCTGGCACCACTTCTGGCAGAATTCTGCCAGAGGATTACCTCTGTTGGAACTGTGATCGTGTCTAGCACCACGTTTCCAAGACCAATCTGTCTAATGAGAAGTTGTTAAGCTATGCCCACAGAAACTTCCTTCCTGACGCGTGAGCCACCTACCCATGGTCGTTAGCACCCCATCCCAATACTCTTCCCGATGGGGTGCGAGCGAAGCTATTCCGTCCGCCTGCAACGACTTGTGCGATAGTGACACCCTTCAAAGCCGATATCTCAAACAAAGTCGGACAGAACCTGATCGACTTATCGTCTATATTTTTCAAGTTGCCCGACAGCAACGGGGGAGTGGATTCACGGGGTGCCGATTGAGCCAGGGATTTTGGAACGAGCTCTACCGGTACGCGAGGGGAAGTCGGAGAAAGGACGTGATCGGGCGAGGGTATATCAAACTTGCGGAATCCCAATTGACCATAAGCATTTGCTCTAGTGTTGATTGGGTGGGCAAAAGTGCGACCCTTTGAGGTGAGAGCGAGGAGATGATCCTTGCCTGCCGAGATAGACACGAAGCTGTCCATATTATGAATTCTGCCAGGCAAATATGCGTCCGGACTTACGATTCACCCCATCCAAGCTGTTCACGTGGTGTAACCTCAACAAAGTCGATCGTGGCCTCTTCGCCAGAAAACCAACTCCATCGCGATGAACTAGGGGGTGTCAGCGCACCCAATTTTGATCTCTGCTTCGTGGCATCCGACGCAAGCGCATATACCTTGCCTGAAGCAGACAGTGCATAGACAACATCGTCTGAAAGTTGAAGCTGCACAATATTCTATTCGGAGTCTTCGTTATAAGTTTGACAGACACGAGATATAAGGTTGCCAACCTTGCCCTTCAACGTCAAGTGTGGTCGTTGTACCTGTGTAGCTCCTTCGGGACCGAAGAAGTTTTCTCCCCATTGGTAGACATCTCCCTTGGCATCTACACAAGCAGCATGCTTTTGGTGTAATTGGAGGTCACGAAGTGCAACTCCTTCGAGCCAGGGCGCGACCGCGGGCTGCCTGACGTGCTCAATAAGAGGGCTATCAGGTGCCAAGGTTTTGTATCTAGTTTGGTCGAAGGAAAGCTTCAGAAGCGAAATAGCAACACCAAAATTATGACACACTTGTTCGAACCCCAAACTAGCCCGTGCAATTCCTCATTGTCGAATACGGCCAAATCCGCGGCAGGCAGAGTGGGTGAATAGGCGTCCGTAGGCGCAATAGGTAGAGCTTCGTTGTGAATGACTCTTGGACGAAGGTACCATAACGCAGAGCCTCCGACTAAGACCGCAGACGAGGCAAGAAGAGCTGGATGCAAATTTCGGTGTGCCCTCGAGGATTGCGTGTGTAGCCTGCGGAGGTGGGGACCTACTTTAGCCCCTGCGCGTCTAAACATAGCGCGACAAGCGCGACGAAGAACAAGTGAGCAGGAAAAGAGGAACTCAGGGAGCCTTGCCGCGAGACCAGCTATTTCATCACGTGAGCACTATGTACATTTCTAGAGGCTGGACTAGCCAATGCGCATTAAGCATACAGCACTATGGCCGCATGGTGCTATCTAAAGGATAAAGGCGCAAAAATCGGGTGGGTATCTACCGGTGGGTTGTCGTAAGGTTTAGACATCAAAATCAAAGCGAGTGTCTGTCAATATCTAAACCCAGTGAGGACAGTGAACCAGCAAAGGGTATAGAGATAGAATAGAGCAGTTGTCTCGGCATTTGTCACCGGCCGGCGGAGACATGGACAAAACTTAGAAGAGCAAAAATAAAAAGGAAAACGGAATCAGCACAACGCCTTATGCACATCCGCAGGATGGAATAAAGCAGTTGCATAGATAAAGCTTGTCCTCGAAGCAAGTCTATAAAGTTCTCTAAGAGGAATCAATCCCCAGAGGTGCAAAATTAGGAACTAGCCTGTTCTGTATCAACCACGTCCACGACCTTTATTCGCTCACGTTAGCAGCGACAACAGCCAATCCACCCATGTTGACGAACAAGATGTTCAGGTTGTTGATATTCTGGGGGTGGTCGTCCTCAGAATGGATGACTCCGGCTGGTGTTGCGAGCCCACTAGCTGCTCCACTATCGTAATCTATCGTGGGCGATGGTGTTGGTTCACTTGAGCTTGAATTAGATTCACTAGAGGACAGAGTAGTGATTCTGCTCGTTGATTCGGTTTCAAGTGCACTGGTGCTGGGGGTAGTGCTGGTTCTGGTGCTGGTGCTGGATTCCGTAGACGACCCGGAAGTACGGGAAGTTCTGGACGAAGTAGATGACGAACTTGAGTTGGGTGGCGGTGGAGGTGGTCGCGGAGTTGGTGACGGCGATGGTTCCGGTTCCGGTGGAGGCGGCGGTGGAGGACGCGGTGAAGGAGATGGTGGTGGTGGTGGAGGCGGCGGAGGCGGCGGTGGGGGTGGTGGTGGGGGCTGAGGCGGTGGGCTTGATCCGCCTCCTCCACCTCCGCTTATAAATGCCCAGTTACCATCCCAAATGATGCCAACGTCTTCAGACGCAAAAATGCGGAAAAGACCGCGAGACAGATCAAGGCCCCTGCCAGGACACCCAGGGCACTAAAAAAATTCCTTTAGTCCAATACGCGAAGCAAGATCAGGTGTACTGGCATACCCGGTCTACGATTGTGGCCTCGGCGCTGATGGATCCACGCCACATACGAATTCGCCTGAAACAATGAGGGCCAGGATAACCACTCCCAAATTGCTGATAAAAAGATGTCTATCAGTTGCGTCCTTCCATGGGAAACAAGGAAAGCATACTTCGGCGTTGAGGGCGACGACCTAAGTGAATGATACATTTATGAGCTCCCGCGGATATCAAGAACAGATGCGATGGGACGTACAAGATCGTTCTCTTGGTTAACTTCACCACAAGCTCCACTTGATTCCCTAGGGTCAGCAACTGGAGCAACAGCAGTGAGGGTGCGGACTCACAGCCCAACATCATAAAAAGACCACTTTGATTCGGTAAACTCCTGTCGTTTGTAGAGCTGTCCCACATCGGCACTGGCCCTTTTGGCGAGTTCATAGTGACGATTCGGCTTAGAAGTGTCCGGGGCATGTAGGACTAGGCCCAGGGTGGCCACCGGTAAAGCCAAAGCGACCAAAACTACTCGCAGGACATTGGAAAGCATATTCAACAGTCGCCACGGCACACAATGCGACAGTCGTTAGATTAACAATGGTCGAGTTCTCTTTATTTTCGTCGTCTTGGTATTCCTCTAGGACAGCCAATTGTGAGAGAAAGGAACTCGAGCACAGTAAAGACTGTTGGTAAAGAGAGTGGGTGAGGGGGAACTTTCAGAAAGAAAGATCCAGACAGGACGCAACAAGGAGCAGTTAGAGGGGAGAAGAACTGCGGGAGGGCGATGAAGGGAACAGCGGGAACCAGGCTGTGAGTTTTTTGGTAAGCCGTTAAGGGATGCAAACATTGAAGGGACGTCTGCCTCCAAGAATTCGGGCTTGTCGTGACGCCATTGATGAAGGAAAGTGGAACTGGGACGTGAGATTTGCAAAGCCCTGTTTTCCAGAAGCCGGGGAGAGCAGCCCACCGACTGATCTCTGTGGAGTCCCATTGTCTAGACTGTGCACAAGAACGCCACACCAAGGTTTTCTCCAATGGTGCTAGATGGGGCATAAATCCCTGTGGCGAAAAAAAAAAAAAAAAGGTAATTCACCATCTTGAGCAGTTACGCACGCATACACACGCAAAGCCGCTGTACGATGGAACTCGCAGGTGATATCATTTCAGGATTGTCCTAGCCCTGGAAGATACGTCGTGGATGGAAGTCCTGTCCAAAAGGGTTAGACGTAGAGACTGCAAGGTGTTAGCAATGACGACGAATGCCACTGGAAGGACCTCACCACTAAAAGATCAAGTAGGGTAACTTGGCCGGAGAAAGACCTGGGTACTTGATGACTGACAAATAGCTGTTAAACGCTAGGTGAGCCATTTGAGTACACACCCTCGAATCAAATGCAATGAAATAATCGATGTGTGGCCTAAAAGGATCATATCTGGCAAAACACTTCAATTGGACTAGCCAATAAAATTATTTAACCACACCGTAACATCGTGCGTGTAGCATACGTACTAATAGGAGTCGACAAGTAAGAGGGGGAAGGAATGAAACCCAAAAGGGTATATCTACGTTGAATCATGAAAAGGGGATTGGCAACCCAGGTAGTAAAGTCGTGCAGGTGGCCAAAAACCCAAGCTCCAGCTGGCAAGAACCACGGGGTGAACATGTACGAAAGCAGGTCGTACAAAAGGAGTCGAAAGCACACAAGGCAAGAGGTATGTATGGGGGTATGCTCCTACCTGAAGTAAGTAAAGATAAAAGGGGAGGAGAGAGATAAAGCAGTGAAATACGGAGGAAGCAAATGAGGAAAGCGACATTTGGCAAAAGTGTCCCACAGGTCCATTTTCTAGATGAAAGCGAGTAACATTTACACATATAACGCCTTTCCTAATTTTGCTATCCGTAAAGGTTAGTATGAAGAAAGGAAGGAAAGCTTATAATCCACCCAAACGCGAGAAAATGAACAACTTGGAAGCGAGGGAATGAGGAACTGGAGGAAAGTGGAAGTGAACCCCTCCCAAGTCCCCATAACTTGAGGCATTTATCCGCTTGTATTAGCAGCGGCAACAGCCAGGCCACCCATGTTGACGAAGAGGTTGTTCAAGTTGTTGATATTCTGTGGGTGGTCACCCTCAGATTCGATAGTACCAGTGGGCACTGCGAGACCGCTGGCTGCACCACTAGAATAATCTATCGAGGCAGAGGGAGTTGGCTCGCTGGAGGTAGACTCGCTGGTAGACGATTCCGACTCGGATGTGCTGGAGCTGGAGCTGGTTGGTGTCGATGACGTGCTAGGTTCCTCAGATGAAGTGGGTGGAGGAGGCGGTGGTGGGGTCGAGCTCGGTGGTGGTGGTGGTGGTGGAGGGGTCGACGATGGCGGCGGTGGTGGAGGTGGAGGAGTGGTCGACGGTGGTGGTGGTGGTGGTGGTGGCGGCGGTGTGGGAGTTGGCGTTGGTGATGGTGGTGGCGGAGGGGGAGGTGGCGGTGGTGGCGGTGGTGCTGCACCACCGCCACCATTACCATCGATGAACTCCCAGTTACCGTCCGAGATGATACCAACGGACTCAGCAGCGAATACACGGAAGAGACTGCGGGACAGATCAAGGCCACCGTAAGGGCACCCTGGGCACTAGTAGGGTACTCTTGATCAGTTTATGACAAGATAAGCAATGAAGAGCGTGCTTACCCTGTCCGTAATAACAGCCTCGACGCTGGCGGAGCCATGCCACATACGAATGCGCCTGAAGCAGTTAGGCCCAGGATAGCCACTACCGAATTGCTGAGGTTACGTTCGTGAGAGCCCATTCATCTGTCCTGATTGAAGAGGGAACTTACTTCCGCGTTGAGAGCAACGATCTAAAAAAGATGACTTCAATTACTATCCGCATTCAAATGCGAGAAATGCACGTACAAAATCGCTCTCTACGTTGACTATACCACAGGCACCACTTGAACAAAGCATTAACATTTGAACTCAAACAGGTTGAAATCAATCAACTTACAGTCCGACATCATAGAAACTCCACCTGGAGCCGGAGAATCGTTTGTAGACATGCATATCGCCACTGACCCTCTTCGCGAGGTCGTAATGATGGTTCATATGCGAACTCGGATGCTTGGGGGCTTGGTGACTCAAACCAAGCGCGACTATTGGCAGTGCCAGCGCGACCAACGACAGCCGAAGGATGTTGACGAACATATCCAATGAATAACAGCTAGTACTTGTTAGTTGGTGAGGTTGGATCCCTTGTTAATGGTATATGGTTGGTTTTTTTCCTGTCCCCTTGTATCGTTCCTTCCCTTTGAGAGAGGAGGGGCTATAAGAAAGGAGCACGGTAACGAGCGTAAGTTGAGAGAGAGTGGGTTGGTGAGTTTTCAACCAGAAAACTCGAGAGGAAATATAACAGGACGGAGGGGAGTGAGAAAGGGCGGAAAGGATGAGAGCGTGATGAAAGAAAGGAGGGAAACCGGATTATGAATTTTTGAAAGGCACTAGCCCAGCCAAGCGACGCCTTTTGATTGGCTTGGTAACAATAACAAGCCAATTCAATCCAGAGCCGAATTTACATCAGCCTTCGCTGATTGTTGCCCGTTTTTCGACCTCGCTCCCCGGTGCGGGAAATGCTGCCTCTATATGCACCAGCGCTGTCCAGGAAACCAGCTGACACTCAGAAAAATAGGAATAGTCTCGACGTTTTCTCTCAGAGCATAATCGTCGGAGTTCTTGCCTCCGACCAGAACCGCGCTAACCAAGTCACCTTCAGTAATGGAAGGTCGATTGGCAGGGGCAGAGCTTGTAGCATGCACTAACCCTGCCGTCAGGGATGGCATCATCAGGGCCATTTTGGGCCAACGATTGTGGCGAGCGTCTCCAAGTACCTGAGCACTGCATCCAGTGTGAAAGCTGGACGCGACCTAGTCCCTCAGCCCCCAACAGGGAAGCACGATATTAAGAGAGCTGCGGCCCGGCTGTAGTCGACACAGAAATTATGGGTATAGCAATGCCTTGCCACGCAGGCTTGAAAACCAAGCCACTCCCGTACGATGCATAAAGGCAATCAGGCATAAATACCAAGCCAACGACAAGACAAAGGCGGTGATCATAAAGCAGGGTATATATAATTGTCACCTGAGTAGGCGCACAATCCGTCCATCGCGCCCTTTCCGGCCCTATAATCAACGATAAGAAATTATTAAAAACAGCCCCAGAAGCAACAACAAACTGCCCAGGAGAAGGTAAGCAAAGTAGGCAGTCAGCTACAAGGTTAATCAACACAAGAGCAGTAACAAAGGAAGAGGTATAACAAGTGGTATAGATTAACTATCGATATCAACGCTTAACTCGACATGGACCTGTATAAGAACACGAGATCACTGCGCACAATGAATATGGTCAGTTGGCCCATATCTACAGGTCTAGTAGAGCTCCTAAAAGAATGTTCCAAAGCATCAAAGCACGTTTATCGGAAATCCGAGGGATCTGATCATAAGGTCCTTCAATTTCCCTTAGGCAGAGCCGGTGACTGAAACAGCAGCAGTGTAAAAATTAGCCAACTGGACGAACGCCAAATTGAATTGTTCAAGGGCCCCTGTTGGAGCCGGCTGAGGACTATCATCAGCTCCGCTGCTCGAAGTTTCCGCATCAGTGGTCGAGGTAGGTTGAGCGGAACTACTGGAACTGGTTGCACTTTCACTCCGAGAGCTGGAAGAACTTTCACGAGAGCTTAAAGACGATGAGCTTGATGTTTCTTCGGCTTCGGAACTAGTGCTAGGAGTTGGAGTTGGGGTTGGGGTTGGAGTCGGGGTTGGAGTCGGGGTTGGAGTCGGGGTAGGCGTTGGATCGGGGGTCGGGGAAGGTGGGGGTGGGGGCGGCGTTGATGAAGAAGGGGGTGGTTGTGGTGCTCCGGCGCCAAAGGACCATTCGCCATAGATAATGCCTATATCTTGGGACGCAAAGAAGTCGAAGAGGCCGCGTGAAAAGTCTAACCCCTCGTTAGGACATCCTACACACTGAAATGCAAGTTGTATAACACGGTGAGCCTATGAAGCTTTCCCAAAACCGCAATTCGCTCACTCTATCGGCAATGATTGCCTGTGTCGTTTTGCCTCCATATGAGATAGTGATGGTTTCGAAGCAATGACTTCCACCGTTCCATTGCTAATGGCCGAGAATCATTGTCAATGTCTTAAGGGAAACACCATCGAATTTTACTTACAGGGATATTCAAGGCCACAACCTACATCAGCCACCAAGATGTCAGCGATATAAAAGGGAGAACTTCGTGCATTTGGACTTACAAAGTCGCTGTTCGAATGCGTATCTCCACAAGCACCCAACCCGGCATCGTAAAACGAAAATTTAGCATTTGAGAACCGTTTATTCAGCTGGCGAGTATGCCCAATCTGGGTCGAGTTCGCATTTTCTCCGATACCGAGTTCCGAGGCTTGATCTGCGTTAACGGCCCGTACACCGTGGTGCCTCTTCAGTGACGCATCGTGCACGGAGGCACCATGCTTGTATGGGACTGAAGGAATACCAAGACTTATTGGCAGGTGCAACAAGACCAAACCAGACGTGATTGCAACGAGAGATGTAAGTTTCATGTTCGCTGAAGATCGACTGCGGGTTGCTTTCTCTTTCTTGTGTATTCAGGAGTATGGCAGGGGTGCGTTTTATGGTCAGTGATGACGACGTAGCAGCCAATTAGTTGATTGAAGTCACAGGTGGTAAGTGAGCGGAGTGAGTAGGGAGCGTAAGGTTTAGATGTCCTCCAAGTTGTCGACGACGTGGGGACAAGGACTCTGTCGACACACAACGTTGGGAAAGACAACGGTAGGACTGGAATTAGAGTGTGGCGATGGAAAACAAGGGCTGAAGGAAACAAAGGGGTCCCACGGACTTCTGACGTTCCATGTGAGAAAAAAAAAAGACCCGATGGTCCGCACAATTCTATCTCAATAACCCTTCATGTTGCCAAACGACGTTCAGCGTGGGTGCTCAAATTGAATTTGAAATGGTATGCTTTGAACCATTCATTAGTGCATAAGTAGGAGCTCATTGTCAGCCCAACTCGAGAGTACAAAAATTTGCCAAAAAAGCGCCACCTGCAAAGGACGCGTACTTCGGATCCAGACAGGTCAAGGGTAAGGGGAGTGATATAAAATTTGTCTACAATTACTCCTTGATGGGGTGTGAAACTGTGAAGTGGGATATCACGTATCGGGTGTATCGTTTTGCTACATTCCTTTGTCTATAACAAAGTCAAATCCAAAAAAATCAAGATGGGAGAGGGAACTGAGGAGTAACGAAAACAGGCCGCTTAGGAGGGCGGCTGGAGGGGTGGAACAGTTTTTCAAGAATTACAAAAGCTTAGTTTTCCTTCAGTTGCGAGGGACTCGGAGGCTCCATTTTTGTCTGACAAAGGTATTACGGCATCGGCATGAGGATCACAGTCTAACATGTAACGGATCACTTACGGAGATGTATTTCAACACTTCATCCAGAACAAGTACGGGGGCACTCAGGTACAACACTGCTTTCCACTCAGCCCAATTCAACGGAGTGATGGCGAACAAGTTCTATCGAGCTGTGAACATTTTGGTGTCAACCCGTAAGGCGACCACGTACCGTGAAGAAAGGAACATAAAGGATCATGAAGTGAAGCGCCATACTGAGTGCAATGGCCGCTACCAAGAATGGATTCCTCCAGACCGGGAACCTCAGTAGACTCTCGTTCTCAGAAAGCGAATTCATAGCGTTGAACATCTCCACTGTTACCAAAATCGACAAACTCATCGTCGTCGCGCGATGGGACATGACGTTTGTGAACATCTCGCATCCAATTTCTGGGAAGAGTGAAGAGCATTGATGGAAGTGCGTCTGTTGTCAGAGTATTAGTCAATACCAAGATATAATATCATAACTACATGATGACGCACCAATTGGTAGAATGTGATTTGGGGTCCGCCAGAGTAATATACGAACCACCAGGCATATCCAAAGACAGTTGCACAACCAACATAGGCGCCAACGATGAGATAGCGGAAGAATAGCCATTGACTGATGAGGGGTTCGCGACTGTTCCTTGGTGGGACGCGCATGATGGAGTGATCTGCTGGGTTGAATCCGAGTGCAGTAGCTGGCAGACTGTCCGTAACCAAGTTGACCCATAATAGTTGAACGGGGATAAGTGCCTCAGGCATTCCTAAGAGAACGGTCAAGAAAATGCTGACGACCTCGCCAATATTAGAAGAAACTGAAGAAGGATCAGTCTAACATCCAAAAAATAATGAGAGCAAACTGACTTAGGTATCGAATGAACTGCTTAGTGTTATTATAGATTAGTCGACCTTCTTCTACAGCTTTCTCAATCGTCGCGAAGTTGGAATCGGCCAAAACCATATCAGCCGCCAATTTAGCAACATCAGTTCCGCTACCCATGGCCACACCAATGTCAGCCTTCTTCAATGCCGGAGCATCGTTGACACCGTCGCCAGTCTGGAAAAATGTGCATATAGGTCAAGCCAGGGAACATAAGAGTGACATTGAATGCCCTACCATAGCGACAACCAAGCCCAGTCCTTGAAGTAGGTCGACAAGTTGGCTCTTATGCCCAGGTTCGGTCCTGCTGAATAGGCTTGCCCTCTGCACTGCAGCGAGCTTCTCCTCATGCGTCATCATATCGAATTCCCGGCCAGTATAGCTCTTCCCTGCCAAGTCTTCCTCTTGTCCAAAAATACCGATCTGCCTGCAGATAGTCTCGGCAGTACCCTTGTTATCACCAGTAATGCATAGAACGCGGATTCCAGCAGCGCGGCAGTTGGCAACAGCTTGCTTGACCTCTGGCCTAGGAGGGTCAAGCATGCCCACGAGCGAAACGAAGGTGAAGTTTTGTTCAAAGCGCGCGTAATCCCTTGTGCTATCCGATTGGTAATGACTTGCTTCAGTGTCTTTGACATTAACGAATGCTAAGGCAAGTGTACGAAGACCATTCGATCCATATTCGACGGTACGTTCAAAGAGCTCAGCGCGAAGGGTAGGTGTCAAGGGCGCTACGCGGCCATCTACCAAAACAGACGTGCATCGATCAATAACGGACTCTGGAGCACCCTTGACAAACAATGCGCCATGACCGTTCAACTTGACGAGGACGGACATCATTTTGCGGTCGCGAGAGAACTCGAAGGTAAGGAGTCGGGGTATCGTCTTCTCGAAGTGCTCGTTGATGGCGTTCGCGCGGTGAGCGGGTGTCATCTTCGAGAGCGAGCTCTTGACGTCTGGATCTTTGCAACCAATCTTTTCAACCAGGACCTTAAGTGCTGCCTCGGTAGGTTCGCCCACATTGGAGTAAACGTTGGTGTCCTGCATCAACTAGGTAAGTCCAATACTGTGAAGTGATTTGCGATAGTACTCACCGGGTTATAAACTATCTTTGCGTCATTGCATACGGAGGCGATTTCAGCCAATCGTTGAATTGTATCTGACTTCAGGAGATCGATGCTGACAGGCTTTCCGTCGGCGGTACGAATTAAACCTTCTGGTGCGTAGGTAGTTCCCTCAACAGTGAATTGGCGCGTTGAGCCGCTGGTCCCGTCAACAATCAGGAACTACCAACGATGAGCATGGCGTAAGAATAATTGATTGAACAGAAACCAACCGACCTGTGCGACACTCATTTGGTTGGTTGTAAGGGTACCAGTCTTGTCCGAACAAATGACGTTTGTGCAGCCAAGCGTCTCTACACTAGGTAGATTTCTAACAATGGCATTTTTCTGAGCCATTTTCTTAGTTCCCAATGCCAAGCACGCAGTAATGACAGCAGCAAGACCCTCAGGTATAGCGGCAACAGCCAACGCAACGGCAATCTTGAAATAGTAGATAGCACCCTTGAGAGCACCGTGATGCGAAGGATCCCAAAAATGCCGAACATTGACAAGCCAAACCAGAATACAAATCACGGAAATGACTTTCGCAAGCTGTTCTCCAAAGTCATCGAGCTTTCTCTTCAAGGGGGTCTTCTCCGAGATTTGAGATGTGATGGATTTGTGGATGTCACCTATCGCGGTTTTTTGGCCCGTGAACACTACAATAGCTTTGGCTGTTCCATTCACGACAGTTGTTCCCTGGCATAGGCGTTTGAAAAATATCCTCAACAGTTTCTGGGCTGCCCACTTACGGAGAATAGAATATTAGTCATATCCTGCTTTACTGCCTTGAGGTCGGAAACCACATCCACAGATTTGTTTACGCTTTGGCTTTCCCCAGTCAGAATAGCTTGATCAATTCTGAAGCTACTGGACGACACAGATAGTAGTCGACAGTCAGCAGGCACCTTGTCTCCAACAGCTATTGAAATAATATCCCCGGGTACGAGATCCGACGCGTGTATGCGCTGCAATCGACCGGATCTGAGTGCCTTGGCCTCGTCAGGAGAGTATTCTCGCAACGCCTTGCGGTCAACTAGATTAGCTTGCTAAAAACCATGGCCTCGTGTCGAATGCTCACCTCAATCGCTTTCTCGGCGCTGGATTCCTGAATCACACCTACGGTCGCGTTTGCCACAAGAATAAGTAGAATAACCAAGGGCTCAACAAATGCCCCTCCCCAGCTGGCATCTCCCTCATCCTCCAGAAGGGCGAGCACGAAAGAGATTACCGCCGAAGCGAGGAGGATGAGTACCAGTTGGTCCTTGAATTGCTCAAGAATGAGCTCCCAGAGGGGCGTTGGTGGGTCTTCGGGTAGCTCTACAGCATGCTTAAGCACAAGGCAAATGGCACGAATGCGGAGGACACGTACCATTTCTTCCGTATAGCTCAGCGTGCTTAATAGCCTGATCGTCACTTAAGCCTAATTTGGGATTTACGCCGAAGTGTTCTAGTATCTGGTTGGGAGTCTTCGTCCAGGGGGCGTCCATGACGCGACGGGGTCTGTGGAGAGCGGATAGAACAGGGAGACTAGCTCACTGTGGAGGCAGAGATGCTGTGGGAGAGGGGAAGAGCTCGTCGAGCAGAACGGCCAGTGAGGCCGGGTCAATAAATATGAAGCACGTGAGGAATGACGTGGCGGCAAAACGAACGGTTGCTGTGTACCCGGAGAACGTTCGCGCTTGCACTGGCACTGGGCTCCCAGGAGCGCCATCGGGAGAGAAATGGGGCTGCATGGGCCGGTTCGCCAGCGTGGGCCATGGCCAGGAGCCTCTCAGCCCGAGGACAGGATCTGCGGATACTGAGAGGTGTGCGAGACTACACGCCACAGAATCCAAATAAGAGCAAAGCAAGATATGGCTTGGACCCCGGCGCAGTGACTCGGGAAACACAGCGTCTGGCTAACTGTCCTCGTCCGCCGAGCACCGCCTGACCAGCTGGGCCGCCCGTTCGCACTGCTCCTTCCCTCCCTACCCCCACGCCATGGGCAACTCTCCCTCCGCTCGCACTCATCACGACGAGTCCGTCGACTACGGTTATCTTACCCCTCAGGGTGTCTATACCGGTCCACGCGATTGGAACCACAATGTCGTCTCCCAGCTCATCGTCGCTCGCAAGCTTGCTCCATTCTATAGACCGCTGGAGGATTACAAGGAGTCTTGGGATGATGACCAGATCTTGGCCGCCAGAAAGGAATTGCCTCCCCCCGAAGGTGGCGAACAAGGTGCCAGACCCGAGACAGCAAGTATAGCTTCAAGCAGCACGCGATCCGGTCACTCCAAGCGTCCCGCCGCTGTAAGAGAGCAGTTTCGGCCGGAAGCAGCTATCTATCGAGGTGCAGTCGAGTGTCCCATTTGTTTCCTTGTATGTTGCCACACTATCCACTCTCCATCAATAACCATGGCTCACACTCTCTCAAGTACTATCCATCAAACATAAATCGCTCCAGATGCTGTAATCAGGAAATATGCACCGAATGTTTTGTCCAGATTAAACGGAATGAGCCTACTGCTACTCACCTTGTGTCTGAACCCGCCTGCTGCCCGTACTGTGTTCGGGATAACTTTGGTGTTGTCTATACACCACCTAATTGGCGCGCAGGAATATCTAGTGAGGGCTGGGTTAGTTGATGGATCGCACCTTCAAGTAACCAAGCTAACCCTGATTATGTCTTGCCCCGCAGCCATCCTTATGGATAGAGCACCAGAGAGCTGCCCAATCACAGTCACAGCAAACCCCAGATGCCACAAACAACTCTTCCAGCCACAAATCCCGTCAGAAGAGCTTCAGCGCTGATAGCCCAGAAGTAGTGACAATAGGCCAGTATCTGTTCGTTCTATCCTCCAAGCTTTGGCCTAACGTATGGCTTCTCACCAAGATCAAATTCGTCCGGGTTGGGAGGCCAAGTTAGCTGCCGTCCAAGCAGCGGTTGCACGGCGAGCCAACAGACGTATTATTATGAGAGAAGTAGGGGGCCGTCTCATTCCTGTTGGGGTCACTAGCGGCAGAGTACATGCCCTCAGTCCAGAAGAAGCGGCTGCTCTTGAGAACTCAGAAGGTGGGAATGGTGGCGGTGGGAGTGGGAGTCGAAGGCGAAGGCGCAACCAGGGTGAATGGCTGGGAATGGGACTGGAGCAATCTGCTGCAGATCTCGAGGAAGTATGTAATTCCACATCACGCGCCAGTACTGTCTTGATACTAACCTCTTCTCTGCCTTAGCTCATGCTCATGGAGGCAATGCGACTCTCATTGCTGGAACACGAAGAACAACAGCGTAAACAGGCCGAAGAACAGAAAAAGCAAGCTGCTGCTCAGGCAGCTGCCGAGTTGACCACCCAATCGGATACCGCGGGGCCAGGACCATCCACATTAGAGGCCCGAGCTTCTAATGAAGCTTCCAGTACACTTTCCGTCTCGCCCTCTGCTCCATCTTTTATCCCGCTGCGACCCAGAGGTTCTTCGACCTCCTCGCAAACCTCTCGATCGGCTTCGAGAAGTCATACACCGATATCTAGCTCAACACCGCCGGTTATATCGGGGAGCACTAACTCGTCAACAAGTGATAGGCACCAAAAAAGTCAGGACACTCCCTACTTTAGTTCCATTGTCGCCGCAACTGTTAACACTGCTTCTGCTGTGTTGGGTGCCACAGGTGCACCTCAACCCACGTCAAGTGACTCCAGCCAAAATCAAACTACGGAACACGGCGGGGACGGCGAAAGTCAAGCCGAACAAAGTCGAGGTTCTGGCGTTCCAACAATCCATGTTGGGCACAATGATAACGAAGACCCTTCATCAACTGAGTCTCAACAAGCTTCAAACTCATCGTCCACCCCTTCACCATCATTTAATAATGTTGTAGAAGGCGAAGCACCAATAGCACCCCAAACAGGGGCTGCGAATGGGGATCCAGCTTTACCTTCAGAGTTTTCTAAATTTGAGCGACGATTTGCTACGTAAGGATCCTCTTAATCCTGCACCGCAAAAATTTTACTCACTACTTCACGTTAATAAATTAACCTGCATTGCCTGCACTCTTAGTAACGGAAGTGGGTAGAATTCCAGATGCTTCCGTCGTGCCTACTACTGCGTTTTCTGGTTTCCCGGCTCTGGAATCAGGAGGGCTTCTTCTGCTATACTTCCGATAGGAACACAATTCATGGTTTCTATGTGCATAAACACATTTGCTTTGCACGCTCCTCGCTTCTTGTCTTTCTCCGTCGTGCTGCGCCTCTTCTCCATGTTCACAATACCACCTGCTCAGGCGTGACGATCTGGTCCTCGCCCTCTGCTCTTTGTTATGGATAGTCCGCTTCCCATCAAGTACTTTCCCCCAGTTCATCTACATTCATCAAACCGAACAATAACGTACTGTAAATCTAACACCTAGATTTTATCCGTTTCTTTTGTCTAAGTTGAGGGCCTTTTGGAATGTAATCATACTGCTTCGTTTCTCGTGAGAACTCTACTTGAAGTGTATCTTCTCGCCAATGAAGGATATCCCAGCCCCATTCCGAGCATGTGCTAGCAGACGCATTCAGCTGGAAGTGCAACTGTCTTCTCTTGTATCATTCGGCTAAATAATCCTCAACTTGTCCGGCCCTCACACGCCTATTAGTGGAAGAAGTATGAAAGGCATTTGGACTGGACCTACAATCTTCTTTTCTCAGCCGGAACAATGGCAGTCAAGCTGGATACACGATGCAGTCATGATAGCTCTTATTGTGAGAAGAAAAGTAGTTATTCTTCTCTGCTACTGAACCTCGATGCCCTCCCGCAATGATAATAATCTTCATGTCACCTTGATTGCCCCTCGTAGGGTCGACGAGGTACTGCGATCAAATAATCTTATGAGTGTCATCATTGGGCATGAATCATCCCCAGATAACGATGGCTAGAGTGAGGATTTGACCAAGCACAGATGACGAATACGACCTCTGATAATATCAGCCAACTCCCTTGAACGCGTTAGCACAGAAGGACAGGCGTTGAGGCTTCGCTCACACACTTGATAGGGGCACTGTGACTCGTTCCCTGTCCCCATGGAGAGTGATAAGATTAGCTTACGACTCACTGTTAAGGTAGCCTCAACGTACGGACAGCCGCCCGATGGGATCAGTCTAGAAGTACAAAAGGATTGAATGTATCCGCACTCAAGCCCGTCCAGAACAATGGTGTTGCAAACGAATATCACGAAGCACTGATTGTCTTGTCTTGGGCCCCTTGTATGTCGTCGAAGCTCGACATTGGAGCATCACAGCTAGCGGATAAACAAGGCAAGTTGAACAAGGCGAGTCATCCGGGTCTGAGTAAGGACCATGCACGGCAAAGAAGTGCTTTCTTTGTAAGTTCTCCCTGATAGCCCTGTACACGTGGACAAGAAGCCTGGACATAGACTTCACCTGCTGGAAGGGTCGATGATGTTTGAGGCGCAGCTTTCTCCAACTCGGGTCCATAATGGGATGTCTTGCCTGGAGCTAGTACGGACATAGACAGGCCAACAGCAATCAGAAGCTGGGGGAAAGACACGGGACCCAAGGCTTGATTGATTCGTTTGTTTGAGCAACAAACCGTTGTTGGCGTCTCAGTTGCTCGTTTCTGCTCTGCCGACGTCTGCACAATCAGATGCATAACTGCCATAACACTAGACTCGCAGCCTAATATCAGTACGACGGTCATAGACGCCACCCCGCAAGGTGTCGGTTGCTTAGCTTGATAGTCTGTGTAAAGCCACCACACTCCTATCTCAAATGCAACTGTCGACGGAAGCCGATTTCGTAACGTTTGTCCACTTGCAACCCTCCATCAGCTTCTATTTACTTACCAAGGCTGATATCATTTCTTGTCCTATTCATTCGCAACCCTGCAACTAGCCAATTTTGTCCCATAGGTGAGATCCATCTCGGAGATTTATCGTAAGATTGACCACAGCATTAAAAACTCAAAAACGCACCGAAGATTCTCATAAGATGGGTACTGCAATGGTCGTGTAGTGGCCAGACAACGCCAGCCCTAGGATGCATGCACGCGATGTTGTTAGTGGCATCACGAAGAGACCGAATTGCCGCTGATGCCACGGATCGAAGGACGAGTTTGAGAGAAAATGATTTTGGTGTTCGGGCACCGAAAGCACCGAATAAAACGGGCATAAAACCTTCAGCTTGATGCGCCGCGCATTTACCAACCGCGCATGGAAAGCCACTAAGGGCGTAATACAACGCTGGAAATCCACATGAGGTTTCTTAGAATGGGCTGAATTAGTAGAGGTGGTGGCCATCGATGGCCTTCTTGGTGATTTGTGCCAACCCCAGCAACGTTACGCCCCCATGTGCCCTAGCCTTGGTGTCCGGCTTATGGGATACCGAAGTGCGAAATGGTAAACGCGAGCACGACACCGTCGGGAGAGAAGACGCTGGGCTACGTATGGCCATCACAGCCGCAATGAAGTAAGCTCCGAAGAAAAGTGAGGCCTTCACCGATGTGGTAGTCGGAGAAAATGATAGGATCTGCCGGGAGCCCGGTCGTGAAACTCGACACAATCAACGCATAGACAATGAAGGTGTTATCTACGATAGTAGTTATAATGTTAACATTCGCATGATTGACCTCAACACTCTGATCCTGATAGCCGTCTTGTTGGTGGCGTCGCTCATTTTTCATTTCATGTGGAAGGCCGCCGCGGGAAGTCGTGGGAATCGCAATCAGTAAATCTAACCTTTCAAAAGTTCGGTGAATGGAATTTGTAATTAGCAAGGATTTGCAGAAATGATCTGACTCCGAAAAGTGTATCCGTGACTCAGAAAACCCTAAACAATTCAAAAAAAAGAAACAGTAAAATCTTGATTATGCCCCGAGCCGAGCAGCAAAAATAACATTCCCTGGTCCTCGGAAAGCGTGAGGTGCCATGATGTACATATGCAACGTGGAGGTCGGAATGGAAGAAATCATCGGGGCCAAAGCTGAAGCGAGCATCACATCAACCGCAAAAGTAACTTTGGATGACTATCACGTAGCTGCAAAGTAGCAACAAGCGAGTGGAAGGAGCTCATTTAGATGGCGGCTTATCTGCCCAAATCGGTTTTACAGCATCTGGATCCAGCTGAGTTGACGTCTAGGAAACCAACGAAGCTCAGTTCGTTGGAGAGTACTGGTAGAATCAAAGGTGATAGTCCTTACCTGCGCGTCCACTTGTTTTTGTGTCTCGGCTTCCCTTGCAAGTCGGGCAGCACGAGCGGCATCCACTTTCCGTCTTAGATCTGGCGCCATTTGCTGCATCCATGAGATGAGTTCTTAATTGACAGCCACAATTTGACCTTACATTATAGAGCTGCTCCTCCGTTGGCACCGTTACTGTGATAAAGTTCAGTCAGAATGACGCCTTTCGTTCGCAACGAGAACACTCGCATTTCATGAGAGCATATCCCACACCCATAACTGCATAAAGTCAACATGGTTAGCAAACGTCCCATGATGACACCCAAAAAGTACGAAAAGCGGAAGCAATGTCGGCCCTAATTCAACGGAGTCTGGAATCGTGGGGTATTCTAAATCTTAGCGACCGCTGCCGTCACCGACGTAGGCCGGAGTGAAAGGGCAAATTACGACAATGCGCGTGATAGTGAAAAAGAAGGCGATAGAAGGAGAAGAGAAGGCGAGCAATAGATAGCGAGCAACCAGGAATGTGTTTCCGTGTGCTTCGACTCGGATGAGGGCCGACACTACTACTATTAGAAGAACTCCCCCGCGGTACCCAGTTGGATAACGCAGGCCGAAGAGGAAAACATAAACGGGTGAACCAAGGATTCAATGAGGGAGGGAAGGATTGCTTCGAGAATGGAGCAACTGGGATGAAAATGTAGTGTCGTCGGTGATTGAAAAAGCTGCTTCCGAATTCTCGTTGGTGGAAGGTGTGGACGACAAGAAACCCGTCCATTGGAATGGAAGTGGAATACGAAGACGGATGGGTATTTCCTCGTCGGCGCGCGATCGTTATGTTCTTCGATTCCCTTCTATTCACGTGTCCACTCAGAAGAAGATATTGCCCAGTGCGTTGTCCATCGTAACAGGGCACATTTGGCAATAGAAGGTGAAACGAGGGCACAACCCGGGGGCGAAACGATGAGATTTAAAATTTCATACTCACGTCCTGCAGAGGCCAGTGTAAATCTGAACCAAGGAAAACTCGCCATTGCAAAGAGTAGCAATTCTATCCACCAGCACGCCTGGGGTGTCGATGTCGAGAAAGTCGAGGATAGTTGGTTCGACGATGTTTGCCAGCCGGGACTAGTCACGGGATGCCCGCCGTGCCGTTGACGTCATGGCCACCTCACTTCACACTCGTTAACTCTATTTGTGCATCTTAAATATGACTGGAATGCAAGCTGATCACAGTGTGTACGACGTGCAAAATAACACAGAACAGACAAAAAAAAAGAAAACAAATTTCAGAACATAGCTGTATGCATGATGACGATTATGGGAGTGGATGATGTGGGTGATGCTAATGCTGATCCAAGAGTAGAACGAATTGTAGGGGACAAATGATATGAGAGGCCAAAGCATTGAATGATACAATGATTATCAAGTGCTGAGAACCAAGTGTCGGAAAACTTCCAGACGTTCAAACCTTCCCCGGTAAAGCTTTCACCAGATTGACAGCTCTTCTTATCTTACTCGAAAACCCAAGTAGATCACTTGATTTTCGACTTTGAACCTCAATTCTCGCTAGTTCCTCCTCCCACGCTTTCATATCCTCCGACACGCTCGTCGCACTGCTATTGCTTCCGCTTCTACCTGTCCTAGCATTGCTGCTTGACAGATCGCTGAAGCTAGTGCTATTGCTGCTGCCACTGGACGAAGAACTTATTTTCGGGGGCGAGAGGACGTAAGAGCTTCCTAGTTTGGTGTCCGACTGGCTAGTATCGGGTCTCGCTGCTCTTCGCTTCTTCGTCGAATCGGCTGGGTCCTCCAACTCCAGCTCCCCATCCTTATCGCGCGAGCGTGCGAATAATCCATCATCTCGATAGGATAAGTGTGGTGCTTTGTCACGAGGTCCTGCACTGGTGTGGGGTCTTCGTGGTGCAGATTTCATCTTGATATTTGGGTATGTCGATGTTGCCGATGACTTCGAGGATTTATTGTGGGAACACTCTACTCGCGACATCGAAGAATTGGCCGAGGAGGAGGCAGCTTCACGTTCTCTCCGTGATCGTCGTGGGGATTTTGATTTGGCTCGGATGGGGGACTCATTCTGAACCTCACTATACTTCGCGACAGCACATTGCCGTTCAGAAGCGTTGGTGGAAACAACGAGGACTTCTTTTTCCGGAAGCTCGACTGTCTCAGTACCAAAGGGTGTAGAGAAAACGACCTGGGACCAATAATAAATATCTCGGAAGTCGAACAATGCTGCTTGACGCATACCTTAACACGGACGAAGTATCTAATATTCACCAAATCCGACTGTATAGTCTCTCCTATTGCCCATCTGCTGTTAGGCTTTGGAGGAGGCCATTGTAGTGTCAGAGTTTTATTCCAAGCACCGCTATCATCTCGTGTAAAATGTACCGAAGATTCTGTGCTTGTGATTGTGTTGGTGATGACTTTGGAGGAAGACTGTGACAAGGGGGGTATATCTGAAGAAGCACTGGGAGCACACTGAAGCTCAGGCGGAATGAGTGCGGTTGAAGAACTGGTTTCGTCAGCCGGATGTACGCTGTTTGGTGTTACTGTAGGGGATGAGGATGCAAGAGAAGATGATGAAATAAGAGCGTCTGAGTGTACTGGAGCTCCTTCTTTATAAGAGGATACTGGAGAGCCCGCTTGTGGTGTGGTTGATGGGGAAGGAATAGGGATAGCGAGGCTAGCATTGCCACAACAGGGAGACCTGGGCGGTGTGGGCGGTTCGGAGTTAAGCGAAAGGGTAATCCGTCGCTCGATTAGGGCTGAAGCATTTCGTACAGAAACGTTAGAATCTATGGGTAGGATGCACAAGGGTATAGGAATGAGGTCATGGGGACCGATCGGTATTGTAGGGACGTTCATGCTAAACTGGATTTTGGGTGAGCGGGGCTTATATGCGTAATTGCACAGGGGGATAGGAGCTTCTGGCGTGGGTTGGTGTCGAGGGAGATCATATCTCGTCAACAGAAGCTCAAAATGTCGCATTTGTCTCGAACCAATCCCCGATATCGGTGCGTGGTTGATGGCTAACTCCCGATTAGCAAAGGCGACCAAGAGCAATATCGATAGAAGTTCTGAACGCACTAGCTTCAACCCTCCACGAGCAGCGATAATCAACAAAGTTGCACGTGCTGAATCCACCAACCTTCGCTGGTAGTGTCAAGCGGAATGGGAACTCGACCTCACCCAGTGGCGCATACTCCTGGTCATCGGGTTTTGACCACAGTACCTGGGTGTGATCCACCAGAATATTGGACTGCAAAATCGACACGCGACCAACGCGAGCTTCGTAGCACCGTATCGAGACTGTGAGTGATTTTGCGGGCAACAATTTCATGTCATCGTCGAGTTTCGTTCGGACGACTGTGGGGAAGCGCATATATGTCAGTTTCGGGAGTCCTGGGTGCAAAAGTGGCGTGGCTTACTCCCTTCTACCCTTATGGGGGTAAGGCCGAGATAACCACTATGTGGAAAGTACCGGAGACCTTGGTTTCCTGGATGCAGACATGAGCAACGAAGATTGGTCGGATGGTTACGAGGAACGCACCCTTTGTTGAGGAGAGAATGAGATGGACCATGGGAGGGCGGCAACGGGGAGGGAGGGGGGAGAAAGAGGTGGAGAGGGAAGGAAGAAGAGAGAATTGCGGATGGGAGGTGAGGCATCTGGATAAAAGGCTTTGGATTGGAAGAAGCGCCAACTAAGTTCATACGAGATCTGTCCACCTGCATCCGAATACCCCTTGCCTTATTCGGCTGATCTCCTTTCGGCCCATCCCTGCTTCTGTATTTATTTATTTTATTTATTCCCGTTTATCTCTCCGGTCACCCCGCCAGCGTCACGCAGTGACTCCCCTCCCGGTCACACATTTCCAACCGGGGTGTCGTGTCTAGCCGCTCTCCTCCGTCCTTCCTCCCCACACCCTCGTCCACCATGCCATCCTCCTGGTTCGTGCCGTTCCTGCTTGCGGGAATGATCCTCACGGTATTCAGTGTCATCATATATCACTTTGATTTGAGTTCATCTTGTGCTAGGGCTCCAGCAACTCGTTGTGGAGCAAGTGGCAGGCAAGCCAACAGCAGTATCACACAACAATTGCCAAGTCTGACTTGTCTATCATATTATCCGTAGGACATGCAATGCGTCGAGAACTGCGACGACCCAGACCCCCATAACCATGTTCTCTACGAGCAGCCTGTATGGCAAACTCTCCAAATGTTCCGTGAGTGATCCCCACCAAGTTTCAACGTTCTCCAAATACCTTGTGCGCTAATCAACTTATCGTGACAGTCGGAGAGATGCTCTGTCAGTATAAATTCTTCCGAGATATAACGTTGCACACTCATGTGCTCTCGCTTCCTCTTGTCCCATAACAGGCTTTTTGCCGGTCATCTTCACGTGGCTCCAATCAAAGCGGCAGCCGTCCGTTCACTTACCCCCAGACCCCGACAGCGACTCCGAACCTGCAATGAAGGCGCTGCCTTTGGACGGCTGGAAGATTCTCCTATTATGGATCCCCGCCGCTTGCGATCTAACTGGTACAACAGTGCGTTCGCAGTGCTAACTGTATACTACGAACACCAGCTCACGATCATTGTATAGTTGATGAACGTTGGCCTTCTATACACACCAGTGTCTATCTACCAAATGACTCGCGGCGCCCTCGTTTTGTTTGTCGGAACTCTTAGCGTGTTATTCCTTCGTCGTCGCCTTTGGCTCTACCAGTGCGGCTTATCCTCTCTATTGCGTCCAGCTCCTTGTTTAACGAGATTGTACTTTAGATGGGTTTCCCTCATTGTCGTCATGGCCGGTGTCGGTCTCGTCGGATTCAGTGGCTCGCTTATCAAGGATACCATTAAAGAGCCTTCCTCTTTGACACCCTCGTCGCTTCACACCTCTGCCGAAGAGCCCCAGATGACCAGGGTTCTCGTCGGTAAGTCGCACCCAACGAACTGGTTCAAAATCAATGAGTAACATTACATTCTTGCAAGGTGTATTTTTCATCTTGTTTGCCCAAATTTTGTAAGGAATCTTCATGATGGTTCCCAAGCTTATCTCAATCCCATTTAATAGCACGGCCTTCCAATTCGTCGTAGAAGGTCAGGATCCATACCATATTGCCATATATTTTGGACTCACCATTTGAATTTCTCCAGAGAAGATTATGAGTAAGTCGGAATGCCGCTGGCTTCGATCTACTAATTAATGTTTCAAACTTCCAGGCCGATATTCAGTTGCCCCACTAGTCGCCGTTGGCTATGAGGGCCTCTTCGGTGCCATTTCCATCCTACTAATCATGCCAATTTTGTCTATGCCCTCCATTGCCTCAAAGTCAACTTTCTTTGATTTGCCTCGGGGCTGGTACCAAATGATCAACACTCCCTCCGTCCTATACTCCGGTATTGCCATCGCATTTAGCATCTCTCTGTTCAACTATTTCGGCCTCAGTGTCACTCGTTATGTTAGCGCCACTGCTAGGTCTTTGACAGACACCTGCAGGACTTTGTCCATCTGGCTTATTAGTCTTGGGCTTGGTTGGGAAAAGCTGCTGTTCCCTATCTCACTTCTCCAAGTTCTTGGATTCTCACTTTTGGTGTAAGTGACATATTTGTCATCCGCTGCAACACCTCATGACAAACAATTTTAACCTTTCCGCCTGTGCATCGATTAATATTGCCGCAATTAGTTATGGAACAGTGAGTGCCACTTACCGCTTTTTACGCTCGTGAATATCGAGTGTCTCATTTCCGCTTCGCCCCATAGTTCTTATTCAATAACCTGGTCGCACCACCGTCATTCCTTGCCGCTCCGAGTTCATTACATCCGGTTGCATCAGATGTTGATGAAGAAGAACGTCAAGGCCTTCTTTCTGGCCCATTGGATGAAACTGCAGCCCTTCCGGCCGATCTTGGTCAAGGTGGTTATGACGTTGTTCCAGAAGGCCAGCACGCGATTGCCAACCCAGCCCCAGGCAGGTCAAGTGCTACTTAGACATTGCCTAAGGGGGGTTTAATTTCCTCTTATCTCGATTCATGATCACTATACGTTCGCAAGTGAACAATTGTGTTCTTGGCTCTCTTATATTCATCGAAGGCAGTCCCCATTCTCACAGCCGTCATCCACCACCTGTCACAAACCCGTTGCGTCGCCTTCTGCATTCAATGTGTATCATATAATATTCTTGCACTATTCTTTCTTGGGTCTCGCGTTTCGTCGTCCCTTTGCCCGTGAGTTGAAGGACCTGGATTGCAAATCCCTTCATTCAATGATATTTCTAGGGTAGAATTGTTCGTGCTTTCTGTTAGCCAACTAGAGTAGTGCTGCTATAAATCGTCGTTGCTGCTATGTCGTCATCCTCGCCTGTGTCCGGTTACACGCGCCACCCCATGATTGGGCGGACTGAAAACGATCCGTTGATGGCATCGAACTAGTCGATCTCGTACTACCATTTATTTCTAATTCAATGTAGGAGCACGGGAAAAGCCTTGCACTTACTAGCGGCAAGTCACTTGGCCACAGTGGATGACCAGAATCCTCACATGACGTTCGTGACAAAAATACCCGAAGTGATGCATATGGCCCCGAGACTCCCCCATAACTCCAAAGCCTGTCGTCAGCATCATACGAGTTTATTACTGTCTTGAGTTTCACGCATTATCATTGATTCGACAGTGCTATCAAAGTTGATGCGGTACTTACCATCTGAGTTGGGGATCAGGACCGCTGCACCTAATTTCGGACTAATGGCTGACATATGGGCATTACAGCAACGTCCAGTGAATGCAGAAAACGTGGCTGGTTAAAAATTCGTTGGCACTACACATCGTCTAAATTTATCTCATTCTAGCGTGTCGTACGGCAACCATTATAGATATACAGGTGGGGACATCTGTCGCCGCGGAGTGGGCATAATTTTAGAGCCATAGGGCGGTGATCCTCAACTAGAATGCGCATGCCTGACTCGGGTAATTGGGTACGAGATTTGCTCCAGAGGTATTCACGCACATGGAGAATTATCCCGGCTGAGACCTGGCTAATCCAGCCGCCTGATATGTATCAATGAACACCAGTCGTAAGTGGAGTGCTGGTGGAGCAGAAAGACTGGAAGCCTTAGTAAAAAGGCCTGAACACCCCAATGGAAGCTGAGAACAAAAACACTATCTGTGGTGCTATTCCTCGAAGCACGACCCGCCTTCAGCGGATTTTAACTCGGATTTCTGACTGACGGCGCCGTCGATCCTGCCATCCACATGCCCAAAACCGAGAGAGACAAAATACAAACATCTTAGATTAGCCTGTGGACTTTTCAGAGTTGGCTTGTGTTGATGGGATATGCTTGGAAGGGCATCTGCGGCGAACCTTTTTTTTGTGACAACTTACTGGCTTACTGGTAATAGTATTGCAACATAGATTTTAACAATTAAAATTCAGCTGATCAACACAGTACCATGTGCACACACCTTGATGGATTACTCACACCCACACAGACGCTCTTAGTCCGGTTACTGCGGTGTTGCAGCCTTGTACACGATCCCAATCAAATTGTAAGGGTCTGAAGACGGCAGCAGAGTATCAGGGTAGGAAAGATCTCGAAGAGTGCATGCTGCGGAATGCTTCACGTCCAAGTTGCCGAATGCTTAAGGATGCAGAATTCTTGTTTAGAACTTCGCGGGTCCAGACAAGAAGCAGCATCATCAGTAGGCTTGGCTGTTTTATATGGACACCGCTGGTATTCCACGTTCTAGCTGTATGAGGCATAACCCTCATTCGATCAAACCCGTGTCCTGTCCGGTTCTGAGACCGAGTGGGGCAAGTCGCAAATGCCGTGAGGTTGGGCAGGGTTTTGATGCGTGCAGCTTCAGAGCATGTATTACGCTGTTTTATCCGACTCTGGCATAGCTCCAGTGCGCCATGGGAAAGCATTGTAGTTAGCTAATAGGTATAGAAACGTACACAGGATGAGGGCCAAACTCCCTGCAATCCGAATAGCCAGTTACTGTTTAGTCTTCATCATCACTACCATAATCCGCTAATCCCAGCCCGGAGGGTGCTGGAGGAGGTGCTCGTGCTTTCGGAGGAGCTAGAACGGGGGTTGGGGCCCCATTTCTCTTCCGAATCTCGTTGAAGTACTTGAGACTCTCCAAGGTGTCAGAGCTGAGAATCCCTATAGGGGCAGGTTTTGATTGCTGCTCAGGTGGTTGGGGTGATCCTGTCGATTCCTCTCCCTCTACAATGTTCTCCAATTTCCTCCTCTTGTTTCCCGGTTCACTGGTGTCTTCCGCACTACTGAGCTCCTCTCCCTGACCCTCTTCACTATTCTGCTTCAAGTAGCCCGCTTCGTCCACTTCTTCGCCATCCTCAAGAGCCCGGATAGCCCTCATCGCGTTGATGATTCGTGTATCAATGCGGGATTGGATTGCCTCCCTTCCTAGTTCTTCTAAGCGTCGTTTTTCGACTACCTTGGAGACGGGATTCGGGTCCTCTGTCGCCCAGCGAACGTTGAGAATTTCATCGTTATCAAGTGATTGACAAGCCATGGCCTCTTTGGCAAATTGGGCGTGCAGTTCGGATTTGTAAGTCACGAATGCAACGCTTCGATACTGCAAGACCTTTACAGCCCAACCGGTTTCAGAGTCATCTGTGGAGAGTTTGTGGGTCGTTGAGGAAACATTGGAATGAGACTTACCTCTCTCGATATCTCCGAATTCTCTGAAATGTCTGAAAACCACCTCCTCTGTCTCCAAGCCACTGCCCGTCTCCTTGATTCGTCCCACATACAGAGTTCGATTCTGTCTGTTGAAGCTTCCTACGCCGCCCATATCGTCGCGATAGTCCGCAAATTTGTCTCGGGCAAAGCAATCTTTCGAGCTATCCGGCAGCGCAGCATCAGGGTCCGGAAGACAGTGTAGATACTCGCACTCCCAACCATAAGGACAGCAACCACGAGCAAAAAATAGGCAAGTATATCTCATTCCAGTAGTGTTTGCTCTCGTTAGTCCTGTATCCTTTTTCATGTTGCAGCGTGTCTGCGATTTGGTCTTGCTAGAAACGGAATAAGTCTCGATGATTGGCAACTAAGCCTGTACGCACTTGGAATAACTATCCTCACGATCACCGCCTGCCCATTTGTTATACCAAATGTCTACGAAATTCGATTAGCAACTACGTAAACCCAACGAAACCTGGCTGAAGGGTTCAGACTTACTATATTCCTTCCCCGTCTGGACCGTCTCCGTCTTCACGACTTGACCAGGCTTTACTTGCTTGCGCGCAGGCTTTAGCTTCTTAAGGGTTTTTGGGATAAATAGTGGTGGCTGTTGCGTTTCTGGGCTCATCTTGGGCGACTCGGTGGTGGATATGGCAAAGGGTGTGATGTCACATCCTGTCACGTCATTCACCGAATGTGACTGGTCCTCACTCCTTCGTGCGTACCCGGTTGAATGTGCATTTGTACGAGGGTAGATGCAATAGGTGACGTTCTTATTTCATTTGAAGCGGGAGAAGTGACCAAACAATTCATTAACGACGCTGGCCCACAACACCATTGACACCATATGGGTGCCGATGTGCTATGGGACACTGCCAGAACGCCGTGCGCAATCGAGGCGCACGACGAGGCCTATCTCATTCTCCGACAATTCAGCATAATTCTGTAACCGCAAATCTCAGATCTGACCCACCATACGATGGAATCTAGCCGATGGACTGAGCATCGCGTGGAATCTCTTGTCTGACACCCTGCCCATGGGGAGGGGAATAACTCAAAATATATCATTATTATTGGATATCTCTGATCGGCGTGCCCGGACAGTTATCCCTCCGTATAATCCCTCCGTACGCCGAGACGATCAACGACCATTTTAGGGAACAAAGATTGGACAGGATGAATACATTCACCCTTCCTTCATGGTCTATGAAAGAACAGATGGCGAATGGAACTGCCATCACGGCAGATACTGCTTGCAGTCAGAGTGCATCTCATCTTTCTAGACTAGCACGGATGGCACAGACAAATCTGTACGTCTCTCCAAGTCTGCTGGTGCGGTACTCCGAACACGACTACACTTGTATCGCCGAGACAGATATGTAGATCAAGGTCAATGATGGAATCCCTGGACAAGAGATAACAAGGCCTATCAGGGTAACTATGCGACCATGTTTGTTCGGCTCCCACTAATGAGAGCGATCCAGTAGTACAAGGTCAGTGCTTACCGGTGCACTCAAATAGTCACCAAATCTTGTCTCAAAGACTGAAAGATTAACAGCATGCTGCACTTGAGACTCACACAAAGGCAGTTGTGCAATTCAGGGTATGAACTCTCGTCGCAGTATATCTATCCTATGTATCCTTTTTCATAAGTCATGACCACTCATCTGTCAACAGCACCGCCCAGGTAAGTGGGCGTACTCGATCTGAAGTGTTGTATGTCGTAAGGTTTCCTCGCCTGCAATCAGGGTGAAACTTCCAGCTCGGATGTAGACTCCCCAGAGAGCTGTGTATGTTTCTCACTGACCATCCTTTTAGTTTGTCACTTGATGAAAGAACATTCGATGTTCTATGTGTAGTGTGCGAGCCTTGAACCCTTGTCGATGCGCTGCACTTGCAGGGTAAGTAGCTTTGCCGAATTTATTGTGAAATGAAGAGCCGTAGAAACACAAACCCCACTCTTGAATGTTCACCAAAGAATCCGGTGCACTCGAGAGAGCACGTACACGCGCCCTCAGGGAGTGAGGCGGGTTTAGGGGGTGATGTATTTCTTTCTATTTTTGTCTAACTCAGAAGCAATGTCCTAGGTTGCGCTCCACAGCACGAGTCTCATTTCAGTCCCGTTTGCTTGGACTATTCGAATTGGAATGGTCAATCGATCATACCGAAGAATCAGGATCGTGTAACGGCAGGGCTCTTCGAAGCGTCATCAATCCTGCTGGCAGACGCATTACGAACTTATCCACCCCAAAATCATGAGACCATAATTCCCATTCGAGTTTCTTAACTCCACAGCCTTTGCGGTTGCATCATCAGATTCATCATCGCTTGATTTGTCACTCGACCACTACCGAACAATAAGTAGGGTCCGATTTAACCGCAGAAATTTCACTATGGCGGGGCGGTGAATCTACCGTATTAAGTTATTTCCTTCGGTAGAAGATTCCTCCTCGTATTCTGCGACTATAACATCAGGGTACTTATTTTCAAAATTAAAAAATCTCACCGAAACGGAGGCATAGGGAGGCATCGACTAGCGGAGACGCTAAACCTCCGTCGTTTCGTCGTCTTATGCGCCTAGATGAAACGACACGGACCTCGGAAATGTCTTCCCTAGGAGATCGATCCGCCGCCAGATTGCTTCTACTACCCATATACATGCATGCACGGTACGTTATTGGCTCCATTCGTATCAACATTCCCAAGAGGCATTCACCACATGAAAAGAAGGCGGGCAAGAGATTCAAGATCTTTCGTAAGGAAAAGCAGGCGGTGACGACGATGGCATAGTCCATCTTTCTCACTCTACGCTTGCATTGGTGGACAGCTTTGTACGCGCTGACAGCGCTTAGTATTTCTGATGCCCGTATCGTATAGTCTGCCCTACCTCCGGACATACAGTGAGCTCCCAGGTTATAATGAACACTCTTTTAACCGGCCGGCAACCTGGTGTCGCCAAATCAGATAGCGCAGCGCTTCCGCACATCTTCTTTCGCCTAACAGCATCGATGGATCGCTTGTACTGCAATTGAACGTCATGCAAGAAGACAGCTATTGTAGCCGAATGAGGCTAAATTTATTCCACAACTGTGCACCTGAAACACTTCGACCCAGTCAGAAGCTTCCCTGGGATAGTGCAGGCATATCACCACCCACAATCAGTCTTCTACGTGGTCATGGCACACGCAAAAAACGAGGCGTGTAGAAGAGAAGAGCTTCTCTGCAATTCGCCGAGTTTCTTGATTTAAACCGATTAAGGAAGTGATCGTCGCCTAAAAATCTGTACAGCCTCGGACTGCAAACATATGAGAATTTGTCTCATGCAAGGAATTAGAAAAATAAAGACGTGGATCGTATTAGTACTATTATGCCGCGCTGCAAATTATTCATCATCGCTATCTGGTGCACGTTCTTGCACAAGTTGGGCAGCAGCTTCTAGTTCTTCAAGTTCCCATCCAATGGATTTCTTCTCCACTCGCAACGATAAGAGAGACTTCCCTAACGAGATAAGAGCATCGTCACTGTATAATTCACAGCGTCGAAAAACACGTAGATGGGGACTAGGTTAGTCAACGGATTTTTACGTGCAATCACAGCAAGTGCCGCCCCATCGCACACAACAGGCTGATTACCTACCTAGCGTACCCTTGTGTCCAGACACAGAAATCATCTACCCAGATCTTGCTATACACATAGTACACCTCATGGTGATCTAGAATGCTTTTTATCTCTAACAGGCATCGAACTACCGTCCGTTTGCCTTTGGTGAGTAGTCGTGCGACGTCCTGTTGACAAGCCTTGGCAAGTGCAAAAGACCTATAAAGGGGGAAGGCGAGACAGCGTCGGTAGGACGGTACTAGCGTTGCAGATAAAGCGTCCTCCGTGAATGCGACGGGCTCGGAAGATGGAGCATTGTCAGTACTAGAGGATGGTAATTTTGGGGGATCGAGAGCAGAGAAAGCAGGAGTGAGAACACTAAGTGTCCACGCGCTTTCTGGAGTGGGATCGCACTGCGTTGTACGACATTCGTACGCATATGAAAAGAGAAGCGTAACCAGCGTCAGGTAGAGTTCATGAACTTGCTTTATAGTCGCCAGGTCTAGAAACACTAGATAAACCGAACTTATCCACCAGATTAAACTAGTGAGAGGTTCCTCACACTCTCTCCTGGGTAAGCGCAACACGGTTGCGTTCTCGGCCTCAGAGAATTCAAATGGTGTCGTATCCTTGGCGTGTGGATGCTGCCACTTGAGCAACTCCTGGATTTGTTCATCGTCCGCAAAATCCGCCCTATTCAGTGAGTGAGTATTGTAAATGGCCTAGTGCATTGGAGACAATCGCTTGCTGACATATAGTACTCTGGATCCCATTTATCATTTTCACGTTTGATGCGCCTTCGCTGTCGTTCGTTGGACGTACACGTCTCCGCGTCAGCTCCGAGCTCATTCACCTCGTTTTCTGTGTGTCCAACGTGCCTGAAGTACCCGGAGTGCAAGTTCAGAAACCCATATGTTTTTTGTTTTGACGTATCTATAGATACTTCAGGTGTGGACTGGGGTAAGCGCCAATCATTCTTTTCAGCTGATGCGAGAGGTAAATTTTCATTTAACTAGGGACTGGAGGGGAGTTACCTTCTAGCAGTGCCTGACGTTCCTCGTCTAGGTTTAAGGCTTTTATTTGGGTGGTGAGACGATCCTCCTGGTCATCATCTGCCCCTGTTGATGACACCACCTCAATGGGAGCAATCGGTTGCAACGGCTTTGGAGCTAGGAGCTTCGCTAAGAGGTCCAGGTCACAGAACTCCTGACCTTTGGTCTCCTTGGTTAGTGTTACTGTCAGGTAACCCGAACTGGGGTCGTATTTTGCAGAAGAGGCATCATCTTCCAGCACCGGATGGGAAAAGTTGAGACGCAGGAAGTACGGATTGATATGAAGTGAGAACGATGTATCATCGACATGTATCTCCACTTCAGAGGCCTACTTTTTTCGGGATGTTAACGAAGCATCTCATGCTAGCTTCATGCAGAAGGTGCGTACGCGAACTGAAGGGCAGTAAATGGAAATGATGACGGAATCTAGTGTCTGGGAGCAGGTGAAACGCGGGGTTATCATGATGTGTGGCGATGGAGCAGAGTAGAGATCAGTCAACAAGTTTAGTGTCTAATCGCAGTACAACGCAGGTGGAGGAGATCCCGATCCGGACAGACCGATCAAGATCACGCTCCGATCAAAACATGACTTAACTTACAGCTCATCTATAAAGTCCACCTCGAAAACATATCCGACTAACCCTCTCCCCACCTCAGTGTCTCCCATGGACCCCTCAGTAAGCTGTATTCTGATGTCTAATTAATGGCTAAAGCCTTATGCCATCTCACCTCCTAGACGCTGCCTGCATTTCCTTCCCTAGAACGAGTGGAAGAGCTCATCATCCACGAGAAGCAAGGCAATTGCGTTCCAGTCTACGTTGAGCTCCCTGCAGACCTCATAACACCGTGCATCGCCTACCTTCGGATAGCCAAGGATGCCAAATACAGCTTCCTCTTGGAGTCCGTCATTGGTGGGGAGAATGTCGCGAGGTATAGTTTCATTGGTGTAGGTGAGTCGAGTCATTTCACCTGCGCACTTGATTCCGACCCAATCTAGATCCCATTAAGATCATCAAGACGGGCCCCAACGAAGAAATCCAGGGTGACCCCATGGTAGCATTGCAGAAGGAGCTTTCACTCCACAAGTATGTCAAGATACCAGAAATACCAACGTTCACTGGGGGTGCTGTTGGCTACGTCTCATACGACTGCATCCAGCATTTCGAACCCAAGACCGCCACTGAACTCGCCGACCCACTTGGTATACCAGAGGCGCTGTTCATGCTTGTTGACACGTTGCTCGTTTATGATCACATCTTCCAGACCGTCAAGGTTGTTTCCCATGTATTCAGCCCCAAAAATGCAGGACCCGACGATTTGGGCTTCGCCTACCAGACGGCTGTGTCAAAGGCCCGTCGACTGGCCAAGACGCTTTTGAACACCCCAACACCAGAACCACCTCAGCCACAGGTTGTACTCGGGAATGAGGGTGTAAGCAATGTAGGAAAGGCAGGATACGAGGGCTTTGTGACGAAGCTAAAAGAGCACATTGTTGCTGGAGATATTATCCAAGCTGTTCCTTCACAGCGGTTAGCTCGCAAGACGTCCTTGCATCCGTTCAATGCATACCGTAAATTGCGACAAGTTAACCCGAGTCCATATATGTTCTTCATTGATTGCGGTGATCTGCAAATCGTCGGTGCAAGTCCGGAAACACTTTGCAAAGTGCAGAAGAACGTTGTCTTTAACCATGCCATCGCTGGAACAACAAAGCGAGGAAAGACAGCAGAAGGTGAGACCTACTGTTTAAAATAGCGCCAAGCTAATCCAATAATTGGTGCAGAGGATGAGCAACTTGGTGCCACATTGCTAGCATCTGAGAAAGATCGAGCAGAACACATCATGCTGGTTGATCTCGCTCGCAATGACGTGAATCGTGTTTGCGACCCCAAGACTGTAAAGGTAGACAAGCTGATGAAGCTAGAGAAATTCAGTCACGTCATCCACATAACTTCCCAAGTATCAGGTGTCCTTCGGGAAGGAAAGACGAGGTAAGGGCGACAGTACAGCTAGAAAGTGAATTGATGCTTACCGTTCGCCACTCAGATTTGATGCATTCCGATCGATCTTCCCGGCTGGCACTGTATCTGGAGCACCGAAGATTAAAGCTATTGAGATCATTTCCTCATTAGAGAAGGAGCGGCGGGGTGTTTATGCTGGTGCTGTTGGTCGATGGGATTTTGCCGACGACGAGATGGACACATGCATTGCCATCCGAACTATGACATTCAAAAATGGGGTCGCCTATCTTCAAGCCGGTGGTGGCATCGTATTTGATAGTGTTGAGGAGGATGAATACATTGAGACAATCAACAAGCTAGGAGGCAATGTCAGAGCCTTGGAGGCGGCCGAACGTAGGTCTACTTATACTTGGTACCATGCTTTATTGACCACATGAGTGTAGGATCCTGGCACGATATCCAACATCAAGGGAAGGTTGTAACAGCATGAGGTATACGATTTATTAGGAATTAGCGGATCTAGCGGTGTATAATACTTGTTGTCTATGGTTACGATCTTGCACGCCTTTCTTCCCGTCGCTGTTCCTCTGCTGCGCGAAGAGCTGCACCCTCTCTTGCAGCAATACTGAGCACCCCAGCAATCAGCTCCGCCGTTCGCGTGTTCTCGTCATTCGCCGGTATCGGATACATGACAATTCGCGGATCAGCATTAGAGTCGATGACGCCAATAGTTGGAACGTGCTCAATGGCGCACTCTCGGATGGCGTTTATGTTGGCCAAGGGATTGAGGAGGATGACCAAGTCCGGAACAACTTTATTCTCCTTTACGACTTCGTTGCCGAACATTTGCACCTTGTTAGTGAGGGTGCCAGGCAACCAACGTTCGCCAACATGGTATGCTTGCTTTCCGACTCGCTGAGCAGCCTTTTCTACGATCGGTCGCAGGTCCGGTCGTGTGCCAATGAAGACAATTTGACCACCTGCATGTGCGACTGCACGCGTTAGGTTTGCTGCACGACGAAGCAGCGGGAGGGTCTGGTCGAGGTCAATAATGGTAATGCCGGCACGCGTTCCGTACGCATAGGGCATAAAGTTGGGGTTCATTCTCGTCGAAGCGTGACCAAAATGTGCGCCAGCTGCTAAGAGTGCAGAAACGGTTGCGTGAGACTGGGGTTTGTGCAGCCCATGTCGCGGTTGCCAAGTGTTGTCCTTATTCTGTGTCGACCCATGCCCCATAAACGTGTCCTCTGTGATACGTTAGGCGTCTAGAGGACTATTGGGTCTCGAATAAAACTCACTCAAGGTAGCAACTTCTGCCCGTCGCAATTGAAACGCTGTCCAGTCCTTCTGCGTTTCAAGTTTTGGCTGTGCGAGCGAAGAGCTGTTACGGGCAGGTCCACATGAAATTGGGCCTCTTTTGAGGGGTGTTGAAGCGGAGCGAGCCGCTGCGGCCAGACATGGGCGGATGGTTGGCTGAATGGAAGCCATACGGAGGGTGTGGATGTGGCTGTGCAATTTTCCAGAGTGATTGCTTACATCACCCATCGATTTTTTTTCTCTCCATCTCCAGTTTGGACCCGTCCACCCACCACACTTCCTTCACTCTCTCTTTCACGACCTTTCCCCTCACAAAAAATGGCAGAAGACTTGTTCGATGGCGCCGTCGGCATTGATCTCGGTACCACTTACTCGTACGCATTTATCTCCCTACGCGTACCCCAATAATATCCTGATGATCAATTAATCCAGATGTGTCGGTGTCTGGCAGAACGACCGAGTAGAAATCATCGCCAATGACCGTACGTTGGGAACGCTTATACTAGAACACCCTTAACACGCGCATATAGAGGGCAATCGAACCACGCCATCCTATGTCGCTTTCTCCAACGAGGAGCGCTTGATTGGTGACGCTGCCAAAAACCAGGCCGCCATGAACCCCCGAAACACCGTCTTCGACGCCAAGCGTCTTATCGGTCGCCGATTTGAGTGAGTTCGCATATCATATCTTGATCTCAGTCTCTGATTATCCCTTAGCGATCCCGATGTAAAAAAGGTGACATAATACCGCGTTGTCCCCTCTAATAATAAAGTTGATGGTCATGTACAGGATATCAGCCACTGGCCCTTCGAGGTTGTTGAGAAGGATGGCTCTCCCCTGATTAAGGTTCAATACCTCGGTGATGAGAAGACCTTCACCCCCCAGGAGATTTCCTCCATGGTGTTGACCAAGATGAAGGAAATCTCCGAGGCTAAGCTTGGAAAGACAGTTAAGAAGGCTGTCGTAACGTAAGCTAATATTGGATCAAGTATCAGCGAATCATTGAGATTTGAGCACAGAGTCCCCGCTTACTTCAACGACTCCCAACGATTGGCTACTAAGGACGCTGGTGCCATCGCAGGACTTGACGTCCTCCGTATCATTAACGAGCCTACTGCTGCTGCCATTGCTTACGGTCTGGACCGCCAAAGCAAGGCCGAGAAGAATGTTCTCATCTTCGATTTGGGTGGAGGTACTTTCGATGTCTCTCTCCTCAACATTAGTGGTGGTGTTTTCGCTGTCAAGGCCACAGCCGGTGACACCCACTTGGGTGGTGAAGACTTTGACAACGCCCTTCTTGAGCACTTCAAGAATGAGTTCAAGCGCAAGACAAAACTTGACATCTCTGATGATGCCCGTGCACTTCGTCGCTTGAGGAGTGCCTGCGAGCGTGCCAAGCGCACTCTCTCCAGCGTTACCCAAACGACCGTTGAAGTCGACTCCCTTTACCAGGTTTGTCTATCACAAATATTACTGGATTTGATTCTCACATGTAAATGACTAAAGGGTGAGGACTTCTCGGCAAACATCACCCGTGCTCGTTTCGAAGAGATCAACGCCGCTCTCTTCAAGTCTACACTTGAGCCCGTCGAGAAGGTCTTGAAGGACTCTAAAATCCCGCGTGAGAAGGTTGACGACATTGTCCTCGTTGGTGGTTCCACTCGTATCCCCAAGATTCAATCCCTTGTCTCCGAATTCTTTGGCGGCCGTCAACTTAACAAGTCCATCAACCCCGATGAGGCTGTTGCGTACGGTGCTGCCGTCCAAGCTGCCGTCCTCACTGGCCAGACATCTGAGCAAACCAAGGATCTTGTCTTGCTTGATGTCACTCCTCTCTCCCTTGGTGTCGCCATGCAAGGTGACGTTTTCGGTGTCGTCGTTCCCCGTAATACTCCCATCCCCACGAACAAGTCACGGGTCTTCACAACCGTTGAGGATAACCAGACCACTGTCACTTTCCCTGTGTAAGTCTCATTATCGACTGCTCCTTCTAGAAATTGACATTTGCCATTAGTTACGAGGGTGAACGAACCCAATGCCGTGATAACCGTCTGCTCGGAGAGTTCGAGCTCACTGGTATCCCCCCTATGCCTCGTGGGCAGGCTGAGCTGGTTACTACCTTTGAAATCGATGCCAATGGTCTGCTGAAGGTTTCCGCTATGGACCGTGCATCTGGTCGCAAGGCATCTATCAGTAAGTGGATTGATAGTTCTCTATCATTCATTGATAACCTTTTTCCAGGCATCACCAACTCTGTCGGACGACTCTCATCGGCTGAGATTGATCAAATGATCAAGGATGCTGAGCAATTCAAGCAAGCCGATAAGGAGTTCTCTGCTCGCCACGAGGCCAAATCCGACCTTGAGGCTTACGTTCACCAAGTCGAGAACACAATTACATCGCCAGAAATTGGCATGAAGTTGAAGCGTGGTGCCAAGGCTCAGGTTGAGGCTGAGTTGGCCCGTGCCCTTGAGAAGCTCGAGATCGAGGATTCATCGGCCGATGAACTTAGAAAAGCTCAACTTGGTATCAAGAGAGCTCTCCAAAAAGCCACTGCTGGCATGCGATGAAGCGCTTTCCTATCTCTTTATTTTTGAGGTGTAGGAGTTGGAGGTGTTCCATAGGTTTATTTGGCTGAGCCCTGTTGTTTCTCTTGTTTTTCCTATCGTATCCGCCCATACCAAAATTCATCACATCCTGTTGTGCTTGTATTATGGATTCTGTATGCCCTTTGTATTCAAATATCGACGCGATAGGATTTTCAGCCCCTCCAAGCTACTCTGAAATTGCATGTTTGTGATAGCAACGCTTGCGTGACCTATGAGATTGCCTTGTGCACTCGCAAAGCAATGTCTAATGTCCATAGCTCCTCATCAGCACCGTCCCCCAATGCCTTGTCTGCTTCAGAAAAAATCAGGGCACATAGGGATTTCTGCCTTCCAGACAGTGTGGGGTGTAGTATGATCACGTCATGAATCTAGTAGAACAAAATCGTCAACGAGGGCTCTATCCTTACGGGTCTTCACGCACCTGAGAAAGTATTTGCGTTGCAGAATAGCCCTCCCGTATTAGTTCCTTCACTTTGTCGTTGATTGGGTTAAATGCCCCGTTTGCTCTCTTTGCTACAGCCTCATCGACATCCATGACATTTTCGACCTCCACGCCCAGAGTTGCTGCAAAACTGTTAATGACTTCGTCTGGAACTATACCTGCAATTTCTTGAATGTCCCTTGGTGTGATAGGCATTGGGGGATTGGATGCCATCGAAAGACGGTGAGCTGATTGTAGGTATGTGATGGCCCTGCGCAAGTCGCCAGAGGAAGATTTTATGAGAGCGTCGATGACGGATTGGTCGACAGACACGTGTTCTTGATCAGCAATGTAACGCAGTCGTGCGCTGGAAGAGCCAGAGTCTAGAGGGGTGAAACGGAATTTGGAGCAGCGGGAGGCAAGTGGTTCAATTATTCTTATTTTCTGGTTAGGTATGGTTTTGGATAGGGCGTTGAGGTGCATACCTCGTTACATAGTTGCAAACGAGGCAGAATCGTGTAATGCGAGCGTATTGTTCCATTATACGACGCAGAGCACCTTGAGCATCTTGGGTCATCGAGTCTGCTTCGTCCAATATGATGATCTTGTACGGAGGACATGGGTACGTCTTCCCATCTGATGCAACCGCCTGTGCCCGTGGTGTTTGACGAGCAAAGTTTTTGATTTTTTCACGAACAATTGAAATACCACGTTCGTCAGATGCATTCAGTTCGAGTACACGGTTCTTGAAGTTATCTGGTCTGAAATTGGATGTGTTTATGCTGATTTCTTTGGCCTCGACGTTACAAGATTCTCACCCGAATAGCTGTCGCGCCAACGCAAGGATTGTGGATGTCTTTCCTGTTCCAGGGGGTCCATAGAACAGCATGTGAGGTAGCTAGATGGGTTGGGATTAGGCCACCAAAAGAGAAAACCAGGATAGTAAGGGTACATTTGCAGAACCTAATGTCTTGCGTAGGACTGCAACAGTATGATCTTGGGCAGAAACGTCATCAATAGTTTGTGGTCGGCTAGATGATCCATGAACGGGCGTTTCCAGCTACTGTAGGTACGCTTACTATTTCTCTACCCATGGCTGCAATGCTGGGTCAGCTGTGTGCTTAGCTGCATTCTTACTGGCGCTATTTTGGAATTTGAAGAACGAGGTGGACATGGCGAGGATGAGTGCTTAATGCGTCACGAACGCGTGACATATCATCAGGGGCATGGCGGTCACACCGCGTTTGTTGTATCCCACGAGTTATCCCTTTTGGACGTCCACAATCACTGTTGTAACCCTTGATTCTTCTCGTGCTTTGTACGGGCCTTTATACCACAAATGACGGCCTTGGAGCAGAGCAAATGTTAGTCTGGCTGATCATTCTTACAAAATGAGCTTAGTTCGCTAATTTCTGGAATAGCCCAACACGATGCCGCCACAACCAGCGGTGAGTCTAGACGCGTATTTTTTTCAGCATGGGCACGTAGAACTGATCAGGTGCATCGAATGGAAGGCAAGTCAGAGTCTCTGGCGGAGCTGAAAGGCGGAAAGGTGGCGTTTAAGCAGAAGCCTACATCCTTCGATAAGCAGTCCGACACCCTACAAGGTAGGTGTCAAGATTTATTATTGTTATTGCTGTTGTATGGACTGTCGCTCACGACCTTCGAGAAATCGTCAATTTCAGAGAAATGATAGAACAGCGCATAAGAGATCAAGAACCTCCTCTCATTGTCTTTCCAGACGAGCACAAGCCACTTATAGCCAAGCTTGCCCACGAGAGGTAAGCAACAGCTGTCACTGCCGAGTCCGAACCATACACTCATGCCCCCCAGCGACAAAACACTCACGGCTCTAACGAAACACATTCACCACGAACTATTACCTTTACAGGACGATGAAGAGGTCGATGGCAACTCACCTGCGTCTGCAATACTTCCATTCACCATCGTGGAGAACGCAATTAAGGAGGTAATGTCCAGGAATAACTATGGTCTGGATGGTATCGGCGGGGGAAAGCCTCCTGCGGCTGTGTGCGTATGGAGATGGGAGGTGAAGTCTGACCATCTTGATTGGTTACCTAAGAACGCCCGGCAGAAAGCTGAAACTAGAATGGCAGAACGAGCTCAGGTATGAAATTCAATGAATGCGACCATCTGTAACGGCTCATGAAGAGGTCCTAGGCCAAAAAAGAACTCCTTGCTGCCTTTAATTCTCTATCTCGGCAAGAGCAGGATATGATTTTGGATCCTAAAGGCAATCATAAGCCCCAGCCAAAGCATGGCAACAAGACAGAGCCGACAACTGTTAGTGGCATCGTTGATCTAACCATGGATGAAGACGCTCCGGGTTCTGCCATCAAACAGACCCCAACTTTAAACCCCAGTTCCGCTGAAGATGGCAACGCCGTAGGATCCTTCTCATTTTTGACCTTGCCCGTTTATTTAATGTAGCATAGACGGCAGACGTAGCAAAGGCCAAACCAGGGAGACCCAAGAAACTCGTCGACCCGGAGAAAGCTGCGGAGAAAGCTGCTAAAGTAAATAACTAATTTGTCTCATGAGTATCTCTGACCTGTGTTTAGGAAAGAGAACGACTGGAGAAAAAGGCTGCGAAGGCCGAGAAAGAGAAGAAAGAGAAGGACGCACAAAATAAATCTCGTTCCATAATGGCTAGTTTCTTCGCTAAACCAAAGGCATCGTCTTCTTCCATCAAGCCCGCGCTGGCATCCACTTCGGACCAGCATTCCGAATTCGAGAAAATATTCAAACCATTCGTTCTAAAGAAAGATACGATCCTCGCCCCAGATAACTGGTTCGTCTCGCGAAAGAAGGGCAAGGCAGCTACGAAAGGTCAGTGCGCGGATGTACAAATGACAGATGACTTGTCAACTATGACTGCAAGAGGTATGCACACCACCACCTAATCCCGCAGAATGTTCAATGCTCTCATAGATCGACTACAAGGCATCCTCTCTACTTTACCGCAGGCAGCCAACCCGAGACAATCGCCACGCTGTGTTTCGAACTCCAATAGCCTCAAGACATACGTCCCAGTTTCAGTTCGAAATATTATGAATCAAATATCGGAGGCTGAGGTGGCGGGTGATATTTCTGCAGTCCGTGGTCTGCTCCGCAAGCTGGAGGATCGAAACCTCTTTGCCCCCAAGGTTTTCATTTATCATGAAGACGCAAGGCCTGGCTACTATGGCACCTGGACACGAAGTTCTCGTGTAATTGGGCCCAGAACACCATTTGTGCGCGACAGCTTGGAGTTTGATTACTCGTACGACAGCGGAGCGGAATGGGAAGAGGAAGAAAATGCCGACGCAGACGATGTATTGGATGACGATGAGGAGGACGTGGATGAGGAAAGGGATTCGGATCTGGACAGCTGGCTGGTAGACGATGATGATGTTGAAGCCCTTGAGCCATACGATATTGCAACTCCACCAATGGACCTAGAAGTCCTATCTTCACCTCCGCCCCCTCCCAAGAGGAAGTCGGAAGAGAATGAGAAGAAAAATTCCAAGAAGCGGAAGGTGGTGGTACCGTTGGTACCATTTTCGAAAGGTCCATGCTGGGAATCAACGGTTGGACAGTGTGACGAGATATTCTCGCAGTATCGTATTCAACTATTCAATGGTATGGATCTCATCTCAACTTGTATATCGACACTTGTCTCACCCGCCGCAGATACCCCATACCCTATTAATCCGTTCGCGTTTGTGTCATCGTGCATCGAGGACGCGCGAGCGGCGAAACATACCACCACCGCTGCCAGCGACGCCGTCTTCGCTGTTCCCTCGCTACCCGACCACGTAGTCAATGGTACTGTGCCCCAGGCAGGACTGCAAACACCAAAGAAAGCGACTGCGACTGCCAAGTCGGCATTCCCAGAAGCCCACCTCCAATATTTACTTTCAAAAATTACTGCATTACAAGCACCTAGTCTCACGTTTTTGGTTGAAGCACTATACCAAGATCTCCGAGTTCACAAAGTGAAGAAGAACGCCATCGAGGCTAAGGTGAGAGAGGTTGGGGAACGGTGTAAGGAACGAAAGGTGTGGGTTATCAAACCGGACATCAAGGTTGGTCCCACATTTGCTTTTGTAGTGTCTTCTGAAACCTCATTCCTAATTCCAGATTTCGTCTCAATCATGATCTATTCCACTCTAGTAGTAATATTTACCGATCCTTGTAGTATTTGCTCTCGATTCGTGATGTATTGTTATTATTTATACAGCAGTAGTACTTTAGGATCTAGTGATACAGTACAGGCATATAGATTTCTGGATACTCGTGGATAGCACAAAATCAACCTTGAAGCAACATCATGAAGAGGCAAGCCTCCAGAGATCCTGGGTTTGCTGGAATGTGGACCTCCCATCCGTGAATTCCATACAATGCACATCATCTGACTCTCCACCTGCGGTTGTCAAATCACAAATAATTCATGCACCTTGAATATATTCCACTTACGAATAAGCATTTTGGTTAAGTTGCCTTCTCTGTCAACCACAGGCTCAAATCCCATTCCCTTGAATATCTGCAGCCGTAACCTGGTCGTTCTTTCCTGTCATTATGGAAGTATGACGAAAAGAACTAGCACATACACTGTCCCATCCAAGGCCTTGTCATGCTCAGTAGCAGGGTCATAGTTTTCCAACCGCCGTGCCTCCTCCTTCAACTTTGTAAGTTCTGCCTCTCGACTCCCCACTAACCCTTCTTCGTCACTGATGGCCTTGCCTAAGAGGAACCGATTACCATCGAGTTCATTCAGCTTTGCAGCATGTGCAGCAGCCGAAGGGACGTTGTTGGGTCTTGTGGATGACACCCGCGCTGCTTCAAGCGCTTTGGCGGTAGCTACCGGGCGAAGTTAGAGCAATGAAAGGAGTGGCAAGGCTAGGGTGCAATACATTTTAACTTGGAGTTAATCTCTTCTAGTTCCTTTCGTCGCTTTGCTTCTTTAGCTGCAATTGTCTCCTCAGCAGCCACAATAGTGAGGAAGTCCTCCTCGAAGTTGATAATAGGTGCCATTTCGCGTATGGCTTGTCTGTATCGCTATGAGTATATCGTGAGGACCAAGTTGGAGCCCATGACGCACTTACATCGCGTCTTTCACGTTAATTGACATGTTAAATCACTGAAAGAAAGTCTGAAGGCAAACGAGCTATTGTGAGGGTAAGTACTTGTGGGAAGAGTTAGGGGTACGTTAGCC